>LPNX010444946.1:78416-241539 GCA_001517045.1 Pseudotsuga menziesii
CCGAAAGTACAGTACAGAAAAAAAATATAAAATGAAAAAGACAGCGGAGTCGCCAAAACTGTAGCTAGGGTTCTCACCCTAGCTTGTGCTGATGAGCACCTACTAAGGAATCTGGAATCCTTAGTAGAAGTTCAATAATGTAAACAAAAAGAGACTGAAATAAAGACTAAGCTAAAGCAGTAAAAAGTAAATAACGTGAAGCAAAACAGTAAAGAAATGTATAATAGTAATTTTGATTGATATTACCTCCAATGAGGAGGTTGGTGGAGTCCATTGCGCTGGTCCGATGTCGGTGGCTTCGAGCTCCAAGCTGCTTCTTCTCCTTTTCCAGTGGTGGAAATGGGCCAAAAAGAGTTCTCAATGGTGAAACTAGCTTGATGGTAAGCTAGGGTTTCGAGAATAATTTCGGCAGAGGCAGGATGCTTATGACTGTGGATGTTAAATGAGGGGTCTCCACCACTTATTTATATTTTTTTAGTGGTGGAATGCTAGCCCATGGTTTTTGGAAACCATGTGGTTTAGGGCAGCTTGTTTAGGGTTTTTGTTGTTTCAGGGTTTTCCTCCTTTTTCCTCATTATTTTTATTCCTTTTCTTCCCTTTTGGGGATTTTTGCTATTTTTAGGGGAATTTTGGTTATTTTTGGAGGAAAAAGGGGTTTTTTGGCCTTTTGGAGGCATTTTAGGCCTTTTGGAGCCTTTTTATATGGTTTTATGGCCTTTTGGAGGCATTATAGGCCTTTTGGAGGCTTTTTAGTGGGATTTTCAGGGAAATATGGTAGGCAAATGGACGAATGATCCATGAAATGGGGTAGATGAGGTAGTTAACCATTTTTGGGTGTTAACACACCCTTCTAGGCCGATCGTGGGCCACAATTGTGTCCGTGGCCAAGCCTGACTTCCATCCTCGACGGCGTTAAAATGCCTTCCATTATACACCCTTAGTGGACGGTGGTGGACCACCAAGGTGTTAGTGGGTTCCCACTAACACTGTGGTGCTCCACCACTAACAACTAAGGGTGTATTATGAACGGCATTTGAAGGTAGTCGCCCATACAAGTCAGGCTTGGCCATTAACAATCATCATTCATTTAGGGTTTTGAACAAATTCCTGGACATCTTATTTTCCGCGATTTGAGGAACCAAATGATCCTTGACTAATTCTACCAAGATTCTTCTTGCTCTAGCATCACTCCTCCTACAATGAGACTTGTCTTCTTCAGCATCTGGTTTTGGAACCGTCTCATTGACAAGCTTTAAGAGATCATTTTCTTCCAAGATGAGAACTCTAGACTTCCAAGAGATGAATTTTATGGATCCATCATGATGATCTTCAACCTTCATTCCAATCATCTTGTCGACAGATTTGAACTAGAAACACTAGTAGGAGCTAGCTCAAAAATGAAGTTTGGAATCTTATGAAACTAAACCCAAAGGTTAATGTGCCTTATAAAAGTGAGTTGAGAGGTGATAATATTGAGCCAAAACTATGAACCGAAATTGGGTCAAAAATGAAACTTCCAAGAGAACTCTAGACTTCCAAGAGATGAAGTTTGTGGCTCCATCAAAATGATCTTCAACATTTATTCCAATCATCTTGCCTGCAGATTTGAACTAGAAACCCTAAAGGAGCTAAGTCAAAAATGAAGTTTGGAATCTTGTGAAAATGAATCCAAAGGTTAATGTGCCTTATCAAGGTGAGTTGAGTGGAGATAATATCGAGCCAAAAGAGACTTGGAAACATCGCCTAAGGGAATGTGCATCTATTGATGAAGGAAACATCAAGTTCTGAGAAGTTTCATTTTTTACCCAATTTCGGTCCATAGTTTTGGCTTGATATTAGCTCCTATCAACTCGCCTTGATAAGGCACATTAACCTTTGGATTCAATTTCACAAGATTCCAAACTTCATTTTTGACCTAGCTCCTACTAGGGTTTCTAG
The DNA here is from genome assembly GCA_001517045.1 of Pseudotsuga menziesii. Lineage (NCBI taxonomy): Eukaryota > Viridiplantae > Streptophyta > Pinopsida > Pinales > Pinaceae > Pseudotsuga > Pseudotsuga menziesii. Next base: position 80,355 of record LPNX010444946.1, read on the forward strand.
TTCAAATCTGCAGCCAAGATGATTGGAATGAAGGTCGAAGATCATCTTGATGGAGCCACAAACTTCATCTCTTGGAAGTCTGGAGTTCTCATCTTGGAAGAAAATGATCTCTTCAAACTTGTCAATGAGAAGGTTCCAGAACCAGACGCTGAAGAAGGCAAGTCTCATTGGAAGAAGAGTAATGCAAAAGCAAGAATAATCTTGCTAGACTCAGTCAGAGATCATATGGTTCCTCAAATCTCACAAAAGACGATTATGAAGATGTTCAAAACCTTAAAGGAATGTTGATTGTTAATGCCGAAGCCTAACTTGTATGGGCGACGACATTCGAATTCCTTCCATTATACACCGGCAGTGGTCAGTGGTGGACCACCAAGGTTTTGAACATATTCCTAGTCGTCTTCTTTTGCGAGATTTGAGGAACCAAATGATCCCTGACTGAGTCTACCAAGATTTTCTTGCTCTGTCATCACTTTTCCTCCCATGAGACTTGTCTTCTTCAGCGTCTAGTTCTACAACATTCTCATTGACACAAGCTTTAAGAGATCATTTTATTCCAAGATGAGAACTCTAGACTTCCAAGATATGAAGTTTGTGGCTCCATCAAGATGATCTTCAAGATTCATTATGATCATCTTGCCTGCAGATTTGAACTAGAAACACTAGTAGGACCTAGGTTGAAAATGAAGTTTGAAATTATTGTGAAACTGAATCGAAAGGTTAATGTGCCTTATCAAGGCGAGTTGAGAGGAGATAAGATCGAGTCAAAACTATGGATCGAAATTGAATCAAAACTAAAACTTCTTAGAACTGGATTTTTCCTTCATCAATAGATGCGCCTTCCCTTCGGCAAAGTTTCCAAGTCACTTTTTCTCCTGGATTGGTGAGGGGAAGCCTCAGAATGTCAAGCCCTAGCTTTGGACTATGGCTTCTAGAACTACTTTTATACAATGTTAGAAATTGGCAATTGTAAAACTAAGATCACTAGAAGAAAGAGAGAGAACATAAACAAACTGGGTGTGGAGCTCGTTTAACCACGGTGATGATGTATCACCTCCCAACCATAGACAATACAACACTATTGTCTCTCTCAAGCTCACACCTTTCAATAGAGAACGATGTACATCAAAATCGATGTTGACCGAGCCTAAATTCTACTCCAAGTGGCCTTTAAATGTCATTCGTCATACACCCTTGTAGGTCGATTGTAGGCCAGAATTGTGTCAGTGGCCAAGCCTGACTTCTATCCTCGACGGCCTTAAAATTCCTTCCATTATACACCCTCAGTGGACGGTGGTGGACCACCAAGGTGTTAATGGGCACCCACTAACACTATGGTGGTCCACCACCAACCACTAAGGGTGTATAATGAGCGGCATTTGAACAACGCCGCCCATACAAGTAAGGGTTGACAATTAACAATAATCATTCCTTTAAGGTTTTGAAAATCTTCCTAGTCGTCTCTTTTCTGAGATTTGAGGAACCAAATGATCCCTGACTTAGTCTACCAAGATTCTTCTTGCTTTGGCATCACTCTTCCTCCAATGAGACTTGTCTTCTTCAGCGTCTGATTTTGGAACCTTCCTATTGACAAGCTTTAAGAGATCATTTTCTTCCAAGATGAGAACTCTAGAATTCCAAGAGATGAAGTTTGTGGCTACATCAAAATGATCTTCAACCTTCATTCCAATCATCTTTCCCGCAGATTTGAAATAGAAACCCTAGTAGGAGCTAGGTCAAAAATAAAGTTTGGAATCTTGTGAAACTGAATCCAAAGGTTAATGTGCCTTATCAAGGCGATTTGAGAGGAAATAAGATCAAGCCAAAACTATGGACCGAAATTGGGTCAAAAATGAAACTTCTCAGAATTAGATTTGTCCTTCATCAATAGATGCGCCTTCCCTTGGGCGAAGTTTCCAAGTCACTTTTTCTCCTAGATCGGTGAGGGGAGGCCTCAGAATGTCAAGCCCTAGCTTTCGATAAAGGCTGCTAGAAGTGCTTTGATACCATGTTAGAAATTGGAAGTTGATAAATTATGGGGCGTGCACCTTAACGGTCCTTAATTTTGGTAACTCCACGGTTTTTGTGGAAGCTTGTAAGTGGAGTTGCGACTCAAAATAGTATTAGGGGTGTCAGGGTTGAGTCAAAGCCCTCTTTTTGTAATTGTCCATAATTTTCATGTGTAAGCCCATGATTTTGTAATAGTGCACTTGTATAAATAGGCACTCATGTAAAGATGTCAAGATCATCTAATGAAATGAGGATCATATGATGCGAAGAAGTTAAATATATTTTTGGGTTTTAAGGTCAAGTCCCAGCTGTGTGCGTGGACAACCTCTGCAGCTGTGTGCACAGAGGGTTTTGTAAGAAAGGAACTGCAGCTGAGTGTGCAGCTTAGAGATTGTAAGAAAGGAACTGCAGCTAAGTGCGCAGGTAGACTTGAAGGGCGGATCTACTATTGAGTGCGTAGATCAGAACTGTTGTTGTGTAAAAAGTTGAATAAAGCACAGTTTTGTGGACGTAGCCCCTACACTGGGGTGAACCACGTTATGTCTTTTGTTGTGGTTCTTTTGTGTTGCTTCTGTTATGGTTTCAGTTTATGCATTGATAAGTAGATAATTGATAAAGTAAGATAACTGCTAAATGATAACTTTGCTGTGAATTCCCAGTTAAGGGTAAACGAGAAACTGTTTGTTCATCTAACTACGAAGCTATTTAAGTGCAAGTCGAAGCTCTATATTGTGTGATTATTATTTGTTAAGGATAAAGGTACAGTAATATCCCTCTTCTGCTTGCAGAAACCTAGTTCTGTGGCACCCCATAGCTGTTTTGGGTGAGACTGCAACCTGTTCACAGGTTGTTTCCGAAAGGGCCAACACTATGGGTCTTTTTGTTGGTGCGAAGTTAATGGTATAAAACCCGGGTCTGCCCTATAGCCCAATAATAAACCAAGACCACTAGAAGAAAGACATAGCACATCAACAAAGTGGGTTTGGAGCTCGTTTAACCATGGTGATGATCTATCACCTCCCAACCATAGACAATACAACACTATTGTCTCCCCCGATCTCGGACCTTTCAATAGAGAATGATGTAGCTCCAAATGGATGTTGACTGAGCCTAAATTCTACTCCCAGTGGCCTTTAAATGTCATTCATCGTACACCCCTGTATGTCGATTAAGGGCCACAATAGTGTCAGTGGCCAAGCCTGACTTCTATCCCCGACGACCCTAAAATGCCTTCCATTATACACCCTCAGTGGTCAGTGGTGGACCACAAGGGTGTTAGTGGGTGCCCACTAACACTGTGGTGGTACACCACCGACCACTAAGGGTGTATAATGAACGGCATTTGAACGTCATCACCAGACAAGTCAGGTTTGGCCATTAACTATCATGATTCCTTTAGGTTTTTGAACATCTTCCTAGTCATCTTCTTTTGCGAGATTTGAGGAAGCAAATGATTCCTGACTAAGTCTACCAAGATTCTTCTTGCTCTGGCATCACTCCTCCTCCAATGAGACCTTTCTTCTTCAGCGACAGGTTCTGAACCTTCTCATTGAAAAGCTTTAAGAGATCATTTTCTTCCAAGATGATAACTCTAGACTTCCAAGAGATGAATTTTATGGCTCCATCATGATGATCTTCAACCTTCATTCCAATCATCTTGTCGGCAGATTTGAACTAGAAACCCTAGTAGTAGCTAGGTCAAAAATGACGTTTAGAATCTTGTGAAACTGAATCCAAAGGTTAATGTGCCTTATCAAGGGGAGTTGCGAGGAGATAAGATCGAGCCAAAACTATGGACTGAAATTGGCTCAAAAATGAAACTTCTCAGAACTAGACTTTTCCTTCATCAATAGACGCGTCTTCCCTTGGGCAAAAATTCCAAGTCACTTTTTCTCCTGGATCGATGAGGGGAGGCCTCAGAATGTCAAGCCCTAGCATTCGACAATGGCTTCTAGAAATGCTTTGATACCATGTTAGAAATCGGCAGTTGTAAAACCAAGAACAGTAGAAGAAAGACAGAGCACATAAACAAACTATGTGTGGAGCTCGTTTAACCACGGTGATGATCTATCATCTCCCAACCATAGACAATACAACACTGTTGTCTCCCCTGAGCTCAAAAATTTTAATAGAGAATGATGTACATCCAAATGGATGTTGATCAAGCCTAGCTTGTACTCCCAATGGCCTTTAAATACCATTTGTCATACACCCTTGTAGGTCGATTGTGGGCCACAATAGTGTCAGTGGCCAAGCCTGACTTTTATCCCCGACGGCCTTAAAAATCCTTCCATTATACACCCTCAGTGGTTGGTGGTGAACCACCAAGGTGTTAGTGGGTGCCCACTAACACTGTGGTGGTCCACCACTAACCACTAAGGGCGTATAATGAATGGAATTTGAAAGTTGTCGCTCATACAAGTCAGGCTTGGTCATTGACAATCATCATTCCTAGTCATATTATTTTGCAATATTGCAGGAACCAAATGATCACTGACTGAGTCTACGAGGATTCTTCTTGCTCTGGTATCACTCTTCCTCCAATGAGACTTGTCTTCTTCAGCGTCTGGTTCTGGAACCTTCTCATTGACAATCTTTAAGAAATCATTTTCTTCCAAGATGAGAACTCTAGACTTCCAAGAGATGAAGTTTGTCACTCCATCAAGATGATTTTCAACCTTCATTCTGATCATCCTGCCTACAGATTTGAAATAGGAAACCTAGTCGGAGCTACGTCAAAAATGAAGTTTGGAATCTTGTGAAAATGAATCCAAAGGTTAATGTGCTTTATCAATGCGAGTTGAGAGAAGATAAGATCGAGCCAAAACTATGGACCGAAATTGGGTAAAAATTGAAACTTCTTAGAACTAGATTTTTCCTTCATCAATAGATGCATCTACCATTGGGCGAAGTTTCCAAGTCACTTTTTCTCCTATATTGGTGAGGGGAGACCTCATAATGTCAAGCCCTAACTCTTGATTATGGCTTCTAGAACTGCTTTGATACCATGTTAGAAATTGGTAGTTGTAAAACCAAGATCACTAGAAGAAAGACAGAGCACATAAACAAACTAGGTGTGGAGCTCGTTTAACTACGGTGATGATCTATCACCTCCCAACCATAGACAATACAACACTATTGTCTCCCCTGAGCTCAGACCTTTCAATAAATAACGATGTACATCCAAATGGATGTTGACCGAGCATAAATTTTACTACCAATGGCCTTTAAATGCCATTCGTCATACATCCTTGTAGGTCGGTTGTGGGACACAATAGTGTTAGTGGCCAAGCCTGACTTCTATCCCCGACGGCCTTAAAATTCCTTCCATTATACACCCTCAGTGGTCGGTGGTGGACCACCACAGTGTTAGTGGGCGCCCACTAACACTGTGGTGGTCCNAAGAGCATCGGAGATTGAACGTCATCACCCATACAAGTCAGGCTTGGCCATTAACAATCATTATTCCTTTAGGGTTTTGAACATCGTAATAGTCGTCTTCTTTTGTGAGATTTGAGGAACCAAATGATACCTGACTGAGTCTACCAAGATTCTTGTTGCTCTCGCATCACCCTTCTTCCAATGAGACTTGTCTTCTTCAGTGTTTGGCTCTGGAACCTTTCTGATTGACAAGCTTTAAGAGATCATTTTCTTCCAAAATGAGAACTCAAGACTTCAAAGAGATGAAGTTTGTGGCTCCATCAAGAATATCTTCAACCTTCATTCCAATCATCTTGCCTGCAAATTTGAACTACAAACCTTAGTAGGAGCTAGGTCAAAAATGAAGTTTCGAATCTTGTGAAACTGATACCAAAGGTTAATGAGGCTTATCAAGGTGAGTGCAGAGGAGATAATATCAAGCCAAAACTATGGACCGAAATTCAGTCAAAAATGAAACTTCTCAGAACTGGATTTTTTCTTCATCAATAGATGCGCCTTCCCTTAGGTGAAGTTTCCAAGACACTTTTTCTCCTGGATCGATGAGAGGAGGCCTCATAATGTCAAGCCCTAGCTTTCAACAATGGCTTCTAGAAACGCTTTGACACGATGTTAAATATTGGCAGTCGTAAAACAAAGATCAATAGAAGAAAGACAGAGCACATAAACAAACTGGGTGTGGAGCTCGTTTAACCACGGTGATGATCTATCAACTCCCAACCATAGACAATACAACACTATTGTCTCCCCGGAGCTTAGTCCTTTCAATAGAGAACAATATACATCCAAATGGATGTTAATCGAGCCTAAATTCTACTCCCAAAGGCCTTTAAATGCCATTCGTCATACACCCTTAGTGGTCGGTGGTGGACCACCAAGGTGTTAGTGGGCGCCCACTAACATTGTGGTGGTTGACCACGTACCACTAAGGGTGTATAATGAATGGAATTTGAACGTCATTGCCCATACAAGTCGGGCTTGGCCATTAACAATCATCATTCTGTTAGAGTTTTAAACATCTTTCTAGTCGTCTTCTTTTATGAGTTTGAGAAACCAAATGACCCCTGACTGAGTCTACCAAGATTCTTCTTGCTCTGGCATCACTATTGCTCCAATGAGACTTGTCTTCTTCAGCGTCCGGTTCTCGAACCTTTGCATTGACAAACTTTAAGAGATCATTTTCTTCCAATATGAGAACTCTAGACTTCCAAGAGATGAAGTTTGTGGCTCCATCAAGATGATCTTCAAGCTTCATTTCAATCATCTTCCCTGCAGATTTGAACTAGAAACACTAGTAGGACCTAGGTCAAAAATGAAGTTGGAATCTTGTGAAACTGAATCCAAACGTTAATGTGCCTTATCAAGGCTAGTTGAGAGGAGATAAGATCAAGCCAAAACTATGGACCGAAATTGGGTAAAAAATGAAACTTTTTAGAACTAGATTTTTTTCTTCATCAATAGATGCGCCTTCCCTTGGGCGAAGTTTCCAAATCACTTTTTCTCCTAGATTGGTGAGGTGAGGCCTCATAATTTCAAGCCCTAGATTTGAACAATGGCTTCTAGAACTGCTTTGATACCATGTTAAAAATTGGTAGTTGTAAAACCAAGATCACTAAAATAAAGATAGAGCACATAAACAAACTGGGTGTGGAGATCGTTTAAGCACGGTGATGATCTATCACCTCCCAACCATAGACAATAAAACACTATTATCTCCCCCGATCTCATACCTTTCAATTGAGAACGATGTACATCCAAAGGGATGTTGACCGTGCCTAAATTCTACTCCCAATGGCCTTTAAATTCCATTCGTCATACATTGTTGTAGGTCAATTGTGGGCCACAATAGTCTTAGTGGCTAAGCCTGACTTCTATCCCCGATGGTCCTAAAATGCCTTCCATTATACACCCTCAGTGTTCAGTGGTGGACAACCAAGGTATTAGTGGGCGCCCACTAACACTGTGTTGGTCCACCACCGACCACTGAGGGTGTACAATGGAAGGCATTTGAACGATGATAACCCATACAAGTCAGGCTTGGCCATTAACAATCATCATTCCATTATGGTTTTGAACATCTTCCTGGTCGTCTTCTTTTGCGAGATTTGAGAAACCAAATGATCCTTGACTGAGTCTACCAAGATTCTTCTTGCTCTGGCATCACTCTTCCTTCAATGAGACTTGTCTTCTTCAGCATCTGGTTCTGGAACCTTCTCATGTACAATATTTAACAGATCATTTTCTTCCAAGATGAGAACTTTAGACTTCCAAGAGATGAATTTTGTGGCTCCATCAATATGATCTTCAACCTTCATTCCAATCATCTTGCCTACAGATTTGAACTAGAAACCCTAGTAGGAGCTAGGTCAAAAATGAAGTTTGGAATCTTGTGAAACTAAATCAAAAGGTTAATGTACCTTATCAAGGTGAGTTGAGAGGAGATAAGATCAAGCCAAAACTATGGACCAAAATTGGGTCAAAAATGAAACTTCTCAGAACTTGATTTTTCCTTTATCAATAAATGTGCCTTCCCTTAGGCAATGTTTTCAAGTCACTTTTGGCTCGATCTTATCTCCTCTCAACTCGCCTTGATACGGCACATTAACCTTTTGATTTAGTTTCATAAGATTTCAAACTTCATTTTTGACCTAGCTCTTACTAGGGTTTGTAGTTCAAATCTGCAGGCAAGATGATTGGAATGAAAGTTGAAGATCATCTTGATGGAGCCACAAACTTCATCTCTTGGAAGTCTAGAGTACTCATCTTGGAATAAAATGATCTCTTAAAGCTTGTCAATCAGAAGGTTCTAGAACCAGAGGCTGAGGAAGACAATTCTCATTGGAGGAAGAGTAATGCGAGAGCAAAAAGAATATTGGTAGACTTAGTGAGGGATCATTTGTTTCCTTAAATATCACAAAGAAGACAACTAGGAAGATGTTCAAAACCTTAAAGGAATGACGATTGTTAATGGCCAAGCCTGACTTGTATGGGCGACGACATTCAAATGCCTTCCATTATACACCCTCAGTGGTCGGTGGTGAACCACCAAGGTGTGCATGGGTGCCCACGAACACCTTGGTGATCCACCATCGACCACTAAGGGTGTATAATGGAAGGCATTTTAAGCCCGTCGGGGATAGAAGTCAGGCTTGGCCACTAACACTATTGTGGCCCACAATCGACCTACGAGGGTGTATGATGAATGGAATTTAAATGCCATTGGGAGTATAATTTAGGCTCGGTCAACATTCATTTGGATGTACATCGTTCTCTATTGAAAGGACTAAGATCGGGGGAGACAATAGTGTTGTATTGTCTATGGTTGGGAGTTGATAGATCATCACAATCGACCAATAAGGGTGTATAATGGAAGGCATTTTAAGGTCGTAGAGAATAGAAGTCAGGCTTGGCCACTAACATTATAATGGGCCACAATAGTGTCAGTGGCCAAGCCTGACTTCTTTCCCAGCCATCCTTAAAATGTCTTCCATTATACACCCTCAATGTTCGGTGGTGGACCACCAAGGTGTTGGTGGGAACCTACTAACACTCTGGTGGTCCCCCACTGACCATTAAGGGTGTATAATGAACGGAATTTGAACGTTGTCGCCCTTACATGTCAGGATTGGCCATTAACAATCATCATTTCTTTAAGGTTTTGAACATCCTCCTAGTCGTCTTCTTTTGCAAGATTTGAGGAACCAAATGATCCCTGACTGAGTCTACCAAGATTCTTCTTGCTCTGGCATTACTCTTCCTCCAATGAGACTTGCCTCTTTCAGTGTCTGGTTCTGGAAACTTCTCATTGACAAGCTTTAAAAGATAATTTTCTTCCAATATGGGAACTCGAGACTTCCAAGAGATGAATTTTGTGGCTCCATTAAGATGGTATTCAACCTTCATTCCAATCATCTTGTCTGCAAATTTGAACTAGAAACCCTAGTAGAATCTAGGTCAAAAATGAAGTTTGAAATCTTGTGAAACAAAATCTAAAGGTTAATGTGCCTTATCAAGGCGATTTGAGAGGAGATAAGATCAAGCCAAAACTATGGACCTAAATTGGGTTAAAAATGAAACCTCTCAAAATTGGATTTTTCGTTCCTCAATAGATGCGCTTTCCCATGGGTGAAGTTTCTAAGTGACTTTTTCTCCTAGATTGGTGTAATGTTCCATTTTCTACAACAATGGAATAACTAAGGACTAATAGCACTAGTAGCATAAAGGTACATCAATTCAGTATTATTAAGTCATCAATGTAGAAAGAAGGCCATCGGAGTTCATATCCTAAAGCATGGGGAGAATGCAGGCCTTGTTTAGTCAGTGTTAAAGTCAACATCAAATTAGAATTGCATGCATGCAAAAGTGAAGGATAAACCCTAAAAGTGACATGCAAACCCTAAAAGCATATGAAGATCTATTTAAGAAGGGTTATGGGACTAAAGGAGATATCTATTGGTATTGTTGATTGATTTTGGAGTTTCGAGCAGCAGCACAGCGTGCAGTCGCGTCAGTTGGGGTTGGAGACAATGTCTTCAGCTAGCGAGGGTTCGGCAGTTGGATATCTTACCTAGTCTCTTATTGGGATAGATCATCCAGGTTTATCCATTGCATCCATCATATACTATAGTATTCAGAGATCCAACACATTTCGAAGGTTTATTAGCAGATCCATGTTTTAGTGCCGGAAGTAGCAGGGAAAACACAGAAGGATTCGTTGGGACTACAAAACACAATATTTCCTCTGCATGTCAGTTTCCTCTTTCACAGCAAGCCTATCCTACGGTATGCAGTGATTATCAACCATCAGTTTGCTCACCTGGAGTAGCTATTAGCCAAACAGATCAGTTGGGGGCGTGAGTAGCAGAACTGCTAATCAATTCACTAGGGCACTTAGAGGAAGCCAAACCTCTGCATGTTCCAGGCCATCTCTCCAACATCAATAGACAGACAAGCTTAGAAAGTTTTAGCCTAAATGGACCTCTCCTCCTACAAAAACGTCACCTTCATTCTAGAGGGTTTTTATGGTACTGCGGGGCAGTAACACCAGAGGAAAAGAGCATTATTAGACCACCCATCCAGATCCTTATGCATGCAACTATCTCTGAAGTCATTATAAGCCAAAATATCAGTGGTAAGTGTTAATTTCTCTGTGCAAAACCCTAACCCTAATTCAGCTATATTTTAGGGCATTTTTGCATGGTGAGTTTGCATGCATAGTTATTTTGCAAATTTGTATGAGATTGAGTGTGTGAGTCAGCACTATCATAGAACATTAGAGAATATCAGTATTTGGGATATTACACTGGTATCAGAGCATGTTCCTTGTCAGTTGTGGGCATACAAAATTGTAAATGAATTCAAAAGATCCATACAACCTTACTTACTGGAAACAAAGGTTTAGAAACAGTGATAGAGGAGAAGAGGAATTAGAGGACATAGAGTTTTGGGACAAAGAGTATCAGTTTGGAAAGGGCAAAGAAACAATGGTCGATGATGATAAAACAACTTTCAATAGTCTCATGTCAGCGATAAAAGAACTCACTACTGGGTAGAAAGAAATGATGAGTACCTTCAGCCAAATGAAAGAGGGAAATGGGCCCACCCCACATAGTGCCTTGTTTCCTAATAGTGATAGGGTATCCACTAGTAGTAGTAGGAAGCACTTACATACCAACATGCAGATCCATTCCGATATATACAACATGCCTTCCCGACCTACCATGCCTTAATTCTTAGATATTCCTGCTGTAGTGCCTTTGGTACAAGTAGAACCCGAAGAATGCATGAGTGCCTATCTGAGAGAGTATAGAGATTTAGGAGATGACTTCCATTTAGCCATGACCTTCACTGACTTTTTCCACTTTAAAAGTAAGAACAAACCCAGAGTTTGCAAACGGACATTCACCCATAACTATGAGTTACAGCACATCGTAGGGAAACTGACTATCCCTACCTTTGAGGGTACCCAAGGTTTCCCAGCCCGGAATTGGGTGCAGAAGTTGGATACATACTTCCAACTCAACCCCACGATTGAGACAAATGCCATTAAATTGGCTACTTTGCATTTGGATGAGGATCTCCTTAAAGGTATAGTTGGGGGAGTGAATAAAGATGAGCATGAAGTAAAAGTTGTTGGTGAGTTTAATTTGGAGTTAATAGTACATGATGAGGATGTGCATAGGAGATAGCATTAGAGCCATCCTGTGAGTCTAACAACACAAGCACATTCACTAGTTGGATTGTGGACAACCCATGTTATGAGTTGGAGTTGGTACACTCTTCATCACCTACAGCAGGAATCCAGACAGTTATGACAGGTGAAATACATGAGGTGCAAGGCAATAAGCACAACAGTCGAGACAGTGAGCAGTCACAAATGGAGGTTAGGGAGAGTTTATACATGCACGAGATATAGCTTCCAGATGATAGTCACCGAAAGAAGATTGAACGGGTTAAAGACAACATTCTAGCGATGAAAGAGAGGACCAAGATACTTTGAGACACCATAGTATAGCGAGATGTTGAGCTTATAGTTCTTCAAGTTGCATGTACCGAGTCAGAGGTCAGGCTTTCTAGTATTGAAGAGGAGTTGGATTCCTTGATGGGGCAGCATAAGAAACATACTATCGCATTTCAATGCAGTCCTATTTAGGAGTACATAGACAAGGCTTGCAGTAGCTTGAGTCCACATTTGCATAATGGCAGATGGTTTTTATAGGTTGGCCAGGATCGAGAAATTGGGCAGTGGTATATGAGCATTCCAATTGAAATCAGAAGGGCAGAATGTCAGCTTGTTAGGATTATTCCTTGGGATGGTGCTTATGGACAAGGTGCTTTTTGGGGGTCTGATGAGATTAAGGGGTGGTGTCCTATTGAGTGGGCAATTCTTGGGAAGCCATTCCTAGCCAGGGGTATAGTCTCACAACAACCTTGGGATATTTGGGATGAAAGATGCACAAGTTTGCATCGGGATCCAGGGGCACGACCTTATGAGGGATGGATACAATGTTTACGGATGGGGTTACTTGGCATTCTTCAGGATTCTCCTAATGTCGATACTACGCAAGGTAGTGGTGGATGCATTTTATCCTATGCAATTCTCAAATTGATTTGGAACCCTGGTATTACACTGACTGGTAGTTTGGCGATTGCTAGAGGATGCTTTTAGGAGGTCTATTGTGATGGTACCTCATTTACATCCTGGTTAGTTACTCTACTTATAGCAGGCTTCCATGGGATATCTTGTGATGGTACCGTGTAGTGCAGTGCTTTGAGCAGAGGGTGCTACAAATCTCCTAGGATAATTTGGGACCCTGGGATCATCCCCAGATTCAATTGGTTTAGTTCGATTGATTGTGGATTTGCTTTGGCATTGCTTGAGGACAATCAATCTTTGGCGAGGGACGACTGTAATGTTCCGTTTTTTATAACAAGGGAATAACTGAGCACTGATAGCACTAGGAGCAGAAAGGTACATCAATTCAGTATTATTAAGTCATCAGTGTAGAAAGAAGGCAATCAGAGTTCATATCCTAAATCATGTGGAGCATGCAAGCCTTGTTTAGTCAGTGTTAAAGTCAACATCAAATTACAATTGCATGCATGCAAAAGTGAAGCATAAACCCTAAAAGCGACATGCAAACCCTAAAAGCATATGAAGATCTATTTAAAAATGGTTATGGGACAAAAGGAGATATATATTGTTATTGTTGATTGATTTTGGAGTTTCGAGCAGCAGCACAGCGTGCAGCCACGACAGTTGGGGTTGGAGACGATGTCTTCAGCTAGCGACGGTTCGGCAGTGAGATATATTCCCTAGTCTCTTATTGTGATAGATCATCCAATTTTATCCATTGCATCCATCATATACTATAGTATTCGGAGATCCAACACATTTCGAAGGGTTATTAGCAGATCCACGTTTTTGAGCCGAAAATATCAAGGAAAACACAGAAGGATTTGCTAGGACCACAAAACCTAGTCTTTCCTCCACATGTCAACTTCCTCTGTATCAGCAGGCCTATCCTACGGTATGCAGTGATTATCAGCCATCAGTTTGCTCACCTAGAGCATCTATCTGCCAAACAAATCAGTTGGGGGCATGAGCAGTAGAACTGCTAATCACTTCGCTAGGGAACTTAGAGGCAGCCAAACCTTTGCATGTGTCAGGCCATCTCTTTAGCATCAATAGACAAACAAGCTCAAAAATTTTTAGCCTGAACGGACCTCTCCTCCTAGAAAAACGTCACCTTCATTCTGGAGGGTTTTTACGGTACTCCAGGGCAGTAACTCCGAAGGAAAAGAGCATTATTAGACCACCCATCCGGATCCTTATGCATGCAGCCATCTCTGGAGTCATTATCAGCCAAAATATCAATGGTAAGTGTTAATTTACCTATGCAAAACCCTAACCCTAATTCAGCTATATTTTAGGGCATTTTTGCATAGCGAGTTTGCATGCACAGTTATTTTGGGATATTACAATTGATGAGGGGTGGCCTCAGAATGTCAAGCCCTAGATTTCGACAATAGCTTCTAGAACTGCTTTGATACCATGTTAGAAATTGGCAGTTGTAAAACCAATATCACTACAAGAAAGGCAGAGCACATAAACAAATAGGGTGTGGAGCTCATTTAACCATGATGATGATCTATCACCTCCCAACCATAGATAATACAACACTATTGTCTCCCTCGAGCTCAGACCTTTCCATAGAGAAAAATGTACATCCAAGTGGATATTGACCTGGCCTAAATTCTACTCCCAATGGCCTTTAAATGCAATTCGTCATACACCATTGTAGGTCGATTGTGGGTCACAATAGTGTCAGTGGCCAAACCTGACTTCTATCCCCGATGGCCTTAAAATGCCTTCCATCATACATCCTCAGTGTTCGGTGGTGGACCACCAAGGTGTTGGTTAGCATCCACTAACATTGTGTTGGTCCACCACCGACCACTAAGGGTGTATAATGAACGGCATTTGAACGTCGTCTCCCATACAAGTCAACCTTGACCATTAACAATCATCATTCATTTAGGGTTTTGAACATGCTCCTAGTCGTCTTCTTTTGTGATATTTGAGGAACCAAATGATCCCTGACTGAGTCTACCAAGATTCTTCTTAATCTAGCATCACTCTTCCTCCAATTAGACTTGTCTTCTTCAGCGTCTAGTTCTACAACCTTCTCATTGACAAGCTTTAAGAGATCATTTTCTTCCAAAATGAGAACTCTATACTTCCAAGAGATGTAGTTTGTGGCTCCATCAAGATGATCTTCAACCTTCATTCCAATCATCTTGCCTGCAGATTCGAAGTAGAAACCCTAGAATGAGCTAGGTCAAAAATGAAGTTTTGAATCTTGTGAAACTGAATCCAAAAGTTAATGTTCCTTATCAAGGTGAGTTGAGAGGAGATAAGATCGAGCCAAAACTATGCACCGAAATTTGGTCAAAAATGAAACTTCTCATAACTGTATTTTTCCTTCATCAATAGATGTGCCTTCCCTTGGGTGAAGTTTCCAAGTCACGTTTTCTCCTGGATCTGTGAGGTGAGGCCTCAGAATTTCAAGCCCTATATTTTGACGATGGCTTCTAGAACTGCTTTGATACCACGTTAAAAATTGGTAGTTGTAAAACCAAGATCACTAGAAGAAAGACAGAGCACATAAACAAACTGGGTGTGGAGCTTGTTTAACCATGGTGATGATCTATCACCTCCCAACCATAGACAATACAACAATATTGTCTCCCTCGAGCTCAGACCTTTCATTAGAGAATGATGTACATCCAAAGGGATGTTGACTGAGCCTAAATTGTACTCCCAATGGCCTTTAAATGTCATTCGTCATACACCATTGTAGGTAGATTATGGACCACAATAGTGTCAGTGGTCAAGCCAGACTTCTATCCTCGACGGTCTTAAAATGCCTTCCATTATACACCCTTAGTGGTTGATGGTGGACCACCAAGGTCTTAGTGGGCGCCCACTAACACTTTTATGGTCCACCACCGACCACTAAGGGTGTATAATGAACAGCATTTGAACAACGTCACCCATACAAGTCAGGATTGGCCATTAACAACCGTCACTCCTTTAGGTTTTTGAACATCTTCCTAGTCGTCTTCTTTTGCGAGATTTGAGGAACCAAATGATCCCTGACTAAGTCTACCAAGATTCTCCTTACTCTGGTATCACTCTTCCTCCAATGAGACTTGTCTTCTTCAGCGACTTGTTATGGAACCTTCTCATTGACAACCTTTAAGAGATCATTTTCTTCCAAGATGAGAACTCTAGACTTTCAATAAATGAAGTTTGTGGCTCCATCATGATGATCTTGAACCTTCATTCTGATCATCTTCCCTGCAGATTTGAACTAGAAACCATCGTAGGAGCTAGATCAAAAATGAAGTTTGGAATCTTGTGAAACTGAATCCAAAGGTTAATGTGCCTTACCAAGGCTAGTTGAGAGGAGATAACATCAAGCCAAAACTATGGACCAAAATTGGGTCAAAAATGAAACTTCTCAGAACTGGATTTTTCCTTCATCAATAGATGCGTCTTCCCTTGGGCGAAGTTTTCAAGTCACTTTTTCTCCTATATTCGTGAAGGGAGGCCTCACAATGTCAAGCCCTAGCTTTCGACAATGGCTTCTAGAACTGCTTTGATACCATGTTAGAAATTGATAGTTGTAAAACCAAGATCACTAGAAGAAAGACAGAGCACATAAACAAACTAGGTGTGGAGCTCGTTTAACCATGGTGATAATCTATCACCTCCCAACCATAGACAATACAACACTATTTTCTCCCTTGAGCTCAAACCTTTCAATAGAGAACGATATACATCCAAAGGGATGTTGACCGAGCCTAAATTCTACTCTGAATGGCCTTTAAATGCCATTCATCATACACCGTTGTAGGTTGATTGAGGGCCACAATAGTGTCAGTGGTCAAGCCTGACTTCTATCCCCGATGGTATTAAAATGCCTTCCATTATACACACTCATTGGTCAGTGGCAGACCACCAAGGTCTTAGTAGGCGCCCACTAACACTGTGATGGTCCACCACCAACCACTAAGGGTGTATAATGAACGACATTTGAACGTTGTCGCCCATACAAGTCAGGATTGGTCATTAACAATCATCATTTCTTTACGGTTTTGAACATCTTCTTTGTTGTCTTCTTTTGCGAGATTTGAGGAACGAAATTATCCCTGATTAATTCTACCAAGATTCTTCTTGCTCTGGCATCACTCTTCCTCCAATGAGACTTGTCTTCTTCAGCAACTCGTTCTGGAACCTTCTCATTGACAACATTTAAGAGATCATTTTCTTCTAAGATGAGAACTCTAGACTTCCAAGAGATGAACTTTGTGGCTCCATCACGATGACCTTCAACCTTCATTCCAATCATCTTGTCGACAGATTTGAACTATAAACCCTAGTAGGAGCTAGGTTAAAAATGAAGTTTGAAATATTGTGAAACGAAATCACAATTGTGTTAGTGGGAGCCCACTAACACTGTGGTGGTCCACCACTGACCACTAAGGGTGTATAATGAATGCCATTTGAACGTTGTCGCCCATACAAGTCAGGCTTGGCCATTAACAATCATCATTCCTTTAGCGTTTTGAACATCTTCCTAGTCGTCTTCTTTTGCAAGATTTCGGGAACCAAATGATCCCTTACTGAGTCTACCAATATTCTTCTTGCTCTAGCATCACTCTTCTTCCAATGAGACTTGTATTCTTCAGCGTCTGTTTCTGGAACCTCCTCATTGATAAGATTTAAAAGATCATTTTCTTCCAAGATGAAAACTCGAGACTTCCAAGAGATGAAGTTTGTGGCTCCATCAAGATGATCTTCAACCTTCATTGCGATCATCCTGCCTACAGATTTGAAATAGATACCCTAGTAGGAACTAGGTCAAAAATTAAGTTTGTTATCTTGTGAAACTGAATCCAAAGCTTAATGTGCCTTATCAAGGCAAGTTGAGAGGAGATAAGATCAAGCCAAAACTATGGACCGAAATTGAGTAAAAAATGAAACTTCTCAGAACTGCATTTTTTCTTCATCACTTTTTTCTCCTGGATCGATGAGGGGAGGCCTCAGAATGTCAATCCCTAGCTTTGGACAATGGCTTCTAGTAACACTTTGATAGCATGTTAGAAATTAGCAATTGTAAAACCAAGATCACTAGCAGAAAGACAAAGCACATAAACAAACTACGTGTGGAGCTCATTTAACCATGGTAATGATCTATCACCTCCCAACCATAGACAATACAACACGATTATCTCCCCCGAGCTCAATCCTTTCAATAGGGAACAATGTACATCCAAACGGATGTTGACCAATCCTAAATTCTACTCCAAACGACCTTTAAATGCCATTCATCATACACCCTTGTAGGTCGATTGTGGGCCACAATAGTTTCAATGGCCAAGCCTGACTTCTATCCCTGACAGACTTAAAATTCCTTCCATTATACACCCTCAGTGGTCGGTGGTGGACCACCAAGGTGTTAGTGGGCGCCCATTAACACTATGGTGGTTCACCACCGACCACTAAGGGTGTATAATGAACAGCATTTGAACGTCGTCGCCCATACAAGTCAATCTTGACCATTAACAATCATCATTTCTTTAAGGTTTTGAACATCTTCCTAGTCCTCTTCTTTTGTGAGATTTGAAGAACCAAAAGATCCTTGACCGAGTCTACCAAGATTCTTCTTTCTCTCGCATCACTCTTCGTTCAATGAGACTTGTCTTCTTCAGCCTCTGGTTCTGGAACCTTCTAATTGACAAGCTTTAAGGGATCATTTTCTTTCAAGATGAGAACTCTAGACTTCCAAGAGATGAATTTTGTGGCTCCATCAAGATGGTCTTCAACCTTCATTCCAATCATCTTGCCTGCAGATTTGAACTAGAAACCCTAGTAGGAGCTAAGTCAAAAATGAAGTTTGGAATCTTGTGAAACTAAATCCAAAGGTTAATGCACCTTATCAAGGTGAGTTGAGAGGAGATAAGATCGACTTGTTTCCACCTTTTCACACACTTGGGTAACGTGGCAGAAATATTCAAGCCACTCAGTGTGTCCTTGGGGGAAAGTCTCGAGTCAAGGCTGTCACCTTGTTCTTGACTCCTTCGTTTAGGCTCAACTCCTAACGAAGCCAAGGGGGGTAGACCCTATTAAGTTACTAAGGATGGTTTCTTAGTGTGGTGATGTTAAATTGAATCAGTTATTTAGGATTTTGAATATTTTAACTATAGACAATTAAAGATGACAATATACGAAGATAAACACACGAAAGCACAAAGCTCATACACAATATATATATATAAAGCAAAAAATGACCAGTGCCTTAGAATGGAGTCAAATCAATAGGATCAATGTGCTTGCATGTGCTTGGAGTGAATGTTTTGTGATTGCATCTTGGTATGTTTTAAGTTAAAATTGAAGTATGAATTGATTAAATTAGGCTAAGGGGGGACTCTAGATATACCCGAGAGTACTTGGAGTATGTCTAAAACAAAACCTTCATGACTACCCGCAAGGAATATGTGGGCTGAAATGGAGTCTCTGGGGCTATTGTTCGTAACACACCCGTTAGAGTGTGATAGAGATCGGTGCCCCAAGGTCACTTTTCAGAAGTTCCCGCTTCCTTTGGGTATTTTGCCACTGTAAAGGTTTGATCGAGGTGTTGGATTTTCACCTGATGGTTTGTCAATTGGGGAGGGTGAGTCCTAATTATGCTAGTCACCCAAGTGTTTTTGATACAGCTTAACTGATCGGTCGACGAACCGCAGCCAAGTGCAGAGCATACACATTGGAGTCTTGTCGATTTTAGTAAGTTTTAAACTGGATGTTCTTGTTTAAAAGAAAAGCCTCCAAGAACCTCTTTCGATCCAAGTGGGTCTCAATAGGGGAATTGATGAGGGGTTAATTTTAAAGTTGCTGATAAACAAAAGATAGAAAAAATCAAACAGATACACAATTCTAGTTTCTTAATTAATCCTACCACAAATCTCTTTCCCCTTTCGGGTCACTCAGGAAATCGTGGGGTAAGTAATATGATTACTTTGAAAAGTAAGATATGGAGTATGGAATTAATAACGAAATAAATTATCCTACCTTGCATATTAGATCAGTACTATTTTAAAAACATAAATGAGGAAAAGCACAAAAGGGACACCGACACAAATTTCCCCAGGGGAGATGGGGAATGGGCTCGAAAGAGCCTATTCAAAGAAGAATTTTATTACTGTGGTTACAATATCAAAGAAATGATAAATCATAACTTTCTTGGTCCTTATACAGGCTGAAACCAAGTTTTAAAAATTTTGCAAAACAATTAAGATTTTTTTGGTGAAAAGAGAGACCCCTGGGGGGATTTGAACGCTCCTGAGACCACTTCGGACAGCAGCTTCCTTTTCATTTTGTCAGACCTTCTAAAGGAAAGCAAGCAATTTATAATAACATATGCCCAAAGGCACTTTAAGATTACCTTTGGATCAGCCTACTTTATCTCAAAAATAATGCGGTTAAACTAGCTAAACCAGCGAAAAAGGAACCAAGGAAAGCAAGCTTTCCTTGGGATCTTGGACCGTTGTTTGTGAAGCCAATTAAATTGCACTGATATTGCAGAATATTAAAATTTATTGTACAACAAATGAAACTACCTTAACAGCAAGCTATGAATTTTCACTAAATTGCTTGCGAAAATAAGGTACTTTTAGCTAGATCTCTTGAAATTGAACTTTATGTGCAAAATGAAACTAAGATATAGAATTTTGGAGGGATATTACTGATTATATCTATGTGTATTCTTATTAATGAGATATATTAGAGTAATAATAAACCTTTAAAGTAACCAATTTGAGGAAAGTTTAATAATTTTTTAAAGGAGAGAAAGGGGAGGAAAGGTGCTTGTTGTTGACGCAGATCTGCAGAGGAAACTTGTTAGTGGAATGCAGAGGGGCAATGTATTCACAAAACTTTGGATGTGTAGTGGAGTCAAACTAGATCCAAAACTCGTCCAATCCTTGCTACCTGAAAGCTAAACACACAATCATGCACAAAACCTCATGAGATCTGGATATATTTATAAAAAAGAAACAAGAATTACATGCAAATAAACTTATTAAACATGTATAATCAAGATATTCTAACATATATTCTATGAGATATAAGAAAAACAAGTAACCTTACTTGCCCAACTATACTCCTATTGATTCAGTTGAATCGTTCAAGCCAGACAAGGTTCAGATGCAGAAATTGAGAGAAAAGTCGGCAACATCAATAGCCGTAAGACAATGCTTAATACACACATATGAGAGCAATACACCATTTGGCCTCCAAAGCTTCTTTATTTCAACAATCAAAATATTACAACAGTATTACAATGGCAAGCCCTTCACTCCAGCTCTAACTAGCTTGGAAGAGGGAGCCTCAAGCAAGATATATACAATTTGCAGGCCATCTAGCCCAGGGGGGGCGCAATTCCTCATGGAATCAAGTGAAATCAACTGATGGAGAGTTCATCAATGCAGAAATGAGGATGAACTGAGCCTAGTTATCAATCGGGGGCCTGATATGGCTGACACATCAACCCATACACTGACACATCGACCCAAAACTCATCCAGATGAGCCAAAACGTGTTGAGGAGAGAGGGAGGGTGAAATTACCCATAAAGGATGCTCAAGATCAACTCTAGATCTGATTTGATCACCTCCTTCAGTCAAGGATTTGTCAGATCCAGTCAATCTGCTTCAGATCTCACTGATTTCGATCAAATCGGCTGAGAATCCACTGATTTATTGATTTTGGATTTGCTCAATTATTCATCAATTTATTAATTAAAATAATCAATAATTGATTTTTGGGGCTTTCTGACCTGAGTGATGGAAAATCACTCAAAACTAGGAAATAGTGGTTCCATGGGTTTACATGGTGCTCTTAGCTTGAAAATGAGCACCTACACGACTGAAACTGATTATTTGGCCCGCTTTTATTACAAAATCAATTTTTTCAATTAAACTATTAAAAAATAGCCTAAGTTTTGGAAAAATTAAATTTTAATAAAAAACACTGAAAAAACTAAAAAATTGAAAAACACCTGGGGGGACTTAGACATGTTCATATGACTCAAAAATGATGTCTAGCATGTTTATACATTGACACATAGACTCTAATAACCTCAATAGGCATAAATGCCAAGACGACCACCCCAAATTTGGAGGTATGGTGTGAAAAACTCAGAAATTATTAGTCGTTTGTTCAACAACCAATAATAACCAAGGGATAAAACACCCTGGGCTGATCGGATTGACAAATAAAGTCTAAGAGATCGAGTCTTTTATAGACACTATCATGCTAGACCATTTATTACAATTCCCCCATGGGGTATGAACATGTGATATGATACAACAAGCACTTCCCAAAAGTACTTCCAAAGGTCTTTTGAAGTCCGAACAAGTTAACCCTGTCCGGTTCACCAGGCTCACTTGATAAAAAACCACTAAGTACAACTTAGGTGGTAACATTCTGGCTCCAACTATGGGATGTGTGCTCGATCTGGTCTTTGAGGCAAGGAGAGGATACGAGAACACCAGAATCTTTGGTTTATATACCCTGTAAAAACATCTCAACTTGACAAGAAAAACCTCAGTAGCATAAGTTTTATAAAAAACCAAATGCACCATTAAGCTGATTTATTTAAACAAAATAAATGTAACTAACTAAAAGAAGCAAAGTTTTGTTATAGCTAAGTATAAAATAGAAATGCAGAAAGTAAATGCTCTCTTTCAAGGAGCTTATTTTCCTACTCTAAGCATGATATAAAATGGGTTAAGTGTAATTAGAAATCCAATGTAACCACCTAAGAATTTTATTAACATAAAAAAAAATTTCCTTGTCTTTGGTTACCAGCCAAAGTAAGGATACTTTATTCAGAAAATGCAAACCTGCGTGATGATTCAGGATGGGAGGGATGGATGGGAGATCATAGGCATGAACAATGTCATAAAAATTCTTCCCAAACTTGTATGTGCTCATGCAGGCTGCTTCTATCCATGACTGGATAGGACTGATATACCAATCAGAACGATGAGGTAAACTGACTACATCATTATACTGATCATCGAGGCTTATCAAATGATAACTTGTTGCACAAGCCCCAAGTAGATCCAAATCATAAGGAACCTCTATATGTGAAAAAGATGGCTGAAACTGATTTTCCACTGACTGCATCACATCTGACTTTTCACAATATTGCCTCTCCATGTCTTCATTATTGATACCTTTGTGTGGCTCTACATGATATGACTCTGAATGATCATGTAAGAGTTTTGAATGCTGCTTTTCCATACTAGGATTTTCCAAGGTCTCCAGATTCATGCTTCCCTATATGGAAGTATAGTATATTGGACTTCCACAAATCCCTAAACAGACACTCCCCTTGCTGGATATAACACAGATAGGATTCTTAATAAGATATCCATAAAAATCCCAATAGTCATCACCATCATCTATGTTAAATGTGATGGATTTCCCATTTATGATATCAGGTTCTGATATCAAGTTCTCTTCGTCTTCATTACTGATACCGATATATGTCTCAGACTGATCATGTGGATAAATTGCATGATCCTTTTTCATATCAAAGTTTCCCAAGGCCACATGGTTCATGCTCTCTTCTTTAGATATGCCATCAAATGTTTATGGTTCATTATTTTCCTCTTTATTCATGTCACAGACTGGATTTTCCATGAATGTCCAGGACTCCTCATCAAAATATTTGTTGGGGATAAGGGAGTCTTTGTCACTTGTATCATGCTCCAAGCTATAATTGTCCTCATTTTCATACTCATCTTCTTCAGAGAAAAGATCACAAGGTAGTAAACCTTCCAGATTGTCATCATTATATGGAGCACACATAGGAGTCCCATCATGTATATTACAGTTTTCATCATAAGTTTCACTATAAGATTCTGCAATGGTTTCATCCTCAGGCTTGTACTGTTTAGATGGTGACAAAGGGTAGGCCTAGCCTACCATGCATATATGATCAGGCTCACTTGAATTTGTTTCCTGATTACTAACCTCGGGAAGTCCATGTTCCATGACTTGATTCGCAGCATAACAAGTGCTTTCTGGGTGGAATTGATGACAAGGTCTACACCATGGAATTACTTCATCTACCAGGTTAGTTGAGTCTAACTAGTTTGGAATCCTAGGATCTTGCTGAGGAAACGTTTTTTGATACACTTGATTCTATTTTGGCTGAAAATTCCTAGGTCCACTATTTCTCTCTAGTGTGACTATTCTGTTTTGGATTTTATTCATTTGCACAAATTGGTTTGTCATGAATTGATCCTGACTAGTCATCATTTTTTCAAACATGCTAGCTATCTTTTCCATGGGGTCTTTAGAAGTTTCCTTTTTTTCTGATTCAAAGGCTTTTCCCTTTTCTTCGTTGTATGAAGTGTTTCCCCTAGTGTAACCTGGAATGTTGGATTTGCCCAAAGATTGCATATTCCTTTCTATTTTCTCGACCAGATCTTGAGCAGTTTTTAGATCGACCAGATCTTTATCCCTTAATTGGTACCTCAAATCACCAGTGAAATCTTCGATGTAATATATAAGGATGGAGGCATCCCTTGGCTTGATGTCTATAGGGAGGTCCGCAACCACATGCCTGAACTTAGTATTAAATTCATCCATGTTTTCATTCTCCATCTTCTTTATATTATGAAGGGCAGCAAGCAAATGTCTTGGTTCTTTCTTTTCCCCCCATTTCTTCTTAAAACCTGCTAGGAATTCATTAAGGCTTTTATATGAATCATCACCAAGGTTTTCATACCACTCCGCAGCATCATCCTCTAAGGATAAAGCAAAGAGCTTCATTTTGATATCTTCATGGTTAGAGGTAACATTATCACAGTAACTGACTAGGTGCCTTTCAAACTTTCGGAGATGAGTCTTGGCAGTGGTAGCATTATTTCCCTCGAACCTGGGGAGCTTCTTGATATCATCCTTCGGAATGTTATGAGGAGCACCTGCTATCTGAGAAAAGTCAAGGGGTTTGTAAAATTCCATCATTTCTTGAGATTAGTGAACATGACTCTCTACAAATATGTGATGGATATCTGAGAGGGACTGGTCTCCTAAATCTTCAAGGTTTCTATGAGAAGTCTATCTATTCAATCTTTCCCTAATAAACCTTTCAGGATCAGGGAGAGGATAGAATAATTGTCGATGGTTTCTTTGGGTAGAAATTCTTGAAGGGATGTTAGACAGTGGAGTCGCCAGATGGATCGAGTTTTAATTTTTATGTTTTTTTAAAGACTAGATCAATCAAAAGTTTTTTATATTTTTAGTTGTTTAGAAAAATGTTAAGCTAATTCATACTCGGGAATAAAAAGATTTATCCCTGGCAATGGCGTCAAAAAGTGTTGCCGCCTTTTCACACGCCTGGGTCACGTTGCAGAAATCTTTAAGCCACTCGGTGTGTCCTTGGGGGCAAGTCTCGAGTCAAGGCTGTCACCTTGTTCTTGACTCCTCCGTTTAGGCTCAACTCCTAACGAAGCCAAGGGGGGTAGACCCTATTAAGTTACTAAGGATGGTTTCTTAGTGTGGTGATGTTAAACTGAATCATTTATTTAGGAGTTTGAATATTTTAACTATAGACAATTAAAGATGACAATATACGAAGATAAACACACGAAAGCACAAAGTTGATACACAATATATATATATAAAGCAAAAAATGACCAGTGCCTTAGAATGGAGTCAAATCAATAGGATCAATGTGCTTGCATGTGCTTGGAGTGAATGTTTTGTGATTGCATCTTGGTATGTTTTAAGTTAAAATTGAAGTATGAATTGATTAAATTAGGCTAAGGGGGGACTCCAGATATACCCGAGAGTACTTGGATTATGTCCAAAACAAAACCTTCACGGCTACCCACAAGGAATATGTGGGCTGAAATGGAGTCTCTGGGGCTATTGTTCATAACGCACCCGTTAGAGTGTGACAGAGATCGGTGCCCCGAGGTCACTTTTCAGAAATTCCCACTTCCTTTGGGTATTTTGCCACCGTAAAGGTTTGATCGAGGTGTTAAATTTTCACCTGATGGTTTGTCAATTGGGGAGGGTGAGTCCTAATTATGCTCGTCACCCAAGTGCTTTTGATACAGCTTGACTGATCGGATGAACCGCAGCCAAGTGCAGAGCATACACACTGGAGTCTTGTCGATTTTAGTAAGTTTTAAACTAGATGTTCTTGTTTAAAAGAAAAGCCTCCAAGAACCTCTTTCGATCCAAGAACCTCTTTCCAAGGGTTTAATTTTAAAGTTGCTGATAAACAAAATATAGAAAAAATCAAATGGATACACAATTCTAGTTTCTTAATTAATCCTACCACAAATCTCTTTCCCCTTTCGGGTCACTCGGGAAATCGTGGGGTAAGTATTATGATTACTTTGAAAAGTAAGATATGGAGTATGGAATTAATAAAGAAATAAATTATCCTACCCCGCAGATTAGATCAATACTAGTTTAAAAACATAAATGAGGAAAAGCACAAAAGGGACACCGACACAAATTCCCCCAGGGGGGATGGGGAATGGGCTCGAAAGAGCCTATTCAAAGAAGAATTTTATTACTGTGGTTACAATATCAAAGAACTGATAAATCATAACTTTCTTGGTCCTTATACAAGCTGAAACCAAGTTTTTACAATTTTGCAAAACAATTAAGATTTTTTTGGCGAAAAGGGAGACCCCTGGGGGGATTTGAATGCTCCTGAGACCACTTCGGACAAAAGCTTCCTTTTCTTTATGTCAGAAATTCTAAAGGAAAGTAATCAATTTATAATAATGTATGCCCAAAGGAACTTTAATAGTACCTTTGGATCAGCCTACTTTATCTCAAAAATAATGCGGTTAAACTAGCTAAACCGGTGAAAAAGGAACCAAGGAAAGAAAGCTTTCCTTGGGATATTGGCTCGCTATTTGTGTAGTCAATTAAATTGCACTGATATTTCAGAATATTAAGATTTATCGTACAGCAAATGAAACTACCTTAACAGCAAGCTATGAATTTTCACTAAATTGCTTACGGAAATAAGGTACTTTTAGCTAGATCTCTTGAAATTGAACTTTATGTGCAAAATGAAACTAAGATATAGACTTTTGGAGGGATATTACTAATTATATCTATGTGTATTCTTCTTAATGAGATAGATCATAGTAATAAGAAACCTTTAAAGTAACCAATTTGAGGAAAGTTTAATAATTTTTTAAAGGAGAGAAAGGGGAAGAAAGGTGCTTGTTGTTGAAGCAGATCTGCAGAGGAAAATTTTTAGTGGAATGCAGAGGGGCAATATATTCACAAAACTTTGGATGTGTAGTGGATTCAAACTAGATCCACAGCTTGTCCAATCCTTGCTACCTGAAAGCTAAACACACAATCCTGCACAAAACCTCATGAGATCTGGATATATATATGAAAAAGAAATAAGAATTACATGCAAATAAACTTATTAAACATGTATAATCAAGATCTTCTAACATATATTCTATGAGATATAAGAAAAACAAGTAACCTTACTTGCCCATATATACTCCTATTGATTCAGCTGAATCGTTTAAGCCAGACAAGGTTCAGATGCAGAAATTGAGAGAAAAGCCGGCAACATCAATAGCCGTAAGACAATGCTTAATCTACACATATGAGAGCATTACACCATTTGGCCTCCAAAGCTTCTTTATTTCAACAATCGAAAGATTACAACAGTATTACAATGGCAAGCCCTTCAGTCCAGCTCTAACTAGCTTGGAAGAGGGATCCTCAAGGAGGATATATACAATTTGCAGGACATCTAGCCCAGGGCGGGTGCAATTCCTCATGGAATCAAGTGAAATCAACTGATGGAGAGTTCATCAATGTAGAACTGAGGCTGAACTGAGCCTACTTGTCAACCGGGGGCCTGATCTAGCTGACACATCAACCCATACACTGACACATCGGCCCAAAACTCATCCAGATGAGCCAAAACGTGTTGAGGAGAGAGGGAGGGTGAAATTCCCCATAAAGGATGCTCAAGATCAACTCTGGATCTGATTTGATCACCTCCTTCAGTCAAGGATTTGTCAGATACAGTCAATCTGCTTCAGATCTCACTGATTTCAATCAAATCGGCTGAGAATCCACTGATTTATTGATTTTGGATTTGCTCCATTATTCATCAATTTATTAATTAAAATAATCAATAATTGATTTTTGGGGCTTTCTGACCTCAGTGATGGAAAATCACTCAAAACTAAGAAATAGTGGGTCCATGCGTTTACATGGTGCTTTTAGCTTGAAAATGAGCACCTACATGACTGAAACTCATTATTTGGCCCACTTTTATTACAAAATCAATTTTTCCAACTAAACTATTAAAAAATAGCCTAAGTTTTGGAAAAATTAAATTTTAATAAAAAAAAATGAAAAAACTAAAAAATTGAAAAATTGAAAAATACCTGGGGGGACTTAGACATGTTGATATGACTCAAAAATGATGTCTATCATGTTTATACATTGACACATAGACTCTAATAACCTCAATAGGCCTAAATGCCAAGCCGACCACCCCAAATTTGGAGGTATGGAGTGAAAAACTCAGAAATTATCAGTCGTTTGTTCAATAACCAATAATAACCAAGGGAAAAAACACCCTGGGCTGATTGGATTGACAAATAAAGTCTAAGAGACTGAGTCTTTTACAGACACTATCATGCTAGAACATTTATTACAATTCCCCTATGGGGTATGAACATGTGATATGATACAACAAGCACTTCCCAGAAGTACTTCCAAAGGTCTTTTGAAGTCCGAACAAGTTAACCCTGTCCGGTTCACCAGGCTCACTTGATAAAAAACCACTAAGTACAACTTAGGTGGTAACACGACCCAAAAGTGACTTGGAAACATCGCCCAAGGGAAGGCGCATCTATTAATAAAGAAAAAATCAAGTTCTAAGAAGTTTCATTTTCGACCCAATTTCGGTCCATAATTTTGGCTCGATCTTATCTCCTATCAACTCGCCTTAATAAGGCACATTAACCTTTGGATTTAGTTTCACAAGATTCCAAACTTCATTTTTGACCTAGCTCTTACTAGGGTTTCTAGTTCAAATATGTAGGCAAGATGATTGGAATGAAGGTGGAAGATCATCTTGATGGAGCCACAAACTTCATCTCTTGGAAGTCTAGAGTTCTCATCTTGAAATAAAATGATCTCTTAAAGCTTGTCAATTAGAAGGTTCTAGAACCAGAGGTTGGAACCTCCTCATTGACAAGTTTGAAGATATATTTTTCTTCCAAGATGAGAACTCTAGACTTCCAAGAGATGATGTTTGTGGCTCCATCAAGATGATCTTCAACTTTCATTCCAATCATCTTGCCTGCATGTTTGAACTAGAAACCCTAGTAGGAGCTAGGTCAAAAATAAAGTTTGGAATCTTATGAAACTGAATCCAAAGGTTAATGTGCCTTATCAAGGTGATTTTAGAGGAGATAAGATAGAGCCAAAACTATGGACCAAAATTGGGGCAAAAATGAAACTTCTCAGCACTTGATTTTTCCTTCATCAATGCGCCTTACCTTGGGCGAACTTTTCAAGTCACTTTTTCTCTTGTATTGGTGAGGGGAGGCCTGAGAATGTCAAGCCCTAGCTTTCAACAATGACTTGTAGAACTACTTTGATACAATGTTAGAAATTGGCAATTGCAAAACCAAGATCATTAGAAGAAAGACAGAGCACATAAACAAACTTGTTCTGGAGCTCGTTTAACCATAGTGATGATCTATCACCTCTCAACCATAGACAATACAACACTATTGTCTCCCTCGAACTCAATAGAGAACGATGGACATCCAAATGGATGTTGACCGAGCTTAAATTCTACTCCTAGGGGCCTTTAAATGTCATTTATCATACACCCTTATAGGTCAATTGTGCCACAATAATGTCAGTGGCGAAGCCTAACTTCTATCCCCGAATGCCTTGAAATTCCTTCCATTATACACCCTCAGTGGTTTGTGGTGGGTCACCAAACTGTTAGTGGGCCTCCAACTAACACTGTGGTGGTCCACCACCGACCACTAAGGGTGTATAATGAATGGCATTTGAACATTGCCGCCCATACAAGTCAGGCTTGTCCATTAACAATCATCATTCCTTTAGGGTTTTAAACATATTCCTAGTCGTCTTATTTTGTGAGATTTGAGGAACCAGGTGATCCCTGACTGAGTCTACCAAGATTCTTCTTGCTCTCACATCACTCTTCCTCCCATGAGACTTGTCTTCTTCAGCATCTGGGTCTGGAACCTTCTCATTGACACAAGCTTTAAGAGATCATTTTTCTTCCAAGATGAGAACTCTAGACTTTCAAGAGATGAATTTTGTGGCTCAATCAAGATGATCTTCAACCTTCAATCCAATCATCTTCCCTACAGATTTGAAATAGAAACACTAGGAGGAGCTAGGTCAAAAATAAAGTTTGGATCTTGTGAAACTGAATCGAAAGGTTAATATGTCTTATCAAGGCGAGTTGAGAGGAGATAGGATTGAGCTAAAAATATGGACTGAAATTGGGTCAAAAATGAAACTTCTACGAACTGAATTTTTCCTTCATCAATAGATGCGCCTTCCCTTCGACGATGTTTCTAAGTCACTTTTTCTCCATTTGACTTGATAAGATCGAGCGAGTTAAGAGGAGATAAGATCGGTCAACATCCATTTCGATGTAAATCATTCTCTATTGAAAGGTCTGAGCTCGAGGGAGACAATAGTATCGTATTGTCTATGGTTGGGAGGTGATAGATCATTACTGTGGTTAAACGAGCTCCACACCTAGTTTGTTTATGTGCTCTGTCTTTCTTCTAGTGATCTTTGTTTTACAACTGCAAATTTATAACATGGTATCAAACCAGTTCTAGAAGCCATTGTGAAAATCTAGGGCTGGACATTCTGAGGCCTCCCCTCACCAATCCAGGAGAAAAAGTGACTTGAGAACATCTCCCAAGGGAAGGCGCATCTATTGATGAAGGAAAAATCCAAGTCTGACAAGTTTCATTTTTTACTCAATTTCGGTCCATAGTTTTGGCTCGATATTAGTTCCTCTATACTGGCCTTGATAAGGCACATTAACCTTTGGATTCAGTTTCACAAGATTCCAAACTTCATTTTTGACCTAGCTCCTACTAGGGTTTTTAGTTCAAATCTGTAGGCAAGATGATTGGAATGAAGGTTGAATATCATCTTGATGGAGCCACAAACTAATCTCTTGGAAGTCTAGAGTTATCATCCTAAAAGAAAATGATCTCTTAAAGCTTGTCAATGAGAAGGTTCAAATTTCTTCCATTGTACACCCTCAATGGTTGGTGGTGGACAACCAAGGTGTTAGTGGGCTCCCACTAACAATGTGGTGGTCCATCACCGACCATTGAGGGTGTATAATGAATGGCATTTGAACGCCGTTGTCCATACAACTCAGGCTTGGCAATTAACAATCATCATTCCTTTAGGGTTTTGAACATCTTCATAGTCGTCTTCCTTTGCGATATTTGAGGAACCATATGATCCTTGACTGAGTCCACCAAGATTCTTCGTGCTCTAGCATTACTCTTCCTCCAATGAGACTTGTCTTATTCAGCGTCTGATTCTGGAACCTTCTCATTGAATAGCTTTAAGAAATAATTTGCTTCCAAGATGAGAACTCTAGACCTCCAAGAGATGAAGTTTGTTGCTCCACCAAGATTATCTTCAACCTTCATTCCAATAATCTTGCCTGCATATTTGAACTAGAAACCCTAGTAGGAGCTAGCTCAAAAATGAATTTTGGAATCTTGTGAAACCGAATCCAAAGGTTAATGTGCCTTATCAAGGCAAGTTGAAAGGAGATAAGATCAAGCCAAAACTATAGACCGAAATTGAGTAAAAAATGAAACTTCTCATAACTTGATTTTTCCTTCATCAATAGATGCGCCTTCCCTTAGGCGAAGTTTCCAATTCACTTTTTCTCTTGGATTGGTGAGGGGAGGCCTAAGAATGTCAAGACCTAGCTTTCGACAATGGCTTGTAGAACTGCTTTGATACCATGTTAGAAATTGGTAGTTGTAAAACCAAGATCATTAGAAGAAAGACAGAGCACATAAACAAACTGGCTTTGGAGCTCGTTTAACCACGGTGATGATCTATCACCTCCCAACTATGGACAATACAACACTATTCTCTCCCCAGAGCTTAGACCTTTCAATAGAGAAAGATGTACCTCCTAATGGATGTTGACCGAGCCTAAATTCTACTCCCAGTGGCCTTTAAATGTTATTCGTCATACACCCTTGTAGGTCGATTGTGCCACAATAATGTCAATGGCCAAACCTGACTTCTATCTTCAACGGCCTTAAAATGCCTTCCATTATACACCCTTAGTATTCAGTGGTGGACCACCAAGGTGTTAGTGGGCGCCCACTAACACTGTGGTGGTCCACCATCGACCACTAAGGGTGTATAATGAATGGAAATTGAACATCGTCACCCATACAAGTCAGGCTTAGCCATTAATAATCATCATTCCTTTAGGGCTTTGAATATCTTCCTAGTCGTCTTCTTTTGCGAGATTTGAGGAACCAAATGATCCCTGACTGAGTCTACCAATATTTTCTTGTTATGGCATCACTCTTCCTCCCATGAGACTTATCTTCTTCAGCGTCTGGATCTCGAACATTCTCATTGACACAAGCCTTAAAAGATCATTTTCTTGCAAGATTAGAACTCTAGACTTCCAAGATATGAAGTTTGTGGCTCCATCAAGATGATCTTCAACCTTCAATCCAATCATCTTGCTTGTAGATTTCAACTAGAAACCCTAGTAAGAGCTAGGTCAAAAATGAAGTTTGGAATCTTGTGAAACTGAATCCAAAGGTTAATGTGCCTTATCAAGGCGAGTTGAGAGGAGATAAGATCGAAGCAAAAATATAGACCAAAATTGGGTCGAAAATGAAACTTCTCAGAACTAAATTTTCCTTCATTAATAAATGTGTCTTCCCTTGGGCGAGGTTTCCAAGTCACTTTTTCTCCTGGATTGCAGAGGGGAGGCCTCAATATGTCAAACCCTAGCTTTCCACAATGGCTTCTAGAACTAGTTTGATACCATGTTAGAAATTGGCAGTTGTAAAACCAAGATAAATAGAAGAAAGACAGAACACATAAACAAATTGGGTGTGGAGCTTGTTTAACCACAGTTATGATCTATCACCTCCCAACCATAGACAATACAATACTATTTTCTCCCATGAGCTCAGACCTTTCAATAAAGAATGATGTACATCCAAATGGATGTTGACCGAGCCGAAATTATACTCCCAATGTCCTTTAAATGTTATTCATCATACACCCTTGTAGGTCAATTGTGGGCCACAATAGTGTCAATGGCCAAGCCTGACTTCTACTCCCGACAGCCTTAAAATGCCTTTCATTATACATCCTCAGTGGTCGGTGGTGGACCACCAAGGTGTTAGTGGGCACCCACATACACTGTGGTGGTCCACCACCGACCACTAAGGGTGTATAATGAATTACATTTGAACATCGCCGCCCATACAGGTCAGGCTTATCCATTAACAATCATCATTCCTTTAGGGTTTTGAATATCTTCCTAGTCGTCTTCTTTTGCAAGATTTGAGGAACCAAATGATCCCTGACTGATTCTACCAAGATTCTTCTTGCTCTAGCATCACTCTTTCTCTAATGAGACTTGTCTTCTTCAGCGTCTGGTTATGGAACCTTCTCATTGACAAGCTTTAAGAGATCATTTTCTTACAAGATGAAAACTCTAGACTTCCAAGAGATGAAGCGTGTGTCTCCATCAAGATGATCTTCAAGTTTCATTACGATCATCTTGACTGCAGATTTGAACTAGAAACCCTAGTAGGAGCTAGCTTAAAAATGAATTTTGGAATCTTGTGAAACTGAATCCAAAGGTTAATGTGCCTTATCAAGGCAGGTTGAGAGGAGATAAGATTGAGCCAAAACTATTGAACAAAATAGGGTTAAAAATGAAACTTCTCATAACTAGATTTTTTCTTCATCAATAGACGCGCCTTCCCTTGCGCGAAGTTTCACCTAGATTGGTGAGGGAAGGCCTCAAAATGTCAAGCCCTAGCTTTGGACTATGGATTATAGAACTGCTTTGATACCATGTTAGAAATTGGCAATTGTAAAACCAAGATCACTAGAAGAAAGAGAGAGCACATAAACAAACTGGGTGTGGAGCTCCTTTAACCACGGTGATGATCTATCACCTCTGAACCATAGAAAATACAACACTATTGTCTCCCTCGAGCTCACACCTTTCAATAGAGAATGATGTACATCAAAATTGATGTTGACCGAGTCTAAATTCTAATCCCACTGGCATTTAAATGCCATTCATCAGACACCCTTGTAGGTCGATTGTGGGCCACAATTGTGTCAGTGGCCAAGCCTGACTTCTATCCTCGACGGCCTTAAAAAGCCTTCCATTATACAACCTCAGTGGACAGTGGTGGACCACCAAGGTGTTAGTGGGCACCCACTAACACTGTGGTGGTCCACCACTGACCACTAAGGGTGTATAATCAACGGCATTTGAACAATGCCGGTCATACAAGTCAAGCATGGCCATTAACAATCATCATTCCTTTAAGGTTTTGAACATCTTCGTAGTCGTCTTATTTGCAAGATTTGAGGAACCAAATGATCCTTGGCTGAATCTACCAAGATTCTTCTTGCTCTAGAATCACTCTTCCTCCAATGAGACTTGTCTTATTCAGCTTCTGGTTCTGGAACCTTCGTATTGACAAGCTTTAAGAGATCATTTTCTTCCAAGATGAGAAACTGTAGAATTCCAAGAGATGAAGTTTGTGGCTCCATCAAAATGATCTTCAACCTTTATTCCAATCATCTTGCCTGCAGATTTGAACTAGAAACCCTAGTAGGGGCTAGGTCAAAAATGAAGTTTGGAATCTTGTGAAACTGAATCCCAAGGTTAATGTGCCTTATCAAGGCGAGGTGAGAGGAAATAAGATCAAGCCAAAACTATGAACTGAAATTGGGTAAAAAATAAAACTTCTCAAAACTAGAATTGTCCTTCATCGATAGATGCCCCTTCCCTTGGGTGAAGTTTTCAAGTCACATTTTCTCCTAGATCAGTGAGTGGAGGCCTCAGAATATCAAGCCCTAGATTTCGACAATGGCTTCTAGAACTACTTTGATAACATGTTAGAAATTGGTAGTTGTTTAAACCAAGACCACTAGAAGAAAGACATAGCACATCAACAAATTGGGTGTGGATCTCGTTTAACCAAGGTGATGATCTATCACCTCCCAACCATAGACAATACAACACTATTCTCTCCCCCAAGCTCAGACCTTTCAATAGAGAATGATGTACATCCAAATGAATGTGAACCGAGCCTAAATTCTACTCCTAGTGGCCTTTAAATCCCATTCTTTGTACACCCTTGTAGGTTGATTGTGGGCCAGAAAAGTGTCAGTGGCCAAACCTGAATTCTATCCTTGACGGCCTTAAAATGCATTCCATTATACACCCTCAGTGGTCGGTGGTGGACCACCAAGGTGTTACTGGGTCACCACTAACACTGTGGTGGTCCACCACCAACCACTAAGGGTGTAATATGAACGGAATTTGAACGTCGTCACCCATACAAGTCAGGTTTTGCCATTAACAATCATGATTCATTTAGGGTTTTGAACATCTTCCTGGTCATCTTCTTTTGCGAGATTTGAGGAAGCAAATGATCCATGACTAAGTTTACCAAGATTCTTCTTACTTTGGCACCACTCCTCCTCCAATGAGACTTGTCTTCTTCAGCCACTGGTTCTGGAACCGTCTCATTGACAAGATTTAAGAGATCATTTTATTCTAAGATGAGAACTCCAGACTTCCAAGAGATGAAGTTTATGGCTCCATCATGATGATCTTCAACTTTCATTCCACTCATCTTGTCCACAGATTTGAACTAGAGACCCTATTAGGAGCTAGGTCAAAAATGAAGTTTGGAATCTTGTGAAACTGAATCCAAAGGTTAATGTGCCTTATCAAGGCAAGTTTACGGGAGATAAGATCGAGCCAAAACTATGGACCGAAATTGGGTCAAAAATGAAACTTCTCAAAACTAGACTTTTCCTTCATCAATAGACACGCCTTCCCTTGGGTGAAGTTTCCAAGTCACTTTTTCTCTTGGATCGGTGAGGGAGGCCTCAGAATGTCAAGCGCTAGCATTCGACAATGGCTTCTAGAACTTCTTTGATACCATGTTAGAAATTGGCAGTTGTAAAATTAAGAGCATTAGAAGAAAGATAGATCACATAAACAAACTGGGTGTGCAGCTCGTTTAATCACGGTGATGATCTATCACCTCCCAACCATAGACAATACAACACTATTGTCTCCCCCAAGCTCAGACATTTCAATAGAGAACGATGTACATCCAGATGGATGTTGATTGAGTCTAAATTCTACTCCCAATGGCCTTTAAATAGCATTCATCATACACCCTTGTAGGTCGATTGTGGCCCACAATAGTGTTAGTGGCCATGCCTGACTTCTATCCCTAATGGCCTTAAAATGCCTTCCATTATACACCCTCAATGGTCGGTGGTGAACCACCAAGGTGTTAGTGGCCACCCACTAACACTGTGGTGGTCCACCACTGACCATTGAGGGTGTATAATGAATGGCATTTGAACTTCGTCGCCCATACAAGTCAGGCTTAGCCATTAACAATCATCATTCCTTTAGGGTTTTGAACATCTTCCTACTCGTCTTCTTTTTTGAGATTTGAGGAACCAAAATGATCCCTGACTAAGTATACCAAGATTCTTCTTGCTCTGGCATCACTATTCCTCCAATGAGACTTGTCTTCTTCAGCGTCTGGTTCTGGAACCTTCTCATTGACAAGCTTTAAGAGATCATTTTCTTCCAAGATGAGAACTCTAGACTTCCAAGAGATGAAGTTTGTGGCTCGATCAAGATGATCTTCAACCTTCGTTCTGATAATCCTGCCTACATATTTGAAATAGAAACCCTAGTAGGAGCTAGGTAAAAAATGAAGTTTGGAATATTGTGAAACTGAATCCAAAGGTTAACAAGCCTTATCAACGCAAGTTCAGAGGAGATAAGATCAAACCAAAACTATGGACCGAAATTGGGTCAAAAATGAAACTACTCAGAACTGGATTTTTCCTTCATCAATAAACGTGTCTTCCTTTGGGCGAAGTTTTCAAGTCACTTTTTCTCCTGGATTAGTGAGGGGAGGCCTCAGAATGTCAAGCCCTAGAATTCGACAATGGCTTCTACAATTGCTTTGATACCATGTTAGAAATCAGTAGTTGTAAAACCAATACCACTAGAAGAAAGACAGAGCACATAAACAAAATGGGTGTGGAGCTCGTTTAACAATGGTGATGATCTATCACCTCCCAACCATAGACAATACAACACTATTGTCTCCCCCGAGCTCAGACATTTTAATAGAGAACGATGTACATCCAAATGGATGTTGATCGAGCCTAAATTCTACTCTCAATGGCCTTTAAATGCCATTCACCATACACCCTTTTAGGTCGATTGTGAGCCACAATAGTGTCAGTGGTGAAGCCTGACTTCTATCCTCGATGACCTTAAAATTCCTTCCATTATACACCCTCAGTGGTCGGTGGCGGACCACCAAGGTGTTAGTTGGCGCCCACTAACATTGTGGTTTTCCACCACCAACCACTAAGGGTGTATAATGAAAGGAAGTTTAAATTCATCGCCCATACAAGTCAGGCTTGGTCATTAACATTCATCAACCCTTTAGGGTTTTAAACATCTTCCTAGTCGTCTTCTTTTGCGATATTTTAGGAACCAAATGATCCCTGACTAAATCTACCAAGATTCTTCTTGCTATGACATCACTCTTCCTCCAATGAGACTTGTCTTCTTCAACGTCTGGTTCTGGAACCTTCTCATTGACAAGATTTAAGAGATCATTTTCTTCCAAGATGAGAACTCTAAACTTCCAAGAGATGAAGTCTATGGCTCCATCTAGATGATCTTCAGCCTTCATTCCGATCATCCTTCCTACAGATTTGAAATAAAAACCCTAGTAGGAGCTAGGTCAAAAATGAAGTTTGGAATCTTCTGAAACTGAATCCAAAGGTTAACGTGCCTTATCAAGGCGAGTTGAGAGGAGATAAGATTGAGCCAAAATTATGGACCAAAATTGTGTCAAAAATGAAGCTTCTCATAAATGGATTTTTCCTTCATCAATAAATGCACCTTCCCTTAGGCAAATTTTCCAAGTCACTTTTTCACCTGGATCGGTGAGGGGAGGCCTCAGAATATCAAGCGCTAGTGTAGCTAGGGTTTTACCCCTAGCTTGTGCGAATGAGCACCTACTAAGGAGAAGGGACTCCTTAGTAGAATTTCAGTAAATGTAAATTAAAATGCTAAAATAGAAATATAAATTACTCTAAACATGTGCATGAAACGGAAAAACAAGATATAAAGAATGGCTTTTGTATTAATGTTACCTCCAATGTGAAGGTTGGTGAAGCCCTTTGCAGTGATCCAAGAAGGTTGCTCCAAGCTCCAACTTGCTCCTTCTCTTTCTCCAATGATGAAAATGGGCCAAAAGGGGCTCTCAAGGTGAAAGTAGCTCAAGGGTGAGCTAGGGTTTCAAGAGCTACTTTGGCAGAGTAAGGGTGCTTATGATTGTGGATATGAAATAAGGGGTCTCCATCACCTATTTATAGTTTTTCAGTGGTGGAGTGCTGGCCCATGGTTTTGGAAACCATATGGTTTAGGGCAGCTGTATAGGGTTTTTTCCTCCTTTTCCTCATTATTTTATATTTTTTCTTCCCTTTTTAGGGGATTTTTGCTATTTTTAGAGGAATTTTGGATATTTTTGGAGGAAAAAAGGTGTTTTTAAGGGAAATATGGTAGGAAAATGGACAAATGAGCCATGTAGTGGGGTAGATGAGGTAGTGAACACTTTTTGGGTGTTAACAGATTGCCCCCTGATGTGTGAGGGCAGGAGCTCATCGTATGGCCGATGGACATCATAAGTCATATATGGTGTTCCTGGGGTGTGGAGAAGAGAAAAAACAAACGGAAGCCTGGAACAACGATCCCGAACCAACTGCAAGAACTAAAAGTACATAACCTCAATAATGGATGAGGAATCATCTGATCATATGGACGAGGCAGGCATTCCCATGCTCGTATCAAGATACATAAACATAACTATGAGGCCCAAAAAGAGGGACCTGTAGGATACATAAAAAACCACTGTGTATATCATAAGGGTCTAGAAGGGACACAAATCTGGGACATACTGCTGGGCTGACCATGTCTGAGCTGAAAAACTGATGCACTGGAATGAC
This sequence comes from Pseudotsuga menziesii, assembly GCA_001517045.1. Taxonomy (NCBI): domain Eukaryota; kingdom Viridiplantae; phylum Streptophyta; class Pinopsida; order Pinales; family Pinaceae; genus Pseudotsuga; species Pseudotsuga menziesii. The sequence goes on from LPNX010444946.1 coordinate 119,292, forward strand.
AGCAGTGCTACTGAATGTGGTACCAAAGGAACTGATGAGCTGCTCTATTAGAGTGACAAGGGTCATACTCGCAATGGTACACTAAACTGGAACGGAACTGGGTACTCAAGGAAGCATGAAACTGAAGGGATTCCGAATACAATCGACAACGCAGCCCAGACATCCACGGGAACATATAACTGGGCATTCCAAAAGTGACTCACCAATGTGCTAGAGTCGGGGGAAATCCGGGGTCTTCGACAAATAATGGAAGGGATATAAATCCTGCACGATTCTCAACGATGCGATCAAGGTGATGAAGTCGATCATGTGAGAAACAACCATTCGGAGAGGCAATGATAACTCCTCCCAAAATGGTCCGTAGGCACTCACCATAGATGGTGATGGGTCCAAGGCGCAGGGGCCTCTGGGTCTATCCTCTAGAATAGAGGGGCTGTCGTCGACAGAGTGAGACCTGCAACTATCAAGGCAATGATGTTTCCTTGACAGGAGCGCGAGGTGGAAAACCGAAATGTGATAGTACTGATGGCAGGATTGATAAACCGGGGGGAATAACTAGGCAAGTAGAGTGGGTGGACTCAAACTTCCTTTGTTCAGAGTATGATGGCGGGGATGATCGGGACGCATATGAAACTGACTGGTGGTAAGGGGATCATAGCTGTATTGGATCTGGGAGGGTGACTGGGCTGAGGGTGACTCAAGCTGTGGTAAAATGGCAGGAGACTGCAGAATACTCTGAACAAAGGAGACCTAATTGGGGGTGCTACCGAGAGGATCGATCATAGCGCCAAGAGGCACGGGGGGACTTCTTCATGGGTTAGGGAACTAGAAGAAGTGTGTATATAAAATGGTACTATCGTGTGGATTTATACAAGCCCAGGACAGTTCATGCTCGTGGTTGCTTTCAATTTTAAGGAGTCTGAAAGCAATAAGAAGACTCTGAAGTAATGGAATGGTACTGTCGTGTGGATTTTACGAGCCCAGGACAGTTCATGCTCGTGGTTTCTTTCAATTTTAAGGAGTCTGAAAGAAATAAGAAGACTCTGAAGTAATGAAATGGTACTGTTGTGTGGATTTTATGAGCCCAGGACTATTCATGCTCATGGTTGCTTTCAATTTTAAGGAGTCTGAAAGCAATAAGAAGACTCTGAAGTAATGGAATGGTACTGTCGTGTGGATTTTACGAGCCCAGGACAGTTCATGCTCGTGGTTGCTTTCAATTTTAAGGAGTCTGAAAGCAATAAGAAGACTCTGAAGTAATGGAATGGTACTGTCGTGTGGATTTTATGATCCTAGGACAGTTCATGCTCATGGTTTCTTTCAATTTTAAGGAGTCTAAAAGCAATAAGAAGACTCTGAAGTAATGGAATGGTACTGTCGTGTGGATTTTACGATCCTAGGACAGTTCATGCTCGTGGTTGCTTTCAATTTTAAGGAGTCTGAAAGCAATAAGAAGACTCCAGGGGGGTTGCTTTTTTGTGTGTTAGTCTCCAAGGCCCGAAGAAGTATAAAAGGATGCAATGAAGAACTCTTCTAGCCAGTGTGACTAGAGTATTCCTTTTTCGTAATTAGTCTACCAGGTCTGGAAAAGGGTTAAACCTATACCAGATAGACGCCCTTTCAGATACTTTAACGAGAATGAAAGGAAGCAATATTGTTCGACGATATTTTCATTGTTTTAGGAGTCAGAAAAGAGCTTAACAGAAACTCCCTAAGTGCCTTTTTCGTATAGGACTTGTTCGGCCCGAAAAAGGGATAAAATTATACCGAACAAAAGGAATGGCCAGGCAAGGAGGAAGTGTTCAATCAAGGAACATTTATGATGACCAGGAACGAGGGTGAGGGGGAACACTGGTGGGCCTCCTTGTGGGGTGAATGAATGGTGGCAAAATAACGAAACATTGGCAGTATGACAGGAGTGGATGGCTCATGTAAAAAAGTGTGGAACAATCTGATGGCGACCGATGTGGCGCGCAAATCGAGGCAGCAAGGTGTCGGGACACAATGTTGAAATTGTATCAAGTGAGAGAGAGAAATGATCTCAAGAATCATCACGAGCTCAAAAAAATGAATCCGACGACATAAAAAGTGTGAAAAACGGAGAACGGCCGAAGTGGCGCGCAAATCGAGGCGACTAGCGGTGTCTAAAAAATGGGCAAAAAATGACGTAGAAAAAAAAATAAAAAAATTAATGCAATAAGGTGATCATCCTGATGGTCTCGTCGTGCTGATTCCAATGGTGGAAATGGTTCGGAAAACGGACTCCGTATGGGTTCAGAATGGCCAAAACAAGAAAAAAATCAATGGACTATAAATAGTAAGTGGGCCCAACATGACAAGTGTCATTTGTATTATTTGACATTGACTAGTGATCAGAGTGGACCAGAGCTGAGGTGGCATTGCTGGATGATCCGACCGGGGTAGTAAAGGTAGTTTTGTACTGGTCTTCCTTTCGGATTTGGATCTGATTGTATCCGGAAAAACCGTCCATGAACGAGAGGACTTCATGCCCCGCACACGCATCGATGAGCTGGTCAATAAATGGCATGGGGAAATTGTCTTTGGGACAGGCGCGGTTTAAATCTCAGAAGTCAGTGCATACTCTAATGTTGCCTTGTTTTTTGTTAACGGGAACAGGGTTTGAAACCCAGGTGGTATAGGCAATAGGATAAATGAATCCTGCCTTGCGAAGTTTCTCAATCTCTACTTTGACAGCTGGGAGTTTTGAGGGATGAATGGGACGTTGTTTCTGACAAACGGGGGTACATCAGGCCATGTGTCAATGTGGTGCTCTATAATGCCAGGGTCAAGACCGGGCATTTCGGTATAGGACCAGGCGAAGACATCACGAAATTCTCTGAAGAGTTTTTTGTATTCCGCAATCTCTTGCTCACTGCAAGAGGCTCCTAAAGTGATGAGTTCGGGGGTGCTTCCTGGGGAAGCGATATCAATTTGGATGATAGGTGAGATGTTGGCCATGTTACCCTCCTTGAAGGTATCAGGAGCAGGAATAGGGTCCTTGAACCAATCGACCTTGGGGGGAAGGAAGTCTTTGGATTCGACTGTAAATTGGGTAGCAGTGTTAGAGGAGGATTCATCTGGGAGGAAGTAGGAACGATGGTGCATGTCATCCCAGGGATACTCTAGGGCAGTGAGAGCCTCGAGGATCTCCTCATCAGTATGGAAAGTTTGTGTCGTCAAATCGGTTGATGAGGGAGTAGTGGCGGAAGAGATCATATAAATGGTATTAACCTCTCCGGAAGGGGAAGAGAGCGGGGGGTGGATCTCCTCAATGGTGGGTGGTGCCCTCTCAAGATCCAGATTGTTCATCTCATAGAGAGCTACTCTGTAATCGGGGAGATCAGGACAGTGATGCGAGTAATGCCCGTAAACACCACATATGGCACAGGGGTGGTTAGTGCGCAGGGATTTGTCGCGAGGCTTAGGGGTTGGATCTAGTTTGACAACCGGCATATTGGGGTCGTCGTCAAGAATTTGCATGTGTTCATGTACTGCTGGTAACTGAGGACATTGGTGAGTCGCATGGCCCAACTCATCGCACAGCGAGCATTTAGGAGGAGCATGAAACACAAGGGGGTTTTTGACTATCTTGAGGGGTGGGACAGCAGTGTAAGGTTGGGGGCCTCTGCCCCCAGTTGGTTTGGTAAGGGGGGGGGGGGGGGGTTCATGGAGGACGACGGGGTAGCAACACCGGGAGGTGGTTGACTAGTAGTGACAATGGGTTGCACCGATTGCAAGACGACATCTGGTGTTGGCGGGGGAACGGGAGGCGAAAGATACCAAACGGGTAATCCTAAGGTTAACCCAGGGAGGCTGAGGGTATCCATGACCGACGCGCTAACTACTCCTGAGGGAGGGATGAAGAAGGGAATGGTATGGATGGGTGTAACACCAATGTGACTAGGTACCAAAGGGGGTTTAGGCAACAAGGGCGGTTGATTATTAGGAGTTTGCGTGCTATGGGACAGGGTACATAGGTCAGACACGTCAGTGGCGGGTGACAAGGGTGGAATAGATTGGAAGGTCGAGGTCATTGGCGCGTCTGAGTAAACTCTGGGCCCCATAGAGGAAACAAGTGAGGTGGTGGCACCCGAAATAGGTTGTTCAACCATGGGGAGAACATTTTCGGGTGCCGCGGGGGCATTGGGATCATAGTAGGTGAGTTGGTCAACCTTGACCACGCGTCCCTCATGGGGGAAAATCATGGTATGAAAAATGGAAGAAGCAACCGCCCTCATGGCGTACATGTAGCTGTGGCCAAGTAAAAGGTTATAATCAAGCTGTGCAGTAATAACCTCGATGTCGATGAGGACGGTTTTGCCAGCCAGCTAGACATGGACGTTAGTTAATAGGCCTTGTGGTTGAGCCGAACGGCCGTCGTAGGCTCGCAACGCAGTAGTGGACTGCTGGAGAGGGGGGGTTCCCAATTTCTGATAGATGAAGGTGGACATGACACATGTAGAGGCACCTTCATCAATAATGCATCGATGGATGACAAAATTCCGAACGGAAACAGAAACTTGGAACGCTAAAGTGGAAGGCATGCGGGGTTCGGATTGGTCCAAATCAAATGCCATTAAATTCGAATCATTTGGGTCGATAGCCCCAATGGCTGAGAGTAAAGTCTTGCACTACGAAGGGCAGTTTTTTAAGACTTCTAACGCAGACATGGCTGCGGGAGATTGGGCTAAGTCATCGACAATGTTGTAGTTTGACGTAGCCCGCGCATTGGGTTTATTGTTGATACAGCGAAGCGGGAAACGAGGTGCTTTGGGAGCGCCATCTAGTGGAGGTGGAGGTATACGTAACACCTGATCAGTGGGATGAGCGTTAGTGGGTTTATTGGTGGGAGGGGCTTCAGAGGTGGAGCCATATTGGTTCCGCCGGGTCTGGAGGTTGACATCAGTGGAGGACATCATCAACAAGTGGTGGGTACCTGAGTCAAACATGGGTTGATCAGGAGCAGTGTAAGTGATTTTTTGTTGGGTTGGTGCATTGGCTTGAGGGGGAGCCAATGGTTGAGTGTTCACTACGCCTTGGTTTGGTAAGGGGTTTTGCAGCACTAAAGGTGGCTGCTGAGGTTGTGGGGGGTTAGGTGGTGCTTGAGGAGCCGCATGCCTTTGGTGGTGGGCATCATCAACCCAAAGTTGTCGAGCTCGCTCCAAGTGTGGGAAAGCATGTCTGTAGTGGCCATAGACCCCGCAAATAGAACAAGGATGGTTTGTTCGCAAATTGAGGTTTTTAGCCTGCTTGGGTAGGCGATCAGGGTTTTGGTTAGCAGGGGCCGCATTATTATTATCGGGGGGATTAGGGGGTTGACCAGCTTGGTCTTTAGGTTGGTTGTTTCCACGATTTCGGCCCTTTCCGCGGTTTTGTTGGCCCTGGTTGCGTTGGTTGTTCTAGTTTTGCTGCGGGTTTTGTTGGGCGTAAACTTTCCCTTGGGCAGCAGAAGGATTCTGAGGTTGCGCAGGTGCTGGAGCAGGCTACGGTGGATGATATGTAGGTGGAGGCTGTGCAAGTGTAGCAACTTGAGGGGGTTGCTGATAGGGCTACGGAGCGGGTTGTGGGTTTTCCGCAAGGACTACCTGTGGCGGGTAATAAGCGGGTTGGGCTTGTGAAGACGCAAGAGCTGATGCAGCCTGCTGGTGGTAGTAGGGCTGAGGTGCGACCAGGGGGGCGTAAGCGGGAGTCGCATGACCGAAACACTGAGGTGGACATGAGGGTCAATGGGAATGGTGGTGATGTGTCATGGGAGCATACGAGTTGGTTGCTCCAGACTGTGAGGTAGCCCGCGAAAGGTCAGGGCCAGGGGTAGGACGTGCTATGGAAAATGGTTGAGGATGCGAAGAGACACGGCCAATGATGCCGTCGGCAGCATGGGATGCCCCCGGTGCATCGTGCTGGGAGGAATCGCCGCGAGGGGCGTCAGGTATAATGGTATAGAGATAACCCAACTGGGTGTAAATGAGGTCGAATTGTTGGGCCTTAAGGATGGCTTCTTCTTCAGACTGGGGTCTTTCGGATGCCACATCCTTAGCAATGACAGGAAGAAGGGATTTGAGGAACCAATCTAGGAAGATACGGTCACCTAATTTGATCTTGCATAAGCTACGGCGTCGACGCCACTCATGAATGTGGTCCATGATGTGGGTAGCCATGTTTTGTCTGCACGATAGGAGGATCTCAACACCCACGTCATAGCGGACAGGTAACTGGAAGAACTGCAGGAAGGTTGAGGCAAGGGAAGCAAAGGTGGCATGGGTTCCATGGGGTTGCTCGATATACCACTTGGCTGTAGAGCCAGTGAAGGTGCGCTGTAATAGACAGAGGCGAATAGAGTCGTCCACTATGGAGTTGGAGGAACACCATAGATGGAAGGACATAATGTGGTTTTGCGGGTCCTCACCTGCCTTGCCCTCGAACTTAGGGATGTCAGAGGGGAGCTTGGTGGGCATGTGAGGCCACGCCGGGTCGTGTCGGATAGGGTCGTTGGTCAATCTGCCTAGGTCAAGCAGGTTGAGGCTAGCCATGAATGGCAAACTGGAAGAAGGATGTGACACAGTAGTGGGTTGGACCAAGTTGGGGCCAATGCCCCCAAGTGGAGGGGTAGTGTTAGGGAGGTTTCCCCCAAGTGGGGGAACTAAGGTGGTATAGGATGGTCCTGCACCACCATGGGTAGTGTGAGCCATTGATGGAGTGGGAATAGGTATTCCCGCTGCAGGAATAGGTGCCGTGAGGGGAACGGTAGATGGGGGCCCCATGGAGGGCATACCCAAAGCGGGTGTGGTAACTGGTGTAGTGGTGGATGTGCCACCAATGGTCCCGACCAAGAAGGGAGTGGAAGTCACGCCAGCCATGGGGCTAGTAGGGGCAGTGTAAATGGGGTTCTCAGGCTCTGGCTCAGAATCAGAGGTAAAATAAGGGGTGTCAATATCTGGTGACAGAGTCCTATGCCGCTGACGAGTGGAGTCAAGTGACAAGGATCGAGATCTATGATAAGTGGTATCAAGTGAGGATGATCTGTGTCGATGACGGGTGGTGTCAAGTGAACCGTGTTGTGGGGGCTCGCCCCTGAGGCGCTGAGAATGTCTCGGGGACTCAATGGTGACAGATGGTGTCAAATCTCTGTGGGTTGAGGTGGGTAAAAAACACCTCAAAAACCCTAATGCAACCGAGTGTGCAGAAGGAGAGCTCAAAAAATAGGGCACTCAGGCCAACAACCAACTCAAAACACCCACTGTAACAGCTGTGCTACAATAGGTGGAGTGTCAACAGAAATGGTCAGAATACCAAAAAGCAGCAGGTTTCCTAAAAATAAAAAAAATGGTGGACTCGCTAGACCAAAAGGAGGTAAGGGAGCATGCAAACACCTAACTAAAAGTATTCTGACTCAACTAGACATATCCTCTGCAAGGTGATGAAATCCAAGTCAGACAATATGAATAGGAAAGCCAAGTGGCTAAGATATCCCCCTACCGGGAGGGACATTGGGTATTCAATCCTAGAAGAATGGCAACTAAGATACCCCGTTCATGACACGTCCAGAAAGGTGAATCTTCCGTTTGGTCATTTTACCACAATACCCCTATACAGGGATATCCCGAGAACTGTGAAAGGTAGCCCTTCAATTACTGAATGGAGTGCGGTATTCCACTCAGGCCTCTGGAACCAGTCTCGCGACTTCAACCCTCCTAGGGGAGAGGCCCTTTGGTAAACTGGTTGTGACCGTGCCAAAAAGTACTAGGGGATTTTGGTTCCCTAATTGGACAACAGCTATGTCTCAAGTGTAAGTAACCGAGGGGTGTTATTGGAAGCCTATCCCCTCGATCCTACCTAACTACAAAGATTCTTTTGTGTTCCCCAAGTGGGGTTAGAATATTAGTTGAGTTAAGTAGTTTTTTAAGGCTCACTTGAATTATGTGAAAGAGTGTGTGCTCGTGAGGTGATGAACCCAAAATAGAAGTGCCACAAGGGGGGCAACTTTCTAACTAACAATAATACTAAATTCAAAACTTTAACATGCAAAATTTTCTGAATAAAAATGCTGAAATTTTAAACAGATTCTGTAAAAGGGAACAGAAATGATGTTGCAGAAAAGGCTGTAGGGAAGTAGGGTTGCAGGTGGAACAGATGGCTGTGCAGATGCAGAAAATATTGCAGCAAAGGGGCTAGGTTCAAAAAAATGCAGAACTCAGACCGCGGGTCTGTGGCGAAATCGAGCAGTTGGACCGCGGGTTTGATGGAAACAGGCGCGGACAGGTCGCGGCTTTCTGGACGACAGAGGCAGTCGGACCACAGGAAATAGGGAAAAAAGTGCAGTCGAATCGCGGGAAAAGGGAAGACAGACGCGTTCGGGTCGCAGCGAAGGGGTTGAAAGTCGCGATCGGGACGCGGGAAAATGGACGACAGGCACAGTCAGATCGCAACAAACAGGCTGATTAGCCGCGGTCGGATTGCAGGTAACAGACTTGAATCCATAGGCAGGACGCCGAAAACAGTCTGAGAGCCACGGTCGGGTCGCAGGTAAAGGCCTGAAAGACGCGGTCGGGACGCGACTGCAGAGGGAAAAGATGCAGTTTACGACGGCCGAAAGGGACAGCCGAAAGGAAAAAACGGAAAATTATTGCAGAAAACTAAACAATTTTTTAAACTGAAACCAGAAATTCAAACCTAGGGGAGTCGCCAAAACTGTAGCTAGGGTTTCAAGAGCTACTTTGGCAGAGTAAGGGTACTTATGATTGTGGATATGAAATAAGGGGTCTCCATCACCTATTTATAGTTTTTCAATGGTGGAGTGTTGGCCCATGGTTTTGGAAACCATATGGTTTAGGGAAGCTGTATAGGGTTTTTTCCTCATTTTCTTCATTATTTTATATTTTTTCTTCCCTTTTTAGGGGATTTTTTCTATTTTTAGAGGAATTTTGGATATTTTTGGAGGAAAAAAGGTGTTTTTAAGGGAAATATGGTAGGAAAATGGACAAATGAGCCATGTAGTGGGGGTAGATGAGGTAGTGAACACTTTTTGGGTGTTAACAGCTAGCATTCAACAATGGCTTCTAGAGCTACTTTCATACCATGTTAGAAATCAGCAGTTGTAAAACTAAGAGCATCAAAATAAAGACAGATCACATAAACAAACTGGGTGTGGAGCTCGTTTAACCACGGTGATGATCTATCACCTCCCAACCATAGACAATACAACACTATTGTCTCCCCCCAGCTTAGACATTTTAATAGATAACGATGTACATCCAAATGGATGTTGATCGAGCCTAAATTTTACTCCCAATGGCCTTTAAATAGCATTCGTCATACACCCTTGTAGGTCGATTATGGGCTACAATAGTGTCAGTGGCCATGCCTGACTTCTATCCCTGATGGCCTTAAAATGCCTTCCATTATACACCCTCAATGGTTGGTGGTGAACCACCAAGGTGTTAGTGGGCACCCAATAACACTGTGCTAGTCCACCACCAACCACTGAAGGTGTATAATGAATGGCATTTGAACGTCGTCGCCCATACAAGTCAGGATTATCCATTAATAATCATCATTCCTTTAGGGTTTTTAACATCTTCCTAGTTGTCTTCTTTTGCAAGATTTGAGGAACCAAATGATCCATGACTTAGTCTACCAAGATTCTTCTTGCTCTGGCATCACTCTTCCTCCAATGAGACTTATCTTTTTCAACATCTGGTTCTAGAACCTTCTCATTGACAAGCTTGAAGAGATCATTTTCTTCCAGGATGAGAAATCTAGACTTCCAAGAGATGAAGTTTGTGGCTCGATCAAGATGATCTTCAGCCTTCATTTCGATAATCCTACTTACAGATTTGAAATAGAAACCCTAGTAGGAGCTAGGTCAAAAATGAAGTTTGGAATCTTGTGAAACTTAACCCAAAGGTTAATGTGCCTTATCAAGGCGAGTTGAGAGGAGATAAGATCAAGCCAAAACTATGGACCGAAATTGGGTCAAAAATGAAACTTCTCAGAACTGGATTTTTCCTTCATCAATAAACGCATCTTCCCTTGGGCGAAGTTTCCAAGTCACTTTTTCTCCTCGATTGGTGAGGGGAGGCCTCAGAATGTCAAGCCATAGCATTCAACAATGGCTTCTAGAACTGCTTTGATACCATGTTAGAAATCAACAGTTGTAAAATCAAGATCACTAGAAGAAAGACAGAGCACATAAACAAACTGGGTGTGGAGCTTGTTTAACCACGGCGATGATCTATCACCTCCCAACCATCGACAATACAAAACTATTGTCTCCCCTGAGCTCAGACATTTTAATAGAGAACGATGTACATCCAAATGGATGTTGATCGAGCCTAAATTCTACTCCCAATGGCCTTTAAATGCCATTCGTCATACACCCTTGTAAGTCGATTGTGGGTCACAATAGTGTCAATGGAAAAGCCTAACTTCTATCCTCGATAGTCTTAAAATGCCTTCCATTATACACCCTCAGTGGTCGGTGGTGGACCACCAAGATGTTAGTTGGCGCCCACTAACACTGTGGTTGTCCACCACCAACCACTAAGGGTGTATAATGAATGGCATTTTAACATCATCGCCAATACAAGTCAGGATTGGCCATTAACAATCATCAACCCTTTAGGGTTTTTAACATCTTTCTATTCATCTTCTTTTGCGAGATTTTAGGAACCAAATGATCCCTGACTGAGTCTACCAAGATTTTTCTTGCTCTGGCATCACTCTTCCTCCAATGGGATTTGTCTTCTTCAATGTCTGGTTCTGGAATCTTCTCATTGACAAGCTTTAAGATATCATTTTCTTCCAAGATGAGAACTCTATACTTCCAAGAGATGAAGTTTGTGGCTCCATCAACATGATCTTCAACCTTCATTCCAATCATCCTGCCTACAGAATTGAAATAGAAACCCTAGTAGGAGCTAGGTCAAAAATGAACTTTGGAATCTTATGAAACTAAATCCGAAGGTTAACGTGCCTTATCAAGGTGAGTTGAGAGGAGATAAGATCGAGCCAAAACTATGGACCGAAATTGCGTCAAAAATGAAGCTTCTCAGAAATGGATTTTTCCTTCATGAATAGATGCGTCTTCCCTTGGGTGAAGTTTCCAAGTCACTTTCTCTCTTGGATCGGTGAGGGGAGGCCTCAGAATCTCAAGCGCTAGCATTCGACAATGGCTTCTAGAACTGCTTTGATACCATGTTAGAAATCGGCAGTTGTAAAACCAAGAGCATTAGAAGAAAGACAAATCACATAAACAAACTGGGTGTGGAGCTTGTTTAAGCATGGTGATGATCTATCACCTCCCAACCATAGACAATACAACACTATTGTCTCCCCCAAGCTCAGAAATTTTAATAGAGAACGATGTACATCAAAATGGATGTTGATCGATCCTAAATTGTACTCCCAATGGCCTTTAAATAGCATTCATCATACACCCTTGTAGGTCGATTGTGGCCCACAATAGTGTCAGTGGCCATGCCTGACTTCTATCCCTGATGGCCTTAAAATGTCTTTCATTATAGACCCTCAATGGTCGATGGTGAACCACCAAGGTGTTAGTGGGCACCCACTAACACTGTGGTGGTCCACCACTGACCATTGAGGGTGTATAATGAATGGCATTTGAATGTCGTCTCCCATACAAGTCAGGCTTAGCTATTAACAATCATCATTCCTTTAGGGTTTTGAACATCTTCCTACTTGTCTTCTTTTGTGAGATTTGAGGAACCAAATGACCCCTGACTAAGTCTACCAAGATTCTTCTTGCTCTGGCATCACTCTTCCTCCAATGAGACTTGTCTTCTTCATTGTCTGGTTCTGGAACCTTCTCATTGACAAGCTTTAAGAGATCATTTTCTTCCAAGATGACAACTCTAGACTTCCAAGAGATGAAGTTTGTGGCTCCATCAAGATGATCTACAGCCTTCATTCCGATAATCCTGCCTACATATTTCAAATAGAAACCCTAGTAGGAGCTAGGTCAAAAATGAAGTTTGGAATATTGTGAAACTGAATCCAAAGGTTAATGTGCCTTATCAAGGTGAGTTGAGAGGGGATAAGATCAAGCCAAAACTATGGACCGAAATTGGGTAAAAAATGAAACTTCTCAGAACTGGATTTTTCCTTCATCAATAAATGCGTCTTCCCTTGGGCGAAGTTTCCAAGTCACTTTTTCTCCTGGATTGGTAACGAGAGGCCTCAGAATGTCAAGCCCTAGCATTCGAAAATGGCTTCTAGAACTGATTTGATACCATGTTAGAAATCGGCAGTTGTAAAACCAAGATCAGTAGAAGAAAGACAGAGCACATAAACAAACTGGGTGTGGACCTCCTTTAACCACGGTGATGATCTATCACCTCCCAACCATAGACAATACAACACTATTGTCTCCCCCGAGCTCAGACATTTTAATAGAGAACAATGTACATCCAAATGGATGTTGATTGAGCCTAAATTCTACTCCCAATGGCCTTTAAATGCCATTTGTCATACACCCTTGTAGGTCGATTGTGGGCCACAATAGTGTCAGTTGTGAAGCCTGACTTCTATCCTCGATGGCCTTAAAATGCCTTCAATTATACACCCTCAGTGGTTGGTGGCGGACCACCGAGGTGTTATTTGGCACCCACTAAAACTGTGGTTGTCCACCACCAACCACTAAGGGTGTATAATGAATGACATTTTAACGTCATCACCCATACAAGTCAGGCTTGGCCATTAACAATCATCAACCCTTTAGGGTTTTGAACATCTTCCTAGTCGTCTTCTTTTGCGAGATTTGACGAACCAAATAATCCCTGACCGAGTCTACCAAGATTATTTTTGCTCTGTTATCACTCTTCCTTCAATGGGACTTGTCTTCTTCAACGTCTGGTTCTATAATCTTCTCATTTACAAGCTTTAAGAGATCATTTTCTTCCAAGATGAGAACTCTAGACTTCCAAGAGATGAAGTTTGTGGCTCCATCAATATGATCTTTAGCCTTCATTTCGATCATCCTTCCTATAGATTTGAAATAGAAACCCTAGTAGGAGCTAGGTCAAAAATGAAGTTTGGAATCTTGTGAAACATAATCCAAAGGTTAACGTGCCTTATCAAGGTGAGTTGAGAGGAGATAAGATCGAGCCAAAACTATGGACCAAAATTGCGTCAAAAATGAAGCTTCTCTGAAATGGATTTTTCCTTCATCAATAGATGTGCCTTCCCTTGGGCGAAGTTTTCAAGTCACTTTTTCTCCTGGATCGGTGAGGGGAGGCCTCAGAATTTCAAGCGCTAGCATTCGACAATGGCTTCTAGAACTGCTTTGATACCATGTTAGAAATCAGCAATTGTAAAACCAAGAGCATTAGAAGAAAGATAGATCACATAAACAAACTGGGTGTGGATCTCATTTAACCACGATGATGGTCTATCACCTCCCAACTATAGATAATACAACACTATTGTCTCCCCCAAGCTCAGACATTTTAATAGAGAATGATGTACATCCAAATGGATGTTGATTGAGCCTAAATTGTACTCCCAATGTCCTTTAAATAACATTCGTCATACACCCTTGTAGGTCGATTGTGGGCCACAATAGTGTAAGTGGCCATGCCTGATTTCTATCCCTGATGGCCTTAAAATGCATTCTATTATACACCCTCAATGGTCGGTGGTGAACCACCAATGTGTTAGTGGGTTCCCAATAACACTATGGTGGTCCATCACCGACCATTAAGGGTGTATAATGAATGGCATTTAAACATCATTTCCCATACAAGTCAGGCTTAGCCATTAACAATCATCATTCCTTTAGGGTTTTGAACATCTTCCTAGTCATCTTCTTTTGGGAGATTTGAGGAACCAAATGATCCCTGACTAAGTCTACCAAGATTCTTCTTGCTCTGGCATCACTCTTCCTCGAATGAGACTTGTCTTCTTCATCGTCTGGTTCTAGAACCTTCTCATTGACAAGATTTAAGAGATCATTTTCTTCCAAGATGAAAACTCTAGACTTCCAAGAGATGAAGTTTGTGGCTCGATCAAGATGATCTTCAACCTTCATTCCGATAATCCTGCCTATAGATTTGAAATAGAAACCTTAAGAGGAGCTAGGTCAAAAATGAATTTTGGAATCTTGTGAAACTAAATCGAAAGGTTAATGTGCCTTATCAAGGCGAGTTGAGAGGAGATAATATCAAGCCAAAACTATGGACCGAAATTGGGTCAAAAATGAAACTTCTCAGAACTGGATTTTTCCTTCATCAATAAACGCATCTTCCCTTGGGTGAAGTTTCCAAGTCACTTTTTCTCCTGGCCTGGTGAGTGAAGGCCTCAGAATGTCAAGCCCTAGCATTCGACAATGGCTTCTAGAACTGCTTTGATACCATGTTAGAAATCGGCAGTTGTAAAACCAAGATCACTAGAAGAAAGACAGAGCACATAAACAAACTGGGTGTGGAGCTTGTTTAACCATGGTGATGATCTATCACCTCCAGACCATAGACAATACAACACTATTGTCTCCCCCGAGCTCAGACATTTTAATAGAGAACAATGTACATCCAAATGAATGTTGATCGAGCCTAAATTCTACTCACAATGGCCTTTAAATGCCATTCGTCATACACCCTTGTAGGTCAATTGTGGGACACAATAGTGTCAGTGGTGAAGCCTAAATTCTATCCTCGACGACCTTAAAATTCCTTCCATTATACACCCTCAGTGGTCGGTGGCATACCACCAAGGAGTTATTTTGCGCCCACTAACACTGTGGTTGTCCACCACCAACCACTAAGGGTGTATAATGAATGGAATTTTAACGTCATCGCCCATACAAGTTAGGCTCAGCCATTAACAATCATCAGCCCTTTAGGGTTTTGAACATCTTCCTAGTCGTCTTCTTTTGTGAGATTTGAGGAACCAAATGATCCCTGACTAAGTCTACCAAGATTCTTCTTGCTCTGGCATCATTCTTCCTCCAATGAGACTTGTCTTCTTCAACGTCTGGTTCTGGAACCTTCTCATTGACAAGCTTTAAGAGATCATTTTCTTCCAAGATGAAAACTCTAGACTTGCAAGAGATGAAGTTTGTGGCTCCATCAAGATGATCTTCATCCTTCATTCCGATCATCTTGCCTACAGATTTGAAATAGAAACCCTAGTAGGAGCTAGGTCAAAAATGAAGTTTAGAATCTTGTGAAACATAATCCAAAGGTTAACGTGCCTTATCAAGGCGAGTTGAGAGGAGATAAGATCGAACCAAAACTATGGACCGAAATTGCATCAAAAATGAAACTTCTCATAAATGGATTTTTCCTTCATCAATAGATGCATCTTTCCTTGGGCAAAGTTTTGCAAGTCACTTTTTCTCCTGTATTGGTGACGGGAGCCCTCATAATGTCAAGCGCTGGATTTCGACAATTG
This sequence comes from Pseudotsuga menziesii, assembly GCA_001517045.1. Lineage (NCBI taxonomy): Eukaryota > Viridiplantae > Streptophyta > Pinopsida > Pinales > Pinaceae > Pseudotsuga > Pseudotsuga menziesii. The sequence continues at coordinate 134,721 of LPNX010444946.1, forward strand.
CTTGTAGAACTGCTTTGATACCATGTTAGAAATAGACAGTTGTAAAAACAAGATCACTAGAAGAAAGACAAAGCACATAAACAAACTAAGTGTGGAGCTCTTTTAACCACGGTGATGATCTATCACCTCCCAATCATAGACAATACAACACTATTGTCTCCCCCGAGCTCAGACCTTTCAATAAAGAACGATGTACATGCAAATGAATGTTGACCGAGCCTAAATTCTACTCCCAATGGCCTTTAAATTCCATTCGTCATACACCCTTGTAGGTCGATTGTGGGCCACAATAATGTCAGTGGCCAAGCCTAAATTCTATCCTCGACGGCCTTAAAATGCCTTCTGTTATACACCCTTAGTGGTCGGTGGTGGACCACCAAGGTGTTAGTGGGCTCCCACTAACATTGTGGTGGTGCACCACCGACCACTAAGGGTGTATAATGAAAGGCATTTGAACATCGTCGCCCATAAAAGTCAGGCTTGGCCATTAACAATCATCATTCCTTTAGGGTTTTGGACATCTTACTAGTCGTCTTCTTTTGCGAGATTTGAGGAACCGGTTACCTTCCATTTGGACATGGGCGCCACAGAGATCACTGTGAAAAGCTCATGAAGTGATTACATCAATCATTCAGCACCTTGCACAGAAATGGGTGTGTTACCACCCTGTTACCCCAAGGGGCAAAGGTATCCACATGCCAAGTGCTTTCACTTTTTGAGGTGACACCATGCAGGCAGGACAATTCCATATTTCTTTTAGCAGCAAAACTAAGACCGTATCTAGATGGCTCCTAAGGTTCCGAGCAATTCAGGGTTGTTGAGGGACAGTTTTTTGCAGCATGTCTAGAGAGAGAACCACAAGCTCAATGAGGACTCATCATCATACGTGGCACAAATCAGTGAACTTGAGGAGCAATTGTGCATGTTGAAGAAGCAGAAAAATGGACATTGGAGGAGTGAGGACATATATTTCATTTCTTGATACAAAAGGTCTTGAAAGTGTTGGAAAATACAATGTATGTGATGACAGGATCTTTTCTCTAGAAAACAATCATGAGTTTTGTTCTCATCTACAATCTGCCTGAAACAGTCCGTGAAGCTGATATATCTCGACTATCCTTTGCTGTTGAGCTTGCACAAGAGAGTTACCAACTTTTTTGTACCATAGTTGGGTTACCTGAGGAGCCGCCGGTTGACAAACATGTTCAATGTCTGATTCCAGTGTATCAGTTGATCCATCTTCATGTCTAGCCAATATTGGCTAGTCAGTTTTTTATTTGAATAATTTTGACCATGGCCCCACGGGGTTTGTAATAAAATGTGCTGGTAGGGTATTTTTTGAGTGGTTCGGTCTCCTGAGGCATAGAAACTCAAATAAGGTATTCCAGGGAGTTTTTTCCCTTGACAATTATGCTTTGCCTATAGCCGAGTATAATTGACGAGGTTTTCTCCCGCTTCCTCCAAAGCTGGAATGCCCGATGTTGAATTCTGGGCCTTGGGGGGTTATTAGAGCCCAACTAAGTGTTATAAACATACTAGGAATTATTTAAGTAGAGCATGGTCTTGTCCTAAGTCATCAAGACATTTAAATTTTTTTCGAAAAAAACTTTTTCGAACGGGGAAAAAATTATTTTAAAAATTTTAAATTTTTTAAATTATTTTCCTAAGTTTTTTGGGTTAATTTTTCCATAAATTAAATGGAAAAAACCCGTTTGTAATAAGTCGGTCATCTAGACCCCGAATTCAGTAATTGAAGGCTCTAACCTTAAGCCAAAAATCATTCTTAACCAGCCAGCCAGTCAGATCCAACTTTCGAATCATCAATCGGACACACAATGCCCTTTTTCTCAAAAAAGTCATTTTCGAGGAAAAAAATTATTTTTTATTAAAAATTGATTATTTTGGAGAAAATTAAAACTCTCCAAATTAATCCAAATTCAGCGAAATAAAAGGATAAATGACATCTCACCAGGCATTAATGGGCATTGGAGTTAACGGAAGGTAGCTTCAGTCAGCATTCAGTTACATAAATGACATCTCTACCTAGCAATTGTGCCTCCTTCAATCAGGCTCACGTGTGGGTGATGTGGAGAGCAATCATTCATCCGGTGTTTTGATCAAGGAAGAACTAAGGCTTGCACTGATGATCACTAGGAAATGGCTCCTCCATACCTAGAAAAGTGGTTTCCAGACCTAACAGGTAGCCTTCCTATCCATCCAGACGCCTCCTTCATCCATTCACACCCCTCTCTCTTGATGAATGCGCCCTCACACATGTGGCTCCTTCTGGGCATGGTTTTCAGTGACTAGGGTTGGAGTGGGGGCGCCTTGCCTAGGTAGAGGCCTTTCCTCACTCCCAGCTCTTATTTTTAGGTTTTGGATCTCAGGATTGTGCCGAGCTGGCTAGGGTTGGATTTTTGGTTTTAGGGTTTTAGCACTCTCTCATTGTATAAATAGAGCCTCCTTTAGCTCTATTAGGATGGAATTTTGTAGCAGAGTTACTCTAAGAAAATTGTATCAATCATTTGCTTTGAATTCTTAATAAAGATTCAACTTTGGAGGTCCATGAGCTCTCAGATGTGGTAGCTTTTATAAATGGTTGAGATGATATTGTCTCTAACCCCTATTTCTTTAATGCTTGTATGAGATTAATTGTTTCTTTGTTATCTCAAGAAGGGCGTTGTTGGCACAGTAGAACAATCATTTGTAGCTTCAATTTGATTGTTTATGCGAAGTAGATTAGTATTTTGATGGACATGAGTAATCAATATATACCTAAAGTTGATCATGATTCAATTTTCTTAGCATACTAGCATGTTGTTTTGATCTCACGTTTGTGTTAAGTTGTAGTGTGTTATCAGGCTTCACAGGTTGAAGAAGGGTGTGAGCTCAGCTACTTCTATCCCAGGCTTCAAGCAACCTTTTGAGTCTAACACTTTCATTACAGGACCTACAAGGATCTTTCTCTTTAAAATACTAAAAGAAAGCTGGGAGTCTAACTCTCTCTCTTTGGTTCCATCCATAAATTTAATGCTCTTTTGGTTACCGGTCACTTAGGACTCCCTAGTTTAGTTTTTCCAACCTTTAGGCTTCCTCCCATTGCCTTGTTTTCCTTGCCTCTACTCTTTCTTCTTCGCTGCCCCATTTTTTTTTCCTTTGTTTACCACCCATTTTCTTCACTTTGAACAACCCTATTCTGCCCTAATTTGTGCCCATTTTTTTGCCCCTTTTTGCTCTAGTTTTTTGGCCTACTTCCACCTTGTTTTGTGCCCTTTCTTCCCCTTTTTGTTTGCTGCCCTATTTTTTACTTTTTATGATAGCCAGCTTCCTTCTCTTTCGCTGCCCTATTTTCATCATTCCTTGTATTTCTTTGGCCATCTAGTTCACTGCCCTATTCCTCCCTTCTCTTGTTTTTTTGAATTCCTCTTTGTCTTCCCTTTTTCTTCCCCTCCTCTTCCTTTTATTTCAACCTTCTTTTTGCCTTGTTCTTTTGCTCTCATTCAAACATCTTCTTTTCCCTTTTTTGCAATTTTCAAGAAAAGCTTCAAGTAAAAGTAAATCACTCTCTGTTTTACGTAAGGTTCAATAATAATAGAGTTGTATGATTTCATTCGAAAGTCCTTTCAAGGATTAAATTCCTAAAGGCAAATTGTATAATTTAATAAAGTATCTTTTGTTTGAGTGGGGTTTTTAAGTCCCCACTCTCATCCTCTCCCATTTGGGGAGGCTTGTGTTGTGTTCATCTTTTTGTATGCTTAGGTTAGATGTGTTTGTTCTCATCATATTTTCATCTTTTTCCTAGAATACTAATTGTTAGTCTATCACATTTAATTTATTGAATGAGTTGATTACTTCATTTCTTAATTGTTTATCTTTTATATAAGTAAATCAATTGCCTAACATTCATAAATCTCTTGAATCTCACCATAAGGTGGATCAAGAGTGCTCTCTGTCGAAGATTTTAATCAACCATCATCATCTTAATTGGTGTTCATCATATTGTTTAATCCAATTAATAGATTAAGTAAGACTCTTAAACTTGCAGAAACACAAGTCAAGGGCACTCTCTATCGGAGAGGATCATTAGTATTGCATCATCCTTGCATTAGGCATCTAGACTAGATAAGACTCTTGAACCTTCATCATAAGACAAGGTCAAGAGTGCTCTCTATTGGAGAGTTTAATTAATTAACTTAATAAAACCTTCAACACACTCACCCCTCTAATTAATTAACTTCGTTGATCATCCTTCACCTAGTATGCTCTGCCAACTTTCGGGTTGGGCTCGTACTCAAAACGGTGAACGAACTTGTTAATTTCGCACAAGAGAAACATAATAAAACATTTACCCCATAACCAACGCACCGGCGTTGTTTCGATTAAATACTGAGGAAAGTGGGCAAATTCCAAGTGTGGGCGCCAAGCAACCCAATCTGGGCACAATTGGTTAAGTTATTGAACACCTAGCTGTGATCCCAGACAGGTCCGTCATGTCTTCAAACGGAGCCACTGAAGGTATTTTTGGTTAGGATATCCAGACAAATTAAGCAAGATCACCATTAAAATCTTTTAAAACCTACCAAGAGCACTCACACAATCTAATACTCACTAGCTTAATTCCTAGACTTTTCATTTTATTCACGCATTTTACTGACTCCATAAGGCACTGGTCCTTGGTTATATGTGAATAATTATCTATCTTGATCAATTGTCTGTGGTTCATTTCAATTGTTATATCTAAATGTTTGGTTAAAATTCTAGAATATTTGCTTATTTGTGTAATCTCTTGTTAGCAACGTGGATTGCTTCTGATTAATTGTCATTCTCTTAATAAAAAAACACTTCAAATCATAAGAAACTCCTTAATAGCACCCATCAACATCTGCAACTAAGTAAAACACTTTAACAACCTTAAGAGCCTTAGAAAACTATTTTGTAGGGACTACCCCCCTTGGCTTCGTTAGGAGTTAGCCTAAACGGAGGAGCTAGGAGTAGGTGACAATACCTAGCTCTGTGCTTGCCCCCACGGTCACACTTCTTCGACTTTCCTAAGTGAGGAAACAACTTTCATTAGATTTATGTTGCTTGTGTGAAATCAGTGGACAACAAAGAGTTTTATGGCAGAGTGAAGGGAGGTGACATTGCTTTTCAACCAGCCAAGCTTTTATGACTTATCCAACATGATTTCCTTGAAGGAAATACTGTGCAGCAAATGGTGAATGAATCTCTCCAACAAGTTCCCAATCTTATAGGTTTGTTGTTTGTGTGGAGCATATGCACGGATTGAGGCTACAGCTGGTAACATTGATCGAGCACAGAAAATTTGTGATATGGCTCGGTGCTCAGTTACTGACCTTTCCTTGGATTGTCAGTTGAAAGCCCCTATTTTGTATCTCTCTTATGCTGAAGCAGAGATTGCAAATCATTACAGTATTGGCAGTGATATTGGTGTGTCTTCTAAAGAATATAAACAACGTGCAATTTACATTCTTCTTGCTTAGGAAGTGGTGGAAAATACTCTACATATTTGTCCGAGCATCAAGTTTCAAGTACACAGTTATTGAAAGCACGCCGAGGGTTTGAAGAGCAATTATAGAAGCTTCGCTCATTATGGGCTTATGGAGACATAAAAGAGCATTCTACATCTTTGGTAGCTGCAATAGATTTGTTTGAAGATTTAGCATCTGTATGGGAAGTTGCTGATAGAGTATTTGGATATGCCTTTTCCATGACATTTCTAGGTAGGCGGCATCAGAGTCGTCAGCTTGAAATTTTGTATCTACGCTATATTCAGATGCTTCAAAAACCTAAAGGGTCTCTAAAACCGGCACAAACATGGGACATCATAGTGCAAGGTCTCAATCAATATCCTTGGAATGCAGAAATGTGCACTTCATTGATATGTACCAGCTCCTTGCCAGCCTTCACAAGCAAGCGTCATCTGCTATTTGATGAGCTCTGACTTTGTGCCTTGTCTTTTGAACTTGGGAGAGTAGGTTTGGGACCACGCATTCACAAACTATTTGAATGGGCTCTAACTGATTAGGACAACCAACAGTCATGTAACTTTATGGCTATGTTATCTGGCTTATGAGCTACATGTAGCAAATAATCCTGATGCTGCTCGACGTATATTTTTCAGAGCCATTCATGCTTGCCCATGGTCAAAACTGTTGTGGCTTGATGGCTTTCAAAATCTAAGCAAGCCCTCCTATTGCCACTTCGTCTCTGGTTTGAAGTTGTTGTGAGAGAGTGTCGGTCTTGGATTCATAGCATCTTTTCCTTCTTCTTCATTATTCCGCTTTAGCCATAGCAAAGGGCTTGTGTATTTTGAGCGAAACGCTTGGAGTTTTTCATGCAACATACGAAACCTCGGTAGAGATCATGGGTTTCCTTCCATTTTAGATGATTGCATAGTTCGTATATTTCCTTGAGCGTGATGTTTAATGTGTCATAACTCAACCATCGGTTCAACCATCAATTCTTTGTTGTTGTCGCATGAGGCTTGGGCTCGGCGTTTTACATTAGCAGCTGATGGCGTGAAGGAAATCGCATTGATTTTCTTAGAGAAGCTCGCTGGCCGGGTTATGAGCAGTCCACGTTTCCTTGACAGCTGAACACGCCAAGTTGCAATTTTTTCAAATTAAAACATTCTACACCATCATGCTCTAGAAGCGGCTTCACATCAGCCCAGGTCTGTTGAAACTTGGCGTAAATTCAAAGATGGCACATCTCCCATGAGGAAGTTTCCATTGGCTGCCCAGCTGCACAGAGTTTTGTTCACAGGATCAGGGAGGCTTCAGAATGTCAAGCCATAGCTTTGGACTATGGCTTCTAGAACTCCTTTGATACCATGTTAGAAATTGGCAATTGTAAAACCAACATCACTAGAAGAATGAAAGCACACATAAACAAACTGGGTGTGGAGCCGTTTAACCACGGTGATGATCTATCACCTCCCAACCATAGACAATACAACACTATTGTCTTCCCCAAACTCATGCCTTTCAATAGAGAACGATGTACATCAAAATGGATGTTGAGCGAGCCTAAATTATACTCCCACTGGCCTTTAAATGCCATTTGCCATACACCCTTGTAGGTCGATTGTGGGCCAAAATATTGTCAGTGGCCAAGCCTGACTTCAATCCATGACGGTCTTAAATGCCTTCCATTATACATCCTCAGTATTCGGTGCTGGACCACCAAGGTGTTGGTGGGCGCCCAGTAACACTGTGGTGGTCCACCACCGACCACTAAGGGTGTATAATGAATGGCATTTGAATGTCGTCGCCCATACAAGTCAGGCTTGGCCATTAAACATCATCATTCCTTTAAGGTTTTGAACATCTTCCTAGTCATCTCTTTTGCGAGATATGAGGAACCAAATGATCCCTGACTGAGTCTACCAAGATTCTTCTTGCTCTGACGTCACTCTTCCTCCAATGAAAATTTTCTTCTTCAGCATCTGGTTTTGGAACCTTCTCATTGACAAGCTTTAAGAGATCATTTTCTTCCAAGATGAGAACTTTATACTTCCAATAGATGAAGTTTGTGGCTCCATCAAAATGATCTTCAACCTTCATTCCAAGCATCTTGCCTGTATATTTGAAATAGAAACCCAAGTAGGATTGTATTATCCCAAATCCATATATTTTCTATTTCTAAGCAAATATGCTGATACAACTGGGCATGCAAAGTGCCATGCAAAAATCCCTATTTTATAGCAAAAATTAGGGTTAGGGTTTGTGAGATAGAATGAACACTTACCACTGATAAGCCGGCTGGACTGCTCCTGAGAGAGTATGAAAGCATTAAGAACTGAATCGGAGATGGATAGATATCTTCTACTTCCGGAGAAACCCCAGCAACAAGAACCCAGATCAGATAAGGGTGACATTTTCAGTGAAGGAGGTGTCCGATGAGGCTACTGATTTGCAGGACTGATAGACTTCCTGTGCCAGAGAGAATTCCTGGAACATGTGGAGTTTCTGAGGCCTCTACGCAGGCTATCAAATTGTTCCAAAAAGGCAGCTACTCATGCTCCCTTGATCCCGAAATTGCTGATAATTGCTCCGAATGAGCACGGTTGGATCTGAAATTTACCGGATGTCGGAGTAAGATGTTGATGATGAGAATGGTGCCTGATTTTCGAAGAAAAACTGATATCTGAAGACCCAGCAACTGATTAGGGATTTCTGGCTGAAAACCCCCCCTTACAGCTGCACACGTATTCCTACAACAATGTATACCATATACTAGATAACTATGAATGAATGTAAGAGAAAATGGTGAACCTGTATGGCTTACCTTGAATGAGACTAGGGCAGATGTTTCACTGCCAAAACCCTGCTAGCTGAAGACTCCGTATCCAACCCCAACTATTGTGCGGCATGCTGTGCTACTATCCAAGAGCTCCCAAAATAATAATCATCAAAAAGTGAAGTCTCCTTTCACTTTATCCTCTTTTTGTAACTTTCAGCTGTGAAAACCCTAATCTTTGACCTAATTAGGTCACTTTATCTTCTAATTTGCAGTTGACTTGCATGCATGCGGATGGAGACTTAATGAGTGCATGCATCATTAAATAATGCTTGGATGGCATGCACGAAGGTGGCCTTTGGCCCCGGTGGACCTTATTGACCTAATGATGATGCCCTAGATATTCTATGGATGGCATCAGTCCTTAGCTAATTCCCTAACTGTCAGTAACGGCTCGAACCCACAGGAATCACATAGGTTAGCGATTTTGGGCCTCAAGGCCTAATCGGAAGAGGACATTATAGTCCTCCCCGCTTGAGATTGCTTGTCCTCAAGCAAATTCAAACTAGGATGCTGCAACACCTGTTCACCTTCCCAGGTGGCATCCTCTGGCGGTAGTTCTTTCCATTGAACCAAGTACTCTCTGATTACCCTATTCCTGAGCTTCCTTTCTCTAGTCTGAATGATCCATTCAAGAATTAGTATCAGCAGTCCTTCATAATATAAAGGAGGCAATTCTATAAATGGAGCGATGTGTTGCCCAAGGGTCTTCTTAAGATTAGATACATGGAACACATTGTGAATTTTGCTTTCCTGTGGAAGTTCTAGTTCATATGCCACCTCTCCTACCTTCCTGATTATTCTGTATGGTCCATAGAAGCGGGGTTTTAATTTCTCTGCTCCTTTCTTCTTAAGTGAGGACTGTATATAAGGTTGGAGCCTTAAGTATACCAAATCCCCTACCTCAAAGCTCTGCTCAATCCTGTGTTTTTCGGCATACAACTTCTATTGATTCTGGGATGTTTGTAAATTCTCCTTCAATATTTTCAGAATGTCTTGACTATCCTGTATCCAATCCTTAGCCTTAGGAGCCCTACTATCTCCAAATGCAAAATCTCCATAGTCCAAGGCCTCGTAACCATATAATGCCTTAAAAGGAGTCATCCTAATAGACATGTGATAGGTAGTATTGTAGCAATACTCCCCTAGGTGTAGCCATTTGATCCAGGTTCGCTTCTGCCCTGCTACATAGTTCCTTAAATATCCTTCGATCCACTTGTTGACTATTTCTATTTACCCGTCACTCTGGGGATGATAACTCATACTAGTAGCCAGTTCGGTCCCCACCAATCTGAACAGTTCCTGCCATAAGGCACCCGTGAATCTGCTATCCCGATCATTGACAATGGTCTTAGGTAACCCGTGTAACCTGAAGACCTCCCTAAATAATAACTCAGATACTTGAGCTGTCGAGTAGCCTGATGATATCAAAAATAAATGTGCAAAGTTGGTCAGTCTGTCAACTACTACATATAAACAATCTCGCCCTTGGACCTTGGGCAATCCTGAAATAAAGTACATGGAGATGCTTTCCCACTTCTGTTCTGGAATCGATAGTGGCTGGAGTAACCCTGCTGGATGGGTGTTCTCAATTTTGTTCTGCTGACAGATGCTACATTCCCGGACATGCTGCATAATTTCCCCCTTAAGGCCCTTCCATGAGAACCTCTCTTGGATCTACCTGTAGGTCTTTAAGAAACCTTGATGCCATGATAAAGGAGAATCATGGGCTGCCTGAATGATCTTTTTCCTCAATGTGGATTCTAGGACGAGGTATATCTTGTTTTTGTAATAGATGATGTCATCAACAATCCTGTACCTGTCATCCTGAATTTGCCCGTCCAATAATTTGCAAGCGAATTTATTTTTGGAGTATTCTAGTAAGAGAAGTGCCCTCCAATCTGTGGATATACTATTGAGAGAAAATGAGGTGGGACGCCTGGATAATGTATCAGCTACTACATTATTCTTCCCCTTTACATACTCGATCTCGAAATCATAGGCTTGTACTTTGCTGACCCATTTCTGTTGTCGCTCATTCAGTTCCTTCTGCTCCAGGAAATACTTGAGGTTGTTATGATCAGTTGTTGGGGCGTGCACCCTACCGGCCCTTAAGGTGGGTAACTCCGTGGGTTTTTGGGAGCTTGTAAGCGGAGTTACGGCTCAAAATAGTCTTAGGGGTGTCGGGGTTGAGTCAAAGTCCTCTTTTTGTAATAAAACCATGGCTTAAGTCCAGGGTTTAGGGTTCGGGGTGTCCATGGTTTAAGCCCATGGTTTTGTAATAATGTGCTATATAAATAGGCACCCTTGTAAATAAGTGAGGTTAGGATTTTTGTGTAAGAGGAATTGATGCGAAGCTAAGGCTATTTGGTAAGAAAAGGTTAAGTCCCAACTGTGTGCGTGGATGACCTCTGCAGCTATCAGAGGGTTTTGGGTGATTAAGGAAATCTGCAGCTGTGTGCGCGGCTTTAAGGAATTGAAGGGATCTGCAGCTGAGTGCGCAGATTAGAACTGTGCTTTTTGTAGAAAGTTGAATAAAACACAGTTCTGTGGATGTAACCCCTACATTGGGGGTGAACCATGTTATATCTTTTGTCATGGTTCTATGTGTTGTTTCTGTTGTGTTCTTTCGTGCATTATTATCTATATATCCGATAAGTAAAGATCACTACTAGATAATAACTTCGCTGTGAATTCCCAGTAAAGGGTCGCGCAAGGCACTGTTTGTTTATATAACCGCGAAGCTAAATAAGTGAATGTTAAGCTCTGTGATTTATATTTATAATCTATTTAAAAGCTAAAGGTACAATAATATCCCTCTTCTGCTTGCAGAAATCTGGTTCTACGGCACCCCATAGTTGTTCCGGGTGAGACTGCAGCCTGTTCGCAGGTTGTTGCCGAAAGGGCCAACATTGTGGGTCTTTTGTTGGTGCAAAGTTAAAGGTATAAAACCAGGGTCTGCCCTATAGCCCAACAAATTGGTTTCGTTGCTGGTTGAACTCAGTATCTGCTCAAGAGGGGTTTACGTCGTACCTCGAGGGCTATGTTCTGGAGACCCTCTATGAAGGAAATCGGTGATTGGCTTGATGAGACTTATCTAAAATTCACTGAGCAAGAGAACAAAGATCCGCGTCGTAGTGTAAACGACTTTTTACAAAGGTATGTTTTTTATGATGTTTATGAAATTTTCTTTAGTAGTATCCACATAGAGTTGCACCAGTGGTTATCCAGGTTAACAGAGAGAAGGACGAACTTCCAAGAACTTCAGTTTCCTGCTTGGACCCCCGTGAGAATTAATATACTAAAAAGGGTGAACAACGAGATATCCCACGCTGTTGATTTCTGGACAACGCGAACCCTTGAAGCATTTGTGACGGAGTTCGCCATTGACACGAGTACCTCCTTTAGTGAAGCCGAGTGGCAGTTTTTCAAAGGACCAAGGGGTAAGTTTTTGAATTCATTTAGTTTCAGAATTAAAATTCTATTAGCTGAAAAAGGTATATTGCTCATTGAATCCGACTGTTAGATTTTGTATTACTAACCTATGTTTGCAAGAGAAAATACCTCCGACGAGCAAAGTGGTTTCCTGCGAAGTGGAAAAAGGTACAAGATAGATTTTGGATCCTATTCCCAGGGTCAGCATACCAAGTATCCCCCTGTAAATCCCGCAGATTCAGAACCCAAAGAAACCCCTTCTATTAGAAACCCTCCAGTAACCCCGCAGCGAAGACCTATTATCCCTAAGAACCCGTCGCAGTCTGAAAGTCACCCTAGCCTGAGTATTCCTGTCGCAAGTCAGTCTACCCCAGTAAGTTCCCCCCCGCCTACTTCCAGTCACCCTCCCTCCCCCCCTAGACCTGCGATGGCCCATATGCATGACGACATTAAGCTCCCTATTTTCAAAGGAACTGGATCAGAGGATCCAGAACAGTTCTGGTTTTTATGTGAAGCAGTGTGGACTTCCAAGTCCATTACAGATCAAGATACAAAAAGAGCGCAGCTATTTACTTCTTTCAGAGACCGTGCTCTGACCTGGTTCATGAAGTTCTCCAGCATTCAGAACCATGCATTGGCTGATATAAAATCAGCAATGATAAAGGAATTTAAGAAGCCGAAATCAGAGTCGCAGTGTATCACTGAATTGAAAGAGATTCAGCAGAGGCGTGGAGAATTAGTGTGGGACTTTGATCAAAGATTCAAAGTTCTACTAGACCAAGTCATTTTCCCCATTGGACCTGCACAGCACAAGGAATGGTTTATTGCAGCGTTGCTACCACATATCAGAACTCCACTCATGCAACAGAAGGTTGCTGACTAGCAGGAGGCTCTGGAAATCGCGATGAAGCTTGAAACTGCTCTTGTCGAAGATAACTCTGGTATCGCTCAAATCCAAGTGCAGTTGGAAGCGATGGCTCTAGAGCTTCGTGATATGAAGAAAGGAAAAACCAGTCACAAAGAGGTCTGGTGCACACAATGTCGGACAGAAGGTCATGACAAGGAACAGTGCCCTGTGGTAAGAAATTACTTGAATACTGGTGCGCCAAACCCGTTCAACCCTACTATTCTATATTGTGAGATCTGTCGGACAACTAGCTAGCATCGATCTGAGAATTGCTATCTGCTACAGAGGTATGTGCAAGTCCCCAAGAACCCTTACTGTAAATTCTGTAAGTCCGTAGGACATAATGCAGATGAGTGTCGCAGTTATGACCTCATGAGAGAACACACCTACAATGCCTATCGGGTACAAAATGAGGGACAAAGTAATGATGGATATGGCTACCGGGGTGTTGCATCAGGTAGAGATGCTTTTGGAGGCCATGGTCGTGTTAGTATGGCTGGCAAAGGACGCGGTCAGGTGGTGTGTTATAACTGTAACTAGGACGGACATCTGGCTCGCGACTGTTGGAACCCCACTACGACATGTCGGTATTTCCAGGAAGTAGATCATGTGATCGAGCAGTGCCCGTAGTTGATAGCTAAGATTCAGGAAAGAAACAGTGCCCCTACTCAGAATCTTCAGATGATTTCCATCGAGCAAAGACCTGCCCCAGCCATTAATGTTGTTACCAGAAGTGGAGCTACGATGCATATATAGCCTGCCTAGAAACAACTAGACGAGGCTTGGGTTCATAAGGCCCCCGTGAAAGTCCCCACCTTTGATATTGAAAGAGAAAAGGAGACATTCATGGAAGCCAAGAAAGATTTTGTGGATTCTAGCACAGCAATAGCACCTGCGCAGCCACATCAGTAGCAGTCACTGCCGCAAGAAGCTTCGACGGATAAAGTAAGTACCCTGTCCTCCTTTTTACAGAGTTGTCTGAAACTCTTAAGAAATCAGAATGCTTTAAGTGAGTTGTAGAAATTTATCACTTCCTGTGAACCTCAGCAAAGTTCTGGTTAGGAAAAACTTGTTAATAGAGTCAGGAGAATTGGAAGGGAAATGAGATTGAATGCTTAGATAGGAGAATATGATATGACTGATGTTATTTTGGATCTAGGATCAAAGGTAAATGTCTTAACCAAATAGACATGGGAACAAATGGGAAAACCTACCCTTGATTGGTCCCCTATACAGTTGATATTAGCCAATCAACAGAAAATTGTGCCCCTAAGATGATTCCCTAATGTCCCAGTAGATATTGATGGCGTCTATACTGTAGCAGACTTTGAAGTTATTGAGATCATTGACGACAGCAATCCCTATCCATCCTTGTTAGGTATTGAGTGGGCAATGGAAAATGCTGCAGTTATTAGCCTTAGGAAGAGACAGATGACTTTCGAAGGGAAAGATTTGAGAGTCATAGTCCCATTGGATCCTTCCCAAGGAGAAAGGTACACATAACCCCTCCGAGATGAAGATCAGGATGTGTTGGACCATATCTACAATATTATAGCGAAGGAAGAAGATTACATTGATCCTAATGCCGAAGGTATTATGGATTGGCAGTGTGACAGCTCCTATATGACAGACTCAAATGATGGTTTAGAGAACTGGAAGAACCGATTGTATGAGCTCCATGGACACAGATGTGCCAGAATTACCAAGTCTCTCAGATGGATTACAAGAGCCTTACCCATTTTTTATGGTTCGACAGACCCAGAAGAGTTTAGTGCGACATTCTCAGAACAGATACCGGATTCACAGACATGGGAGACTCTGGATTCAGCATTTCATGCCACCGTAGCAAGATGGAGGAATAACCATAAGAAGTACATTCCTAGTTGGGAAGCTTGCCAGAAATCTCTTCGCCTAATATTTGTAGATCAGCTCCAGGAGGTGCGCAGTAGGTTCGATGGGCAGAGTGGACTGTAGGAACACTTGGAGCACTGTTACAAAGCATGGAAACATGTACCTCGACGGGAACATAGGCTTGTACATATCCGGGCACCTGTAGCAGAGAACTGGTATGCGGAGTTCAGGACTCGGCATGCTAATAGGTCTGGTGACAAAGAAATCACCAAGTACCAACTTGTGGGATCAAAGCTCACAGCTTGGTCGCAGAATTTATCAGGATGTGCCGAAGGTCAATATGGTGTCGATGGTCCTTATTGTGACACAGCTGCAGACCTAGCTACGTTGCAGCCCAAAATCTGACTGTTGGAACACTGCCGATTTGGCGACGTCGGTACTTTAATTACCTTAATTTCCTGTCCTAATGATATCCGCCGAAATCTAGCGCCATGGCAACAGGACCTCTGTCAGATTTGGTGCCTTCAATGTACATTTATGGCATATTTGGTCGATGGATTGTATATGAAGACACCTGGGCATGGGGAAATCACATTCTGTATTTCCTTGAGTTTCACAATTGAACCCATGTCAGCTGATTGTGAACTCCAGGACTTATTGAGAGAATTTGAACAGACGGGTCTACAAAACATTTTCACCCCCCCACCGGAGCCTGCAGCCCGTGAAGAGACTCTATCGGCACCGACCCCGCCAATGCAGACACGATCTCCCAAGAAACAGTTTAAGCTTGAATTTCATTCTAAGCGGAACGAAGACATACATAAGCAATCAGGGCAAACATCGGAGGATTCTGGGATGAATCCACCTGGCTCAGCAAAGATCCTACTTGAAGGGGATGCAGACATTGCCCCGCAACGACCACCATATCTTCAGCCTATTCAACCAGAAGTTAGACCACCTCGACGGAGCGCTAATTTCACTATATGCACCCCTTCGCTGCCCCTGGGTGTGCAGCTAGTTGGAACGATGACAGGGAAAATAGACCGGCTTAAGTATGTCGACCACGACACGAATGATCGTGGGAAGTTTCCACAGTTCGCACCAGCCCAATACTTACACTTTGTTAAATATCAAGAGACTGGGGCGACCTTATTGGAAGTAAAACAGTGGGCGGATGGCTTGGATCTAGCTGGTTTGCTGAAGATGCTCAATGTTCCCCATTTTGGTCACAGCACACAGGTCACCATCGTGGTCAAGCAGCTGCTGGCGTTAGTACATGACGACTACCTATGGATCGGCGACAAGAAAATTCTTATTAATGGTGAGCTCATTCATAGGATCACAGGCTTACCAATGGCAGGGCCTGATCCGGGGACAGAATTTCCCTCAAAGCACAAAGATACGAAGCTCGCACAAAGCATGAAGGAGTGCTTTGGCCTGACGAAGGGGAAACGTGGGCATCACACTTCCGCGATTCAAGAGCAGAACATTCGCTTCGCAGCTGAGCTCTTAGCATGCAAAATTATGCGGAAATGCAGACCAAATAAAGTGCCTGCCCCGGTCATCAGAATTGCTATCAACTGCGCCGAAGGCTACAACTACAACTGGGCATCGTATCTTGCGAAGGAATTCCTTGAAGATGCTCGCGACACGCAGGAGAAAGGTAGGCCCTTACACTACTCATGGTTGATTGTCCTCATCGCACTGGTAGGATGGAAAGAACCTACTGAAGCACAGTTTGCTGCTGTAGCGCACATGCCTAGCACAGCCAGGTACGCATCGTTGTGGGTTTCACAGGATAAAACCCACCAACAGATGACAAACTATGTATTTTCCTTTTATATGATGAGTATCTCGTATGAGATCATAAACACTCCACGGCTCAGTAATGAGTTGTTCTCTCACTATGATGGAGTGGTCAATTCCAGGGCTGATATGCACCATATTTTTATCTAGGCTTGCACAGATAAGAAGCATCAATGGTTTAAGTTTCCATATGTAGTGACTAAATATGAAATCCTCATAGTATTACAGCAGTGGCCAGCAGAATGGTTAAAAGACGCAAGAACAAAACCTAAGATTCTTGTCCCTCCTGTCACCGATATGGGTGCAGGCCCCAGTCACATGCAGCAGCAAGACCCCCCCGAAGACAGTGACGAACAAACTAAGTCACAGGAGACTGAAAGCAACCAGGGAGGAGATGGTGGAAATGAAGATGAAGAAGAAGAAGAGGAAGCTCGATTAAAACTACCTCAGACCCTAATAGGCAGCATAAGCGCAAGACACCGAAAGCAGAGGAAGTAAACAAACCGCAGTCGTGAAAGAAAGCGAAGGCATCAAAGGCTAAGAATATCGATGAAGTGCCCGGCTTGACAAGTGAGGAGCTTGATGAGGCTTTGTCAAAATCCACCGAATTTCTCAATAAACAATGGTTAGAGTTTGTAGTTGCGCAACTGGATGCCATCACCAGCGTAGCAAAGCACATCTCGGAGATTAAGGACTTAGCAGCAAAATCAGTGACTGGCACTACAGCCAACAACACCCCAGCCAGTGCGCAGCCAGACCTAAGGCAATGGCTGGCCAGAGATAACAAAGGATAAGTGTCAAGTGTAGCCATCATATTAACTGATGCAGCGTCTCATGTGGAGATGAGCATGAAGGTTGGAATATATTACACTAAGATGCCCATGACAGAGCTACACCTCTTTCAGTTAGCAATTATGAAAGAAATCTAGGCATGAGACCAATATTCACAGATGCAGTTAAAAAATGCCATAAGTCAACAGCAGGGCTTCGCAGCGTAGCTAGAGGCAGCAGAGCAGAGAAAGAGGGATGCCGAACGAAAGCGGATTACACTAGTCCTAGTTTTGGATGAGGCATGTCGAAGTCTTCTTGACTTTGACGTGCAGCTGGTAGAAGAGCCAGAACAAAGATTAGTCAGGATGAAAAACTATGCACAGCAGTCTTGTAGTGAAATTGAGAAGCTTAAAGCAGCACATGAGACTCAGATCGCGGAGCTTCGAATGTGCATCCCTCCGAAAAATCCACCTGAGGTCAAAGAACAGTGCCGCGCAGACATTCAAGCATCAGCAGCAAAAATTTCAGATATTGTGGGTAACGCAGCAAAGCTGCTTGAAGACAGTGTCGAGGCCTGGACCACCCTGCAGGAACATCCAGAAATAGGACAGCTGCAAGAAACCATCAAGCAGCGACAGGCTGAGTTGGATGTCGTAAAAGCGGAAATTAAGACTCTGCCACCTATGGAGAAAAGCTCAAAGTAAATCGCAGCAAGGAACTCCAGCAGGAAATTGATTCATGCAGGGTGATAGTAACAGAGTTGGAAAACTCTATACAACCACTTGTCAGTGAGGCTTTGGAATTAAGTACTGTTGTGGATAGCCAGTTCAAAATTCTGAAGGAATATGATGCATTCGCACAGGAAAAGGCCAGCGAAGTATCATCCGCAGTACTGCAGGAGTTGGTGGAAAAAGAGAAAGCAGATGACGACATCATGCACAGTCTCAATACTCAGTTCATCATCCTCGCAAAGAAGCTTCGTCCACCAGAAGACCAGAAGAGTGTCCCAGGACAGGACACTGGTGAGTCTTAGGGGCCTGTTGGGGCACGCACCCTACCGGTCCTTAAGGTGGGTAACTCCATGGGTTTTTGGGATATTGTAAGCGGAGTTACGGCTCAAAATAGCCTTATGGGTGTCGGGGTTGAGTCAAAGTCTTCTTTTTGTAATAAACCCATGGTTTAAGTCCAGGGTTTAGGGTTTGGAGTGTCCATGATTTAAGCCCATGGTTTTGTAATAATGTGCTGTATAAATAGGCACTCTTGTAAATAAGTGAGGTTAGGATTTTTGTGTAAGAGGAATTGATGCAAAGCTAAGGCTATTTTGTAAGAAAAGGTTAAGTCCCAGCTGTGTGCATGGACGACCTCTGCAGCTGTGTGCGCAGAGGGTTTTGGGTGATTAAGGAAATCTGCAGCTGTGTGTGCAAAGGGTTTTGGGTGATTAAGGAAATCTGTAGCTGTGTGCGCAGAGGTCTGCAGTTGTGTGCACGGCTTTGAGGAATTGAAGGGATCTGCAGCTAAGTGTGCAGATCAGAACTGTGGTTTTTGTAGAAAGTTGAATAAAACACAGTTCTGTGTATGTAACCCCTACACTGGGGGTGAACCATGTTATATCTTGTGTCGTGGTTCTGTGTGTTGTTTCTGTTGTGTTCTTTCATGCATTAATAGCTATATATCTGATAAGTAAAGATCACTGCTAGATAATAACTTCATTGTGAATTCCCAGTAAAGGGTTGCGGAAGGCACTGTTTTTTTATCTAACCGTGAAGCTAAATAAGTGAATGTTAAGGTCTGTGATTTATATTTATAATCTGTTTAAAAGCTAAAGGTTTAGTAATATCCCTCTTCTGCTTGCAGAAATCTAGTTCTGCGGCACCCCATAGCTGTTTTGGGTGAGACTGCAGCCTGTTCGCAGGTTATTGCCGAAAGGGCCAACACTGTGGGTCTTTTGTTGGTGCGAAGTTAAAGGTATAAAACCTGGGTCTACCCTATAGCCCAACATCGGTTTTGATTTTGAACTTACTACCCACCAGGTACTATCTGAATTTTGTGAGAGCATGCAAGATGGCTAGCATCTCTTTGTCATATATGGAGTAATGGCGCTCGTAGTTCTTCAGTTTACGGCTCTCAAATGCAATAGGGTGATGATTTTGCATCAACACTGCTCCTAACCCTTCCCCTAAGGCATCACACTCTACTACAAAGGTTTGTGAGAATTCTGGTAATGCTAAAACTGGACAGGAACTCATAATAACCTTCATCTCCTCGAAAGTTTTATGTGCTAAGTCTGTCCAAGTGAACGCTCCCTTCTTTGTGAGATATTTGATGGGTGCTGCAAATTGGGAGAATCCCTTAACGTATTGTTGGTAATAAGTGCACAGACCCAAGAACCCTCTCAATTATGTAACTGTTTTTGGCGCAGGCCAATCTCTGATAGCTCGAATTTTCTCCATATCAACCTGTACTCCTTCTGCATTGATTATGTGTCCTAAGTACAAAATTTCCTTCATGCCAAACTCACACTTGGACATTTTCACATAAAGCGAATGTTCTTCTAAAATACTCAGTACTTCATCTAGGTGTTTCATATGCTCTTCCCATGTTTTGCTGTAAATCAGGATGTCATCAAAGAATACTAGAAAAAACTTATGTAGTTTTTCTTTGAATGCGTGGTTCATGCATGACTGGAAAGTGGCTGGAGAATTGGTAAGTCCAAAGGGCATGACCAAAAACTCATAGTGACCATAGTGACAACGAAAAGCTGTTTTGGAGATATCTTGGTCCCTTACCTTGATCTGATGGTATCCTGAGTGAAGATCAATCTTGGAGAAGTATTTAGCTCCCCGAAGCTCATCCATGAGTTCGTCAATTATGGGAATGGGATACCTATTTTTAATGGTATTTTTGTTTAGTGCTCTATAATCGATGCACATTCATAGTGTACCATCCTTGTTTTTGACCAATACTACTGAGGATGCGAAGGGGCTAGAACTGGGCCAAATATATCCAAGCTCCAGTAATTCTTTGATTGTTTTCTCAATATCATCCTTGTATCTTTTGGGATGCCTGTAAGGATTGGTGATGACTGCTTGTGTCCCCTCCTCTAGCTCGATGATGTGTTCAAAACCTCGGTCTGGCGGTCTACCTAATGGAAGGTCACTAAAAACCTTTTCATGTTTCTGTAGCAAGGTTTGAATGTCACTTGGGTGTTGTGTGTTGGTCTCTAGGGACTTCCTAAAGGTCACCAAACATTATGTAGCCCATTCTATATCATCATGTCAGAGTACTACCTCCATTCTTTGAGACAAGACTAGTTTTGGGGGATAAGTGTTCATGCCCCTCAAAACTACCCGTTTCTCGTCTGGCCTCTGGAATTCCATTTCTATCGCCCTGTAGTCTGTAGTGTATTTCCATATAGAATAAGGCCACTGAACACCCAGTACTACATGAGTATCCGATACATCCACTACATAGAAGGAATCTATCATCTGATAGTTACCTAAGGTGACATTCAATTTTGGAACCCAGTAGTTGCACTCCATGCTAGAGTTCCTGGCTACTGCTACAGTGAATCCTTTGAACTTATCGGTCTGAATACCTCTCTTAGATACCCAAGTGGAGTCAATGAAATTGTGGGTTGCTCCCCCATCAATCAATACTCCTACTCTGTGACCCTGTACTACTCCCTTGACCCTAAGAGTATGGAATCTTGGTACTCCATATAATGTAGCAATGACTCCCTCTGGTGTATCACCCTGGTGTGATTCCTCCTCAGCTACCTATAGTTCTTCTATGGCACCCTGCTCATAGTCATCCTCATCAATATCCGAATATACCTCAATGTAGCGAGCCTTCACCTTCCCTGCACACCTATGTCCTAGTACCCATGGTTTCTGACAAGTGAAGCAGAGTTTATTTCTTCTCAAATCTTTTCTAGTGTCCTTGTCTAACCATTTTTTCTTGGGAATGTCCTGCTGGAAATTTTTCTTGTCCTTGTCCCTAATAGGAAAATTGGTTTTCAGCAGGAACTTGTTTTTGGGGACAGAATCTCGAAGATCTCTGGCTCTACTAATGGCATCCTGCAGAGTGAGGGGTTTGTAGGCTTTCACCCATCCCCGTAGTGGCTCTATGAGGGCCTCAGTGAATAACATAGTAAATCTTCTCTCTGACACATCTGTTACCATGACTTCTATCCTTTGAAATTCTGAGATGAAGGCTTCTACATTACCGGTCTGTTTGAGTTGAGCCAACTCCCTGAAATGTATCTATGGATCCTTCCTGTCAAACCTTTAGATGAGCTTCTGAGTGAACTCATTGTAGGAGTGTATGGTGTTGTGACCCAATGTCACCAATCCATGGTACCACCACTCATGAGCTTCTCCATCCAGGTGAAGTGTAGCCAATTTAATGGCATATGTCTCTATCATGGGATTGAGTTGGGAATAGGTATCCAACTTTTGAACCCATATCCTCGCTGATCCCCCATGAATCCCATCAAAGTTCAGGATGGTCAAACTGCCCAAGGTCTTCTGCAACTCATAGTTGTGATTGAAACCCTTGTTAAAATTCTTGGGCCTGTTCCTACTCTTCATGTTGCAGAAATATGAAAAGGACATCGCCACATGAAACTCATCCCCTAATTCTCTATACTCCTGTAAATAAGCCCCAAAAGGCTCGCTAGGTTCTACCTGCATGACTGGACCACCTACTGTATCTGCCAAGAAGTGAGGCATGGTAGGCCTATTGGAAGGTCTACTATATATGTGCGGAGTATTTTGAATATTTGTGTACGCAATCTTTCCACTGCTGCTTGTAGATCCCCGATCTAATGGTGATGGAGGTGTACTGTTGATACCTATTTCCGATTTTGCCGATAATCTGTTGATTGCATTGAGTACATATTTTTTCCCTTTGGCTAAGTCTTGCAATGCAGAGACTAAGTTGCAAAACTCCATCCTATCCTCCTCATCTCCCGTTCCTTTTCCCCTATCTGAGTGTATACCTATTTGTTCCATGTCTGAATTGGTATCTTCTAGTTGGATATCCTCAAATTCCCCTGTGTATCTACTCTTTCTCCTCCTATAGGTTACAAAAGGGTCACAACTGGCCATATAAGTTTCATTTCTTAAGCCCACAACTGGTCAAGAAGATAGCTTTGATACCACTGTATTATCCCAAACCCCGATATTTTCTATTTCTAAGCAAATATGATGATACAACTGGGCATGCAAACTGCCATGCAAAAATCCCTATTTTATAGCAAAAATTAGGGTTAGGGTTTGTGAGATAGAATGAACACTTACCACTGATAAGCCGGTTGGACTGCTCCTGAGAGATTATGCAAGCATCAAGAACTGAATCGGAGATGGACAGATATCTTCTACATCCGGTGAAACCCCAGCAACAAGAACCCATATCAGATAAGGGTGACATTTTCAGTGAAGGAGGTGTCCGATGAGGCTACCAATTTGCAGGACTGATAGCCTTCCCGTGCCGGAGAGAATTCCTGGAACATGTGGAATTTCTAAGGTCTCTAAGTAGGCTAGCGAATTGTTCCAGAGAGGCAGCTGCTCATGCCCCCTTGATCCCGAAATCGCTGATAATTGCTCCGAATGAGCATGGTCGAATCTGATAATTACTGGATGCCGGAGTAAGATGCTGATGATGAGAATGGTGCCTGATTTTTGAAGAAAAACTGAGATCTGAAGACCCAGCAACTGATTAGGGCTTTATGGCTAAAAACCCCCCCTTATGGCTGCACATGTGTTCCTGCAACAATCTATACCGTATAATGGATAACTATGAATGAATGTAAGAGAAAATGGTGAACCTATATGGCTTACCCTGAATGAGACTAGGGCATATGTTTCACTGCATAAACCCCGCTAGCTGAAGACTCTGTCTCCAACCCCAGCTGCTGTGTGGCACGCTGTGCTGCTATCCAAGAGCTCCCAAAATAATAATCATCAAAAAGTGAATTCTCCTTTCGCTTTATCCTCTTTTTATAACTTTCAACTGTGAAAACCCTAATCTTTGACCTAATTAGTTCACTTTATCTTCTAATTTGTAGTTGACTTGCATGCATGCGGATGGAGACTTAATGAGTGCATGCATCATTAAATAATGCTTGGATGGCATGCACGAAGGTGGCCTTTGGCCCTGGTGGGCCTTCTTGACCTAATGATGATGACCTAGATCTTCTATGGATGGCATCAGTCCTTAGTTGATTCCCTAACTGTCAGTAACCTCTTGAGCCCATAGGAATCACATAGGTTTGCGGTTTTGGGCCTCAAGGCCTAATCGGAAGAGGACATTACAAGGATCTAGGTCAAAAATGAAGTTTGGAATCTTTTGAAACTGAATCCAAAGGTGAATGTTCCTTATCAAGGCGAGTTGAGAGGAGATAAGATCGAGCCAAAACTATGGACCGAAATTGGGTCAAAAATGAAACTTCTGAGAACTGGATTTGTCCTTCATCAATAGATGCGCCTTCCCTTGGGTGAAGTTTCCAAGTCACTTTTTCTCCTGGATCAGTGAGGGGAGGCCTCATAATGTCAAGCCCTAGCTTTCACCAATGGCTTCTAGAACTACTTTGATACCATGTTAGAAATTGGCAGTTATAAAAGCAAGACCACTAGAAGAAAGACAGAGCACATCAACAAACTGGGTGTGGAGCTCATTTAACCACGGTGATGATCTATCACCTCCCAACCATAGACAATACAACACTATTGTCACCCCCGAACTCAAACCTTTTAGTAGAGAACGATGTACATCCAAATGGATGTTGAATGAGCCTAAATTCTACTCTGAGTGGCCTTTAAACGCCATTCGTTGTACACCCTTGTAAGTCTATTTTGGGCCACAATAGTGTTAATGGCCAAGCCAAACTTCTATACCCGATGACCTTAAAATTCCTTCCATTATACACCCTCATTGGTCGTTGGTGGACCACCAAGACGACGTTTAAATGCCCTTCATTATACACCCTTAGTGGTCGATGGTGGACCACCACCGACCACTAAGGGTGTATAATGAAGGGAATTTGAACGTAGTTTCCCATACAAGTCAGGCTTGGCCATTAACAATCATCATTCCTTCGGGGTTTTGAACATATTCCTAGTTGTCTTCTTTTGTAAGATTTGAGGAACCAAATAATCCTTGACTAAGTCTACCAAGATTCTTCTTGCTCTAGCATCACTCTTCCTCCAATGAGACTTGCCTTCTTCAGCGTCTGATTCTAGAACCTTCTCATTGACAAGCTTTAAGAAATCATTTTCTTCCAAGATGAAAACTCTAGACTTCCAAGAGATGAAGTTTGTGTCTCCATCAAGATGATCTTCAACCTTCATTCAAATAATCTTGCCTATAGATTTGAAATAGAAACCCTAGTAGGAGCTAGGTCAAAAATGGATTTTGGAATCTTGTGAAACTAAATACAAAGATTAATGTGCCTTATCAAGGCGAGTTGAGAGGAGATTAGATCAAGCCAAAACTATGGACCGAAATTGGATCAAAAATTAAACTTCTCATAACTGGATTTTTCCTTCATCAATAGATGTGCCTTCCCTTGAGTGACGTTTCCAAGTCACTTTTTCTCCTGGATTGGTGAGGGGAGGATTTAGAATGTCAATCCCTAGTTTTCGACAATGGATTCTAGAACTGCTTTGATACCATGTTAGAAATTGGCAGTTGTAAAACAAAGATCACTAGAAGAAAGACAGAGCACATAAACAAACTAGGTGTGGAGCTCGTTTAACCACGGTGATGATCTATCACCTCCCAACCATAAACAATACAACAATATTGTCTCCCTCGAGCTCATACCTTTCAATAAAGAACGATATACATACAAATGGATGTTGATCGAGCCTAAATTATACTCCCAATGGCCTTTAAATGTGATTCGTCATACACCCTTGTAGGTCCATTGTGGGCCACAATAGTGTCAGTCGCCAAGCTTGACTTTTATCCCTGACGACCTTAAAATTCCTTCCATTATACACCCTCAGTGGTCGGTGGTGGACCACTAAGGTGTTAGTGGGTGCCCACTAACACTATGGTGGTCCACCACCGACCACTAAGGGTGTATAATGAACGACATTTGAATGTCGTCATCCATACAAGTTAGGCTTGGCCATTAACAATTATCGTTCCTTTAGGATTTTGAACATCTTACTAGTCGTCTTCTTTTGCAAGATTTGAAGAACCAAATGATCCCTCACTGAGTCTACCAAGATTCTTCTTGCTCTGGCATCACTCTTTCTCCAATGAGACTTGTCTTCTTCAACGTCTAGTTCTAGAACCTTCTCATTGACAAGCTTTAAGAGATAATTTTCTTCCAAGTTGAGAACTCTAGACTTCCAAGAGATGAAGTTTGTGGCTCCATCAAGATGGTCTTCAACCTTCATTCCAATCATCTTGCCTGTAGATTTGAACTAGAAACCCTAGTGGGAGCTAGGTCAAGATGAAGTTTGGAATCTTTTGAAACTGAATCCAAAGGTTAATGTGCCTTATCAAGGAGAGTTGAGAGGAGATAAGATCGAGCCAAAACTATGGACCAACAGTGGGTCAAAAATGAAACTTTTCATAAATGGATTGTTCCTTCATAAATAGATGCACCTTCCTTTGGGCGAAGTTTCCAAGTCACTTTTTCTCCTGGACTGGTGAGGGGAGGCCTCATAATTTTTATCCCTAGATTTTGACAATGGCTTCTAGAACTGCTTTGATACCATGATAGAAATTGGCAGTTTTAAAACCAAGATGACTAGAAGAAAGACAGATCACATAAACAAACTAGGTGGGGAGCTCGTTTAACCACGGTGATGATCTATCACCTCTCAACCATAGACAATACAACACTATTGTCTCCCCCAAGCTCTGAACTTTCAATAGAGAACGAGGTACATCCAAATGGATGTTGATTGAACCTAAATTCTACTCCAAATGGCCTTTAAATGCCATTTGTCATACTCCCTTGTAGTCGATTGTGGGCCAAAATCGTGTTAGTGGCCAAGCTTGACTTCTAGCCCCGATGGCCTTAAAATGCCTTCCATTATATACCCTCAGTGGTCGATGGTTGACCAACAAGGTGTTAGTGGGCACCCACTAACACTGTGGTGGTCCACCACCGACCACTAAGGGTGTATAATTAACGACGTTTGAACATCGTTGCCCATACAAGTCATGCTTTGCCATTAAAAATCATCATTCTTTTAGGGTTTTGAACATCTTCCTAGTCGTATTATTTTGCGAGATTTGAGGAACCGAATGATCCCTGACTGAGTCTACCAGGATTCTTCTTGCTCTAGCATCACTCCTCCTCCTATGAGACTTGTCTTCTTCAGCTTCTGGTTCTAGAACCTTCTCATTGACAAGCTTTAAGAGATGATTTTTTGCAAAGATGAGAAGAACTCTAGACTTCCAAGAGATGAACTTTGTGGCTCCATAAAGATGATCTTCAACCTTCATTCCGATCATCTTGCCTACAGATTTGAAGTAGAAACCCTAGTAGGAGCTAGGTCAAAAATGAAGTTTGGAATCTTGTGAAACTGAATCCAATGGTAAATGTGCCTTATCAAGGCAATTCGAGAGGAGATAATATTGGGCCAAAACTATGGACAGAACAACATGAAACTTGAAACCTTAATTTCTACAGTAACTACGGCAACTGCAGAATTGGGTCAAAAATGGAACTTCTCAGAACTGGATTTTTCCTTCATCAACATATGTGCCTTTCTTGGGGAAAAGTTTCGAAGTCACTTTTTCTCTTGAATTGGTGAGGGGAGGCCTCAGAATGTGAATCCCTAGCTTTCGAAAATGGCTTGTAGAACTGCTTTGATACCATGTTAGAAATTGCCAGTTGTAAAACCAAGATCACTAGAAGAAAGACGGAGCACAGAAACAAATTGGGTGTGGAGCTCATTTAACCACGATGATGATCAATCACCTCCTGATCAGAGACAATACAACACTATTGTCTCCCCCGAGCTCAGACATTTCAATAGAGAATGAAGTACATCCAAATGGATGTTGACCGAGCCTAAATTCTACTCCTAATGGCCTTTCAATGCCATTTGTCATACACCCTTATAGGTCGATTATAGTCCACAATGTTGTGAGTGGCCAAGCCTGACTTTAATCCCTAACGGCCTTCAAATGTTGTTCATTATACACTCTCAGTGGTCGGTGGTGGACCACCAGGGTGTTAGTGGGTGCCCACTAACACAGACCACTAAGGGTGTATAATGAACGACATTTGAACGTCGTTTGGGATACAATTCAGGCTTGGCCATTGACACTGTTTTGGCCCACCATCGACCACTAAGGGTGTATAATGAATGGCATCCAAAGGCCATCAAGGATGTAGTGTCTAAGCCTATATTCTATCCAATACAATATATAGGCATTCACTAGCCTCCAAAACCCTAATTCTCAAACCGATATTTTCTATATGATTGTTGTAGGTCACACAGGCTTGATCCAGATGGATATCAATGGCCACCCACCTGTTCCACTGCCTCATAGTACATCTTTCCAGTTTGGTGGTTTTTTACTTTTTTTTCGGGTCTTGATCTCCGGGGCCATTTTGAGGCCCTAAACGATTTTTTTTGCGATCCATTTTCAAAACGAATTAGCTAAAGCTATACTTTTTAGCTAATTACTTTAGAAAATGGGGAGTAAGAGTACCTGCCCTTTTTTTTCTCTTGGTGTATTTTTATTTCTCCCTATCCATGCACGACTTTGCACTTGTTTAGCTTCCCAATTAGTAAGCCTTACTTCCCATCCTGCCCAATCCTCTTTAGAGCTTTTGTCAACCCTCATATGTTGGAGATATGTTGAACAAGCCTAAATTCTACTCCCAATGGCCACTGACACTATTGTGGGCTCCCACTGCCATCTTATAGGAATCATGAGAGTCTTCTAGTCTTCATTTTCTTGTTGGAAGACCATCATAATGTTGATCTTCATATCATCACCTAATTATGGAGAGCACTAGAAAAAGAAATTCGAACAATCATCATTCCTTGACTTCTTGTGAGGAGTGTCTTCATCAACATCAGTGGTTGAGGCTTCATGCTTCCTTTTGCTTATACTTCTACAATTTCTAGCAAAGTGGCCATATTTTGATGAAGCATTGTATATGCGAGAGATTCTTCTTCTTCTTCTTTTAATCTGGAGAAGGACTTGATCTCCTTTCTTAGTGCTTGTGATTGTGAAACTTTCTTTTCTTTTCCTTGCCTTTCTTGGCATGGGCCATGAATACTTGATTTACCTCAAGTTGAGTGCCATGAAGTCTCTATCTTGCTACAATATTTGTTTCTTCATGGGTACAATTTTCCTATAACCTATCGAAATTGGGCAACTTGGTTTGACCACTTATGGTTTGAATGAATGACTCCCAAGATGTTGGAAAACCATTTAGAGTAGTCATGATAAGCTCCTTATCATCAATGGGTTCTCCACTGGACCTTAGCTTGTCCATTAGTTCGATGATCTCATGAAGTATGAGGCAATTGGTTTCGACTTGGACATCTTCATATTTGATAGTTGGTTCCTCAATGGGAGAGTCACATTGATGATATTGTGCTCAAATATACACTTTAGGGTTTTGAACATCTTCTTAGTTATCTTCTTTTGTGATATTTGAGGAACCAAATGATCCCTGACTGAGTCTACCAATATTCTTCTTGCTCTAGCATCACTCTTCATCCAATGAGACTTATCTTCTTCAGCTTTTGGTTCTGGAACCTTCTCATTGACAAGATTCAAGAGATCGTTTTCTTCCAAGATGAGAAGAACTCTATACTTCCAAGAAATGAAGTTTGTGGCTCCATCAAGACGATCCTCAACCTTCATTCCAATCATCTTGCCTGTAGATTTGAACTACAAACCCCAGTAGGAGCGATGTCAAAAATGAAGTTTGGAATCTTGTGAAACTGAATCCAAAGGTTAATGTGCCTTATCAAGGCGAGTTTATAGGAGATAAGATCGATCCAAAACTATAGACCGAACAACAAGAAACTTGAAACCCTAATTTCCACAATAACTACGACAACTGCAGAATTGGGTCAAAAATGAAATTTCTCAGAACCAGATTTTTCCTTCATCAACAAATGCACCTTCCCTAGGGTGAAGTTTCCAAGTCATTTTTTCTCCTGAATTGGTGAGGGGGGGCCTCAGAATTTCAAGCCCTAGATTTCAACAATGGCTTCTTTAACTGCTTTGATACCATGTTAGAAATTGGCAGTTGTAAAACCAATATCACTAGAGAAAAGACAGAGCACAAAAACAAACTAGGTGTGGAGCTCATTTAACCACGGTGTTGATGTATCACCTCCCAACCATACACAGTACAACACTATCATCTCCCCTGAGCTCAGACCTTTCAATAGAGAATAATGTACATCTAAATGGATGTTTACCGAGCCTAAATTCTACTCCCAATGGCCTTTAAATTCCATTCATCATACATCCTTATAGGTCGGTTGTGGGCCACAATAGTGTTAGTGGCCAAGCCTAGCTTCTATCCCCGACGACCTTCAAATGTCGTTCATTATACACCCTCAATGGTCAGTCGTGGACCACCAGGGTGTTAGTGGGCCTTTGAATGCCATTCCTTATACACCCTTAGTGGTCAATGGTGGGCCAAACCATTGTCAGTGGCCAAGCCTGACTTGTATCCCCGACGACATTCAAATGTCGATCATTATTCACCCTCAATGGTCGGTGGTGGACCACCAGGGTGTTAGTGGGCACCCACTAACACTGTGGTGGTCCAACACCGACCACTAAGGGTGTATAATGATCGGCATTTGAACGTCTTCGGGGATACAAGTCAGGCTTGGCCACTGACACTGTTTTGTCCCACCATCGACCACTGGGGCTGTAGTGTCTAAGCCTAGATATTATCCAATACAATATATAGGCATCCACTAACCTCCAAAACCATAATTCCCAAACTGATATTTGGTAGACGATTGTTGTAGGTCACCCAGGCTTGATCCAGATGGATATCGGTGGCCACCCACCTGTTCCACTGCCTCAGAGTATATCTTTCCAATTTGGTGGTTTTTTACTTTTTTTTCGGCTCTTGACCTTTCGGGGCCATTTTGAAAATCAAGAAACCCTAGGAAAGAAAAAGAAAGGATAAATGAAGATGTAAAGGCATTATTTTAATTAGGGTTTTTTTGTTTAATAAGCAACCTAGGGCTCTCGATTTCTTAGTGTAGTGCAATTAGTTTTAAACCACAAGTAGAATTAACAACAAATTCACGAAAGAAGGCTGGGATAACTATGGCACATTTAACTATTTCATTTGTTTAGTCAACTAATCTAAATGTTGTAGATGGAAAGAGGTGGACAACAAAGAAGCTCATTTTGAAAAGTGTTGTGCTCATTTCGATCCTTCATGGTTCATGATAAGAGTTAGCACAATCCTCCTTGAGAGTTTCACCTTTCTTGAAAAAACCTCCACAAGAAACTACACGTTACAAAACATGCAGAACCCTAATCTAAAATACAATGCAATGATACAACTAGATATACAATATAAATGATCATAAAACATAATAAATAAGTTGTAAGAAGGAACGCATGCACTTATAATAATATGGGAGAACACTATGTGGCAACAAAGAATACATGTGAAAGATGGTATATGTGCAACATAGATGTGAGCAATATTCGTCAACCGCAAAGGGGATTTTGTCACCATCTCTTAGAGAAAGGAAAGAAAGAAGCAAATTCAAGGACGGAAACAGTGAAGAGGCATATAAACTAGGGAGAAAACGATGACGAAAATATTTTAGAGTTGGCAATGATAGGGAAAATATAGCAACTAAAAGAAGTGAAACAGGGTGATCTAAGGAAAATATAGAATACCAAGATGCAATAGGCAACAGAAGTTGAGCCAACGACCCCATAGTTGCAGTCTATGAGATTGAATACCAACATCTTGGATGACAGAAAAGGAAGAAGGGGCACAAGGACTAGCCTTATCTAGCAAGAGTAATCTCGATTCGGGCCCTACCCAAGAAAACATTCTAGAGGAATCCATTCATTGACGAGGCCACCCAAAGAGGCTACTAAGAAGAGAAAATAAAGTGGAAAGGGTTTATAGGAATCCCCCTTCATATCCTAACAATGTAGCGCAACAATATGAGTTAGGAACCAAGCTACAGTAAAATAAAATATTCAGGAATGACTCGTCACTCAATTTTTGGTTCGAATCAAGAAACCCAAGGTGAGAGCAAAGAAGGAACAAATGAAGATGGAAAGCCACTATTTTAATTAGTGTTTATTATTGATTAAGTAACCTAGCGCTCTTGATTTAATAGTCTAATCAAATCAGTTTTCAACCACAGATGGAATTAACACCAAATTCATGAAAGAAGGGAAAACTAAGTATGCCACAATTAGCGATTTCCTTTGTTGAGTTTGCTAATCTAAATGTGAAAGAAGAAAAGAGGTCGACAATAAATAATCTCACCTTGAAAAGTTTTTATGTTGGTTTCGAGCTTTGATGGGTGACGATAAGAGTTAGCACAAGCCTCCTTGAGAGTTTCACCTTTCTTGAACGAACCTGCACAAGAAACTACACCTTCCTATAAAACATGCACAATCCTAATCTATTATATAATTCAATGATGCCACTTGCTCTACAATATAAATGTTTGAAAAATGAAATAGTTAAGATGTAAAAAAAATGCAAGCACTTATAACAACATGAGAGAACACAATGTCGCAAAAGTTGAATTCTTATGAAAGAAGGTATATGTGAAACACGTATGTTAGCAATTTTCCTTCCTTACAAAGGGGATTCTCGCCATCTCTTATAGAAACATAACAAAGAAGAAAATTTAAGGACGGAAATAGAGAAGAGGTGAATAAAATAGTCCAAAAATGACAACGAAAAGACGTCAGAGGTGGTAATGATATGACAAATCTAACAGCTGAAAGAAGAGAAATTAAGTGATTCTAGGAAAATCTAGAATGCTAAGAGGCATAGAAAAGAAAAGTTGAGCGAACGACCCCATAGTTGCAGTCTATGGAATTCATGACCAATATTTTGGAGGAAAATAAATGAAGCAGGGGCACAAATACTAATCTTATCTAGGAAGATTAATCTCAAATCGGGCCGTACCCAGGAAAACCTTCTAGAGGAGTCCAATCATTGAAGAGGTCACATAAGTTGTCTACCAGGAAGAGAAAATAAATTGGAAAGGGTTGATGGGAAATACCCCTTTGTGTCCTATCAATGTAAGGCAACAATAAGTGTGAGGAAACATACTACAATTAGGAGAAAGACTTAGAAACGACTTGCCACTGGATTTTATATTAAAATCAAGAATCCCTAGGAGAGAAAAAGAAGGGTTAAATGAATATGGAAGGGAATTATTTTAATTAGGGTTTATTTTTTACTAAGTAACCTAAGGATCTTTATTTCCTAGTGTAGTGCAATCAGTTTTCAGCCACAAGAAGAATTAACAACAAATTCATGAAAGAAGGGAAGGATAACTATGGCATAGTTACCTATTTCATTTGTTGAGTCAACTAATATAAATGTTGTAGATTGAAAGAGGTGGACAACAAAGGAGCTCATTTTGAAAAGTGTTGTGCTCATTTCGAGCATTCATGGTTCACAATAAAAGTTAGCACAAGCCTCCTTGAGAGTTTCACCTTTCTTGGATGAACCTACATAAGAAACTGCACCTTCCTACAAAACATGCACGATCCTAATCTACAATACAATGCAATGATACCACTAGGTATACAATATAAATGATCAAAAAACATAATAAATGAGATGTAAAGAGAAATGTCTATGAAGGACGGTATATGTGCAACATAGATGGTAGCAATATTCCTTTACCGAAAAGGGGATTTTGTCACCAACTCTTAGAGAAAGAAAACAAAGAAGTAAATTTAAGGACGAAAAGAGAGAAGAGGTATATAAATGAGGTCCAAAATGATGACCAAAATACATGAGACTTGGCAATGATAGGGAAAATATAGCGACTGGAAGAAGTCAAATGGGGTGATCCTAAGGAAAATATAGAATACCAAGAGGAAATAGGCAGGAGAAGTTGAGTCAATGATCTCATAGCTGCAGTCTATGGGATTGAAGACCAACATCTTGGATGACAGAAAAGGAATAAGAGGCACAAGGACTAGTCTTATCTAGGAAGAGTAATCTTGAGTCAGGCCCTACCTGAGACAACATTCCAGAGTAATCCATTCATTGACGAGGTCACCCAAGGAGGCTACCAAGAAGAGAAAATAAAGTGGGAAGGGTTGATGGGAATGCCAAGAGGCAATAGGCAAGAGAAGTTGAGCCAACGAACCCATAGTTGCATTCTATGGGATTAATTACCAACATCTTACAAGACAATAGAGGAAGAAGGGGCACACAAACTAGTCCTATCTAGGAAGAGTTATCTCGAGTTGGTTCCTACCCAAAACAACTTTCTAGATGAATCCAATCATGGACGAGGTCACCCAAGGAGTATACCAAGAAGAGAAGATAAATTGGAAAGAGTTGATGGGAAATCCCCCTTCATGTCCTACCAATTTAGAACAACATGCCACAATAAGGAAAAAGACTCAGAAATGACTCGCCACTCGATTTTAG
Source organism: Pseudotsuga menziesii (assembly GCA_001517045.1). Taxonomy (NCBI): domain Eukaryota; kingdom Viridiplantae; phylum Streptophyta; class Pinopsida; order Pinales; family Pinaceae; genus Pseudotsuga; species Pseudotsuga menziesii. The sequence goes on from LPNX010444946.1 coordinate 168,443, forward strand.
GTTAAAATTAAAAAAAACCCTAGGAAAGAGAAAAGAAGGGATAAATGAAGAAGGAAGGGAATTATTTCAAATAGGGTTTACTGTTTATTAAATAACCTAGGGCTCTCGATTTCCTAGTGTAGTGCAATCAATTTTCCGCCAGAAGTAGAATTAACAACAAATTCACGAAAGAAGGGAAATCTATGTATCGCAAAGTTACCTATTTCCTTTACTGAGTCAACTAATCTAAATGTTGTAGATTGAAAGATATTGACAACAAAGAAGTTCCCCTTGAAAAGTGTTGATGCTCCTTTTGAGCCTTCATGGTTGACAAGAAGAGTTATCACATGCCTCCTTGAGAGTTTCACCTTTCTTGAACAAACCTGCACAAGAAATTTCACCTTCCTACAAAACATGCACGACCCTAATCTATAATACAATGCAATGATGCCACTAGGTATACCATATAATTGATAAAAAAACAATATAAATAAGATGTAAAAAGGAATGCAAACACTTATAAGAATATGGGAGAACACTTTGTGGCAATAGAGTAATGCCTGTAAAGGATGGTCAAATAACTAAAAATATAAACTAGTTCACTAAGGGACGAGTTTAGGGAATTTAAAAGACTATTCCATGGTACATCAGCAAACCAAAGAAATATCTCTATAGCTCCCTGCTCTAAACTCAAAATAACAACTTCAATATGTAGTTAAAACACATACTATCATTATAACATTCTCAAGTGAATGCAAACCACATTCATGCATATTTGGGGGCAAGAAATTTGTTTCAAGATTAAACCTTGTAACTTTTAAAATACAGGTTTAAAAGCGTTCGATTAAGGGAAGGAAGGTTTGATTGTAGTTTCTAATGGATTCAATAAAATGTAATGCAACAATTAAACTAACCCTGCCACCAAAAGATAGAAGGGAGGCGGTGGACTCACCATCCGGTTAATGGAGCAACTGAAAACCTGAGTGGTAAAAGAGAAGGAATACATTAAATTACTTGTCAAATATAATTTTAATATTATCTTGGTGCTCGTTAGTTTTAGTAAACAATATTTAGAATTGAAGTTTTCCTTTACATGTAGGTAATTGAAATAGCCATTAGAAAAGTCAGTAGATCTATTTCTGAATTATATTATGTAATCTAGGAAGAAACTCAATGAATTAAAACAAAAGTAATGAAAAGGGATGGTTGAGAATCTACTTGAGAAAGGTTGGACGAGCAATGCATGTTGAATACTATCAAGGGTTGAGCGTCTTGACATACACCATAGCACCAAGGTTGTTTTGGTAGAGTGCCTACAAAAATGATTCAAGTCAATGCAAAATATGTATAATAACGCATTGCATCTATGAAAGAATTAATGAAACAATATCATTAAGTGATAGATCTAGTTGGCCACTAGCTATGAGATGGCGATAAGATTAGCTAACTGCAATGACATGTAAGGTTATTTATCTACAATGAACAATAAGTAAACCAAGAAATAATTGAGCTGTCAAATATATGAAAACATCATTAGTGCAAATAGAATTAGCACATCCCTATGCATTGATGGTAATAGAATTAGCCTAAGAAAGCAAAAAAAATCTAATTACTAAATATCAACAGTAGCTAAACTAATAAATTCAGCGTTTAAACACAAAATAGAATAAGGAAACTATAAACAAAAAGCAAAAAAAACGGGTGTGATACCTACAATTCATTATATATGTCACAAGGTTAAAAATGTCCAACAATGAGGTGACTAGATCAAGGGTGAACCTTTAATCAAGCATGGAAAAAAATAAGCATAAAGAAGAAGAAAATAAGATAATAGGCTTTGATTGACACTTCTGAAATAGTAGACACTAGTCATAACAATTTTACACAAACTCAAACAAGAATAATGTGAAGGGAACCCACCTATATAGAAGTAGGAACTGAGCTTACCACCAAGCAAATTAAGGCCAAAAAGTTAAAGGAAGTGAAAATTCAAGATAGCTCTTTGTTTGAGGATTTTAGGACATCTAAAAGACTATTACATGCCATGTCACCTAATTGAATCAATATATCTATATCTTCTAACTCTGAACTTGAGATCACAACTTTGATACATGATTGAAAAGAACCCCATCATTATAACAATGTGAAGGCGTCCATACAACCATGGTTATGTTGGATGTATTATCCAATACAATTATCTCGAAAGGAAATGGGAGGATGAGTGATCGTTGTTTGAACCATAAACCTCAAGTGGGGACCTCACCTAAAGGGATAATCCAATAACAATCACTCATCATAAAAAAGGGGAGACAAAAGTGGGGCGCTAAATCGAGAGAAGAATTGTTCCCTTGATATGTCAAACAAAACCCATGTGATAAAAAATAAACAACTTGCAAAGTGAGCCATGAAATGATGATGGAAAATATTATAATCAAGTTCTCCAATTATAAATATAAAAAAAGGACATTAGGCTTCAAAGTTATGCCTAGAGTTAACATGACAACGAAATTTCCTTTTGAATCATTAAAACCTCAACAAGCATACCCATTTCAATGCAAACTCAAACAAGGATAAATTTAAGGTTATATACATTTAAAATTGCCCTCTTAAGATTAAAATTGCCAGACATGACTTGTATATTGAAGCAGGAATTGAGTTTATCACCCTGCAAAGCAAGGAAAGGAAGGTCAAAGAGGTGAAAATATAGGATAGGTCTCTAAGCAAGGAGTTTAGGACACCTAAAAGACAACTGCATGGTCTATCTCCCAACTAGAACAATCTCTCTTTATCTCTCAAATTTAAACTCAAAATTACCACTTCAATACCTCGTTGAAAACCATACCATCATTATAACTTTTATTTAAAGGTCAAACCATACAACTTTTAGAAATTTATCTTACAATCCACTAGTTAAAGAAGGAGAGGGTTGATGGTAACTCATAATGTATTCAGAAAAATGCAGGGCAGGGGTTTAAGTGGCCAGCCATCAAAAGAGACGAAGGAAGTGGACTCACCATTCAATTATTGTGGCAATCAAGATAAAAGAGAAGGAAGCAAGACACTAGTTTACATGAAAAAATATGAATTTAATATTATCTTAGGGATCGTTACCTTGACTTTTAGTATAAAAAAACAAGTCAAAAGGTTTGCTTTACATCTTGGAAAATGAAATAGAAGTTTGAAAATTCAATAGATTTGCCACCTGATTATACTATGTGATCAGGGTAGAAACTCAATGGATCAAAACAAAATGAAGGAAATGAGATGGTTGATAGCTACTTAAGATTGGGATGCCACGATGAACCTTGAGGCGCACCAACTCAGCATGGAGGCAGCGCATATCTCAAAGAAAGACTATGAAAAATAAGTAATTCTCCATCAGGAATTACACACAGCCTGTAGGCATGAGGAGGAGTTATGGAGGCAAAAGTCCAGATGCTTATGGCTCAAGGCATGGGATCGAAACATAGCATTCTTTCACAAACAGGCAGAAGCGAGGAAAAATTACAAATAAGTTCAAGAGATACATACGCTCGGTCAAGTCATCCAAGACTTCAATGAAATTAAAAATGGAAGCTACAAGGCACTTCAAATCAATATACACTGCTGAAACAGATAATACACTCCCAAACGCAGCTGTAATGGAACTTGTGCCAAGCCTAATTAAGATCAAGGACAACAATGCTCTCATGCAAAGGATCACTTTAGAAGAATTGAAAGTTGTCATGGAGAATATGGAGGAAGACAAGGCACCAGGCCCGGACGGGTTCAACGCAAAATTCGTGAAGGAAGGAAGTTCCAAGGCTTGTGTTAACTGAAGATGAGGGAAAGAGGATGAGAAGGTGTGCAGAGAAATTGAAGGAGATGGTTTAGAAAGTTGTTGGAGAGAGAGGATCTTCTAAAGCTAATTTGTAAGCTTTCCTCTGTGAGATGCAGAAATTGACGGTAATGAGATACCACAATCGAGAAAAACAGACTCATGGGAATATAAAATCGATGCCAAGATTTTAATAAATTACCAGGATCGCCATCAGAGAAATATCAATGGAATGTGTTAATAAATTACTAAGGATGGCAAGAGTTTAATAAATTACCAGGATGCCAAGACTTTAATAAATTACCAGGATCACCATCAGAGAAAGATATATGGATTTCCATTCTTCTTCTGAAAGGCGGCTCAGTACCGAAAGGGAGGGAGAGCGTAGTCAGACCCGAGCCCCTTCTCAATTCCCTGCCATACAACCGGGAATCATGTTGCTCGTATCCTCCCAGCTTTCCAATAACTCCTTCAGCGGAGAGAGGTAGGTGCCAAACTCTAAGTGCGAATTGTGAACCTGAAGCCTCATACATACAAAAAATACATACAAAAAGATACAAAAAGCACAGCCATCTGCTAAAGCTCCTCATACATCCAAAAAGCACAACACTCTGTTAAAGCACCATAGCAGCTTTTTAAATTAATTTAAATTTAAACTTAGAAAAGATAATCTCTTGTTAGAAACAACACAAATAAACACACAAACAAACCACAAAATACAAAGACTATTATATATGCCTTTCCCCATTGTCACAAAACCATAACGGACTTTTCAATCCAGGCTTTCATAGCTTTTTCTATCCACTCGTAAGTCCTTAAATATTCACTATTAAGTTTTAATGGTTAATAATAATGTAATTATTTTTAATGATTTTTGGTGTTTGGGGTCATTTAATGGTCAAACAACTAAGAACTTTATCCTACTTTAGAAAGATGAAGAATTCAACCACAACATGTACAATTTCATAGCACCACTCAATCACAAAAAAGTATATATTTGTATAGTTTCATATATATTAAAAACAACATGATATTGTGGTTGCACTAATAGTATAGTTGCCTAATCATTACACTACAACCCATTCACACTAACATTCCTAGATTTATGGATATAAATGTAATGAGATAGTTGCACTAAAAACTCAATCACACAATCATTACACTATGACCTAGTTGCACTAGCAATCGACCACATAATTATACACACCATGATATGCATTTTTCATAATGAATTATAATTGGACATTACAACAGCCATGTGCAATAGGATGAAACCATTGAGAAAGTTGGTGTAGTCCAATCAACAAATTATCTTCTTATTCTTGTCTCGCCTCCAACTCCTCCTACATTATTATAATAATAGAAAAAAAACTAAGTTAATAAGTGGGCATGCAAAGTGATTTTCTTTCCTTGCACTAATTATTGATCCTGTTCATCTCATTGTATAGTGTTTTACTTCTTTTGATTTATAATATCTATGTACATTGTATAATTGATTTTCTAACAAATTTTTTGTTTATAATTGTCAAAAGGATGCAGCATTGTGATTTTGTGATTTATATATGGATGAGTTCAAATTTTAATTTAGATATGTAAATACTATAATTTGGTGTTTTCGATATTTGTTTCCAAGTTTGTTTTCATGCATATTCTTGATAATCGCTCTCATGGACCAAATTAATACCAAATCATCAACTCACACATGGTTCATTTCACTTTTTTATGGTAAATACTTAGTTTTAGTTGAATAAGGAAATGGGTAATGAGCATTAAGTTTAGAAAAGCAAGTGCACTCTAGAATTAAAAAAAAAAAATCTTGTTTTCATGGAATTAGTGATTATAGTATTATACACATGTGTAACATACCATAATTACACAAAATAAAACAAAATTTTATTTTTTTATTGATACCGTGTGGAAGCAATAATTCCAGCAAGGGTAAAGGATCTTCTCTAAGGGCAACGTGGCTTAAAATCTCAACTCCTATTTATTAAAAGCATGGTTCATGATTAAAAAGGTGTCATTGAAGGTTCTTGTTTCTATGGATACAACAAGGTGGTTAAACTAGTGACTTACTCGTGTTATTCTAACCCCACTTGCTTTCATTTTCAACTCTTCTGAGCTTTGGGTGTACCGAAGTCAAGGTATAACCCCCATCAACCAAAGTCTAGGACTAAAGTTTGCTATTACCTTTACCCCATAGTTTTAAACACAAAAGAGAAATGGCTTTCCTAAAGTTATGATCCCAAACCATTTTGATTATCCCAAGGCTAAGGTGGATTACAGCTGGCTCTTCAGTTTTCGGACCACAGCAAGGGTTTTTACTTTACCAAATCACATTTTCGAGTTTCGTTTTAGACTGGGCAGTGAGGATCAACCTGCTCCAAGGCCGACAAGGGTCGCGAGGTTGTCATGTTTCAACTTTGCAATAGTGGTTATATTGTTCCCACATCGCCATGGGAGGGCAAGGTAACAAACCGACGTTAAGTGCTAATGGATGGAAACTATTAGTTCCATCATTCAAATAAACTTGGGCTTTGCTTCCTTAAATGGTAAGGGAGTTTAACAAGCTTACACATTCTGTAATTACTTCATGTAAATGTTAAAATAAGCAGAGCTCATGGATCTAGGGTTACAATTAGTCTACTCAAAATTGTATCTGGAAATTATTCCCCCTCATATCGATGTTCCAGGTATCAATTCCTTTCTACCCTTGCATATTTTAATTTCTTTTAAGCTATGTACTTTACTTTTCGTTCATCGCTTAACTACTATGTTTGTGTGCACCAATCTGTTGCTGCAGTGTTCAACTTGAGGATTTTACTGGGTAGTATACATAGAGGATACCAGAGTAAGTCCTTGTTTAGCCTCTTTGTCTTACCCATGTGATTTGAGTAGATGGTGGCGTGAAGATAGAAGCAACAACTGATGTTTATCCTGGTAAAGACTGATGTTTTCGGGTTCACCTTTGAGAATGGAGAGTTGGGTTTTTAAGTTAACATTTCTCTTTCTTACTGTAATTTTGGTAAGGATAATGGTGTTAATGTCGTTTTTCTATTATTAGGGTTTAAAAGAAAGATATTAAAGTTGTTGTGTAAGGAGTTGTTTGGGACAATTATGACAGTTCGAAGCATATGTGGATTCTACTACTTGTTTGCCATGTAATGGAGGCTCTTCATTAATTAAGTACATAAAAATGTTTTATGTTAATAATCCCTTACAACCTGTGTAGTTCCATTCTCATATGGATTTCTCTTAAGGTTATTCAACTATACTGGAGATACTTTCTTGATTATGTAAATGCTTGTGGTAAATAGTTTACAACCTGTGTATTTCACTATTTGTGGGGATTTGTTGTAACTGCGCTTGTTATATTATCCATACTTCTTTAAGACTATATAATCACATTTCTGCTATAAATTGTAAATGCTTGTGGGAAATCGTTTACGACATGTGTATTTCACTATTTATGGGAATTTGTTGTAATTGTGCTTGTTATATTAGCAATACTTCTTTAAGATTATATAATCATGGTTCTGCTATAAATCCTTTTCAACTTGAGTGATAGTTGAATGTAAATAAATTTATTTGTTTATTCTATGATTAGATTAACCCTAGTTCTTTGTATAAATCACAGGATTTACTTTAATTTAAAAAGAATACTACCAGATGGTGTCTATGGTTTGATTTAGGTTAGTGTTTCATGCAATATCTGTACTAGTTAATTTTCCATCTATACATTTATATATTAACAAACCCTTCTGAAATGATAAACAGTCATAGTACTAACTAGTACTATTCATGAAAATTCAATCATCCTTATAAGTATTTCACCATGGTAAGATTTCCTAAAAAATCATTAATATTAAGCCCGTGTGCATAACAGAGAACTAAGATATACATAATTTTATGATTATAAGCAAACAAAGATTTGGTTTTCTAGTGAACATATCTGAACTCTGTCTGAAACTTGGAAATTAATAGCCACACACTACCCAGCCTTAGGAATCTCGAAACTTTACAGTCTACAAGATTTCCACCCTGTTGCCTAGAAGCCTGAGTTTAAGATTCACTTCCTTTGTCTCCAAGTTTCCACCAATCTGAATGGATAGAATTTAATTGTTTCATAACCTAGCTCTTCAAGAGCTCACTTGCAGTTCTCTTTCAAAGCCTAACATCCCTTAGATGTTCACGGAAAGCTCTGCGCTATTTTGTACTCTTCTTAGAGCCTACACCACACTTGGTGATCTCTGACAGCTCTCTTCATTTTTCTTGTTTGTTTCTTTTGCATGCCCTTCCTTCACTTGCCTAGGAATTTTAATAGCTAATAACTAACTCCCTCCAATACTGGCCACTTCTCTTCGTAAAGATGGTTGAAGAGTTAGTTACTGTCGTGAACTTAGGTTTATGTCAATTAACTGCATGGTTTCCTAACTTCCGTATTCAGATCATATTTATATTAAGAATAAATTCTACCAAAATTATTAGTTTCCATCACACAACTACAATTTAAATAAAGTTACTTAAAACAAAATGTTACGAGGAGGTATGACAGCATCGAATAATAAATCGAAGTACTCACTTGAAAAAAAATTATAAACCTAAAGAAAACTCACCTTTGCGTTTTCTTTTGCATGGTATACTACAATCTCTCTCACCTAGATGTTTCAATAGCTTTATGAGTGAGCTGCCACATTCCTTTACCTACATAGCATTGCACTCAATAATCAAATAAATGACAAATAATGTAATATGCCTATATTTTAACAAACACGCATGGAACCATACATACCGCCTCAAGATTCACCTTCACTCACTACACTTATCTATATCGACAAAATGGGTTGTTAGGACAAGCCTTAATTTCTCCAACCACTATACCACAAAATAAAATAAAAAATAAAAATAAAAACCACAAAATATTAGATAGAGACCAAAAAATACCATCGGAAATCTTGAAAAATACATTAAAAACTCATGAGAAATATTATACTAAACAAAGGAAAAAAATCACATCCAAATTAGGTATATATTATGGAATGACCAAAATTGCAAACCCTAACTAGCTAAGGAGGGAGGACAACGATTGAATTTGAAACAAGGTTGATTTCATAGCAGAGAATACATGGTTTTTTCACCAAAAGAGAACTCACCATATTCCTATGTGTTTACTCACTAACCCATATCTCTCACACCAAGACATTTCAACAATGTCATTAGTAGCCATCCACCTTCTTTTACCTACACTACATTACCTCTATATTTAAACAAACACGTGATATATTGATGTAACAACAAATGAGTTAAGTTCATTTGACATAGAATAATGCATAACTCCTTAATCCTTTAGCCTTCACCTCACCCATTATACCCATAAATATGCATTGGCCCTAAACCTACAATGTGGGTTGTTATGAGCAAATGTAGAACTCGCCCTCTGCCTAATACCTTTGTACCTACACAAAACAATATTGTAGTAGTGTTATTAGTGCTCTTACACCTTCATTTACCCACTGCACTCCATTGAAATAGAAATAGTAAATAACAGGATATGAATCTAACTTAATCAAAAACACATCAAACCATGCATACCTCATATAGCAAGTTTAATCACTAGCCCATATCTCTCTCACGCAAAGACACTTCAACAGTTTCATCAACAATCATCCACCTTCCTTTACCTGCACTACATGGTTCTAAATTGAAACAAACACGTTATATAATGATGTAGCAACAAATTAGTTAAGTTATACTATGATAGAAGAAGGCATACCTCCTACTCCTTAGCCTTCTACCTCTAATTTTATCAAACACATAGGGAACCATACACCCCCATAGCTTTTTCCTTCACCCACTATACATGGAATATACATCAATCCTAAACCCACTATGGTTTGTTATTTGCAAGGTAAAACTCACCCAACTTTGCACGTGCACACTATTATACTCGATAAATAAATAAATGAACAATAATATAACATGAATCTAAATTTAAACAATCAAAACCATACATGCATCCTCCTCCTTAGCTTCCACATTCATATATTCCTATGGAATCCACATCGGCAACTGATCTAACATCTGTAACTCTCTCTAATCGGCTAATTGGATTGAACTATAATTACATATATAATTGCTATACTCATATGAACTAGGTATTGAATTTCCTTCCTTCTGACCGGTATGATTTATTATTTTGGGCTAACGGGACTGTAATTCCATTCCATGTGTAATTGTCTCTCTTCAGCTACCACAAATGTTGTACGTCTATTCGGTTAATGTTCCCGATCAAAGGTTTCCAATTGTTAAAATAAGCTCCTCGATGAATGTATATAACTTTAATCAACAATAATGAACAAAAAAAACCCGACGTGAACAAAACAATAAAATATCATGAGAAACAACAAAAAGGCATTGAATATCCCATGAGAAATATTAAACATAGGCTGTAATATTTTATAAGAATTATCAAACAAAGACAAAAAATATTCGCACAAGTATATCTTATTCAAAAACCAAAAATTCTAAGCCCTAAAAAGGTATGGAAGGAGGAGAACCATCATATTTGGCATATGGGGGGTTACATGGGTGTTTCATCAATAAAGGATTCACCCTCTACACCTATAAAATAAATATATTCAAAAACCCAAGATTGGGGAAAATGCCCAAGAGATATTTTCTTTATTAATTCAAATCAGAGCCAAATCTAAACTTTACAAATTAATCTTGCAACAATAATCATTACACTTATCTCAACAACAACAACAAAGAAGCTCTAATAAATCTCACACACGCCCACAAACTAGTACAAGTACAACATTAAATACTATATTTCTGTCTTGGTATCTATGCCCAGGATGAAATACGTCCTGTACATCAATGCTTAGTAAACAATCTTGATTTTTGTGTCAAGTATGCTTTGGGAACTTTGTATAAATGTTGCATCAAGATCTATGCAAACCTTACCTTGAGATCTGTGTAAACAACATTCTGTACAAACTATCTTCTCCTTCAAATCTATATTGTACATACTGCTATAGTACTACATATCTGCCTTGGAAATTGTGCAACTTGTTTGTAAAGTATTTTGTCTAGTTTCTCTCTCTCAAAAACTTGGTGTTTTTCTCCTTTCCCTAGGTATGTATTTGTACTTCATCTTTACCCAATCTAATTTCTAACTAGCTTAACCAATCTAATCAATGTCTAAGATTAGTTTAATTAGAGGGCTCTTATTTAATGCACCTCATAAATACATTTTAATAATTTAAATGCACACTAAAATTTTTGGGTCTCACAACTTAAAATTATAAAGTACAAATTCACTTTAGGAATATAAAGTCACTTTTATACTAATAAAGATCCCTAGGGAACACAACTTATGTCCCCAATGACAAAACACAAAACATAAGGGAGGACAATCCTCATTAATTTTTCAACAAAAAACACAAGAATCAATATGAATAACAACAAGATCTCTGTGTGTGTGTGTAAACAATTTTTTTTTATAGATGAACTACAAATGTGAAAAAGATGAGAGACAAAATCAATAACTTGTGTGGAAGCCAAAAACCAAAAGTTCCATACAAACGTAAGCTCAACGAAAAGTTATGGTGAGGTTCAACTTGGAGTGGATCGATTAATTGTTCATGCAACAATTTTGCTTGGTAATTCATAAATAATAAGATAATATTGTTTCGTCAAGTGTCACATAAGCACAAAAGATCTTGATTAGACATTTTTAGCCAGAATGAGAGTTGAAGGCAATCATTTCAATAATGCTTTGAGGACAAAGCAATTTTTAGTGGAAGGAAAATGTAACACACACACACACACACATCCCTCCATGATGACACTATCATTGTATATTAAATCATCTCTTATTTTCATCATATTATATATATATATATATTTATTCGTATGGATTCTTTTATACTGCCATAATATATATTTTGGATATTTATTGTTTCACCTAGATTGGTTCCTCATTGATCCTATTGAATCTAGTGCGTCGGTTTCTACAAAGAAGTATGCAAAAACCTATGATTTGTATCTCTTTTTTCATTTATTTTATTTTATTTTGCTTACATCCAACGAGTTTGGCATAGCTTTCAAAGATCTTATACATGCATTTCTTCTCTCAACCAAAAGTGAGTGAAAATATTTAATGCACTTGCATGACCTCATATTATTATTAAATTGAATAAATCATTGTATGGGCTTAAGCAAATTGAATAAAGCCTTGTATGGGCTTAAGCAAGCCCTCAGGGCTTGGTATTCAAGTTGATCCAAACTTGTACTTCAAGATTGTGAACAACAACCATTGATATTGGTTCTCCATGTTGATGATTTGTTCCTTTCTAGAGAGGACATTTGATTTCTTGGTGCAAGAGGGAGCTCACTTATGATTTCGAGATGAAAGACTTAGGTCTTATGCACTACTTTCTTGCCCTTGAAGTTTGGAAAAGGAAAGATGTGATTTTCCTTTCGCAAGGGAAGTACACTATTGATGTATTACGATGTTTTGACATGATGGATTTCAAATTGATGACTACACCGATGGTTTCCGATTTGAGGAAATTACATGAGTCAGATTTTGGATCGGATCTAGTGGACCACACTTTGTATAAACAACTTATTGGTTTGTTAATGTACTTGATACATTCGAAACTTGATATATGTGATGTTGTGAGTATCTTGAGTTAGTTTATGTCACGGGGGCTTCACTTGTTGACCAATATCCTATCACGTTAGTTCATATTGTGGGTTTTAAAATTGTCAAAAATTGAACCAATATATTGCAGGTATTGGGGGGATGAGGGGTTTAACGTGGGCGGATAGGGTGGTTTATAAGGATTGGGGTATAAAAATGGGTGGGGAGGAGGTTTTAAGTATTGGGAGGAGGTTTCAACAAAAATATTATTGGTCAATATCTATTGAAATTAAGGGTATTCTTTAATATCCCACAATTGCACATGCTATGTGAGAGGTTCATTGAGTGAAGACCCCGTGGTTTATGTCTGATCCGCGAAACAAACATTGGGTTGCTGTTAATAATGTGCTTAGATACCTTCGAGGCACGATTGCTTATGGAACTATATATGCCTCTAGCGATGGAGTTATGTTACTTGGTTATGTAGACTCTTACCAGGGTGGAAGTATTATGGACTGAAAGAGTACAATCGGTTATTGTTTTAGCTTGGGTCCAGCTATGATCTCTTGGTCCAGTAGGAAGCAGGGTCCATAGCCCAGAGTACTATAGAAGCATATTGTATTGTGGCTACTACTTCCTTTTGAGAAGGAGTGTTTCTTAGGGAGCTACTTTCTGTGTTGTTCAATAAAAAGCATGAATCTATAGTCATTCGCTGTGACAATCAAAGTTGCATCAAGCTATCTGAAAACCCTATGTTTCATGATAACTCGAAACACATTAAGATGAAGTATCACTTCTTAGTGAGGCTTCAGTTATTAATGCTGATGAGCAGATTGCAGATGTGTTAACAAATCCTCTATTAGTGACGAAGTATTGGTACTTCCGAGACAAGATTGCCATGGAAAACAATGCCTCCCTCGCTAAGAGGGAGTGTTAAAGTTACAACATCATGATACATTCTCCAAGGCAATATTTCACATAGCTAGGATTGTGACTTGTGTGTTGAGGTAGGGAGCCTATGTTGGATTTTGAAACTTCGAGTAGAATTCTTGGGTTAGACTCAAGAATTACTAATATTTCAATGTAAAAGGTTATTCCTCGTGTGTTGAGGTGAATACTTTGATACATCAAAGTGATGATGTGTACAGTCTTGTTGGACAAGTATAAGGACTTGTGTTTCAAGTTGAATCCTCATGTGTTGAGGTGGACCTCCAATGTAGAGGTGATGCTTTGCATGTTGAAGCATTAATGTTGTGTGATGTATTACTGACCATGGTCACTGGATGGTACTATGTGTCCTTTAGAGACTAGACACCTCTACAGTGAATTACTTTAGCATATGGTCATTTGGTCCAAGAGTAATATAATATGATCACAACATCTGAAAAATATTATTAGTATAATAAGATATGATAGATAAAAGATAAGAGATCAAAGATAAATGCATAGAGAACAAAGAGAATTCGAAATTGCTCATGAGAATACTTTAAAGTGAACTCAAATTGTTAAGATCCAGTTAAAGTAACAATGTATGCCTCAGTTAATCAAAGGATAACTCACAGTGGCCACTTCAGTAAATCAATCAACATAATTTTAGGTAAGAATAGTTAACTAAAGTGTTAAAAAGGAACTAATTAACTCAAGTGTTTTGCATGACGACACTTTAGTTAAACTAAAAGATGGCACTTAAGTTATGAAACTTGAGTTACAACTATTGCATGACGACACATGAGTTATCATCCTAACTAAGTGATCCTACATCCAATTAGAATGTAAGTTCATAATGAAGTTAGTTAAGCATCATTTAATGTCAACGATGAAAGGAATGGCTCATTGTGTATGCGAGATTGAAGAAACCAAGGTGCAGAGCAATTATCCAAGGAGAGCATTCGTTGTAATTTGCATGGGAGCCTGAATCCCCATGTAGTGGTTCACTACTTCTTGCATAAGACTGAATTTTGCTAGTTATTAATGTGTTGGACACATTGGAAAAATCATATGGTTGATCTCTCTTCTTTATTGCTCAGTATCTACACCTTGGGTGTTTTGTTCTGTCTTATGTTACACCTAGGGTGCCGAAGAAATATGCTATTGTAAAATACATTCCTTGTTATCTATCATAATTATACTGATAATATGTGTTCGGGTTTTTCATCCTCGTTGTTTTGATGGTTTTCCCCAAGGTACATCCTGTGTTATGGTTGAATTTTTATGTTTATGAATGGTTCATTGATTTCAAGCATACAATATTTCCGCACATACAACACTTAAAGATCAAATATCAACATATTTATTACAAAAATTCAGCATGGTATCAAATCTTAGGGCGTGAAGGAGCTTATTTTTGACAAGAAATATTGATCCTACGTAGATCCTAAGAAGTTGAGCACAATACTTGAAGATAATGGCATCAATCTCGGTAAGACTGGAAGACCAACTTGAAGGCACCTCGAATTTCAACACTTAGACGGCCATGGTTTTGAGCATTCTTGAAGAACATGACTTAGATGGATACATATCTAACGTGGTGGAGGAGCCAACTTACAATGTAGGGCACACTAATTTCAAGAAGAATGAAGCTAAAACCAAACATATCATCTATGATTCGGTTAAGGACTACTTGATTCTTGTGATCACACTATTGAAGACTGCAAATGAATGTTTTGGTACTTTAACAAAACTCTATGAGGAGAAGGATCCAAATTTGAAGAGGGAATAAATGAATAAGATTCAGAATATGAATATAGAGAAGGATGAGATAATGGCCTCCTTCTTCACAAATATCTCTCCGGTAAGAGATCAACTCACTAGCATTGGAGTAGTGGTGGACGAAGTAGAACTCATTCAAAGCAATATTGATGGTCTCTCATCCTCATGCGAGACATTTTTAGCTATTGTTAATGGCCAAGAGGTGCAACCTATCTTATATTGCTTGTGGCATGACTACCTCAAAGAGGAAGAGCGGATCTAAAGTAAGACTACCTCTACTAAAGAAGAAAACCTTGCTCTTACGGAAAGGATGAAGAGAGGAAAGAAACACTTCTCTAAAAAGAATTTTTCTCATCCAAAGAAGAAGGTATACAAAAAATACTTTGAAAATTCGACGATTAGATGCTACAATTGCAACAAGAAGGGCCATTATGCAAGGGAGCGTCAAGCAAAGCAAAGAGGAAAAGGAATATTCCATGCTTCTATTGCTATAGTAGATGAAACTACTCAGAAGAATGCATCCAATGAAAAAGAGACAAGGAGAGAGTATTACCTTGTCCCAGTCCTCTTTGGATCTGCCATCACAAGTGTTGAGACATGGGTAGTTGATAGTGGTGCATCCAAGCACATGACAAGATATAAGAGCGCCATCACTGACCTAAAAGAGAAAAATTTCACATGTAAGGTGGAGTTGGGAGACAACACAATCTATTCTATCCAAGGAGTTGGATCCACCTCCTTCCAGTTGAGCTCAACGATGTACTACATGTGGAGGACATTATATATGTTCTAAGCTTGAAGAAGAGCCTCCCATCAGTTTCAGTTATAGAATATAAAGGCTTTCAAGTTATATTCATGGACAATCAAGCACTCTTATGGCCAAAGAATAAAGAATTGAAATCTGCAGCAGTGATTGGAGTTAGAGAGAGAGGTCTCTACAAGGTACTTGGGAAGTACATTGAAGCTATGGTCCGCAACAAAATCAGTCCATCCAATCTATGACATAGGAGGCTTGCTCACCTCTAGTACAAAGCTCTACCTGGGTTGCAGATTCCAAAAAATGGTAAAAGGTATGTCCGCATTTTATTTTGAGCATGATAGTATATGTAGGAGTTGCGCTCTTGGGAAGAATGTTAAGAAGAGTTTTACTAGTAGTGATAATAGATCTAAAGCGATTTTAGAGTTAATAAATTTTGATGTATGTGGTCCCATGTCAACACCTTGCCTGGGTAGATATTTATATTGTGTGGTGTTCATAGATGACTTCTTAAGAAATTCATGGATCTATTTCCTAAAGGCTAAGAGTGAAATTATTAGCGAGTTTAAAGAGTTCAAATCCCTAGTTGAGAGTGAAACTAGAAAGAAAATCTGTGCTTTGAGATATGACAATGGAGGTGAATTTGAGTCACATGCATTTAATGATTTCTGTAGTGATGCAAGAATATGTAGACAATTGATAGTACCCTAAAACACCCAACAGAATGGGGTTGACGAAATTAACAACGTAACAATATGTGAGGCTGCAAAATCCATGATGCATGATCAATATTTGCCTAGCTTCTTATGGGAAAAAACCACCAATACAACCGTGTATTTCCATAATAGAATCCCTCATGCTATTCTGGAAGAGAAGTTTCTAAAAGAAGTGTTTACTAGTGAAAAAATAGATATTTCACACTTGAGGATCTTCGGAATTCCTGTATAAATTCATGTGCCAAAATAAAAGAGGACAAAGATGGAGCCATCTGAGAAGAAAGGGACATTTGTTGGTTATAGAGAATCATCCAAATCCTATTGAATATATGTACCAGGTGAAAGACATGTCGAAGTCAGCAAAGATGTGACATTTTGGTGGCTAATGAACTATTGAGAAGTTCGCCTAAGCCACTGAAAGCTAAAATTTGATTTTTTATGAAAGAACGGAGTACAAAGCGTTCCAACTTTGTTAGACATACCAAAATATTTCATAATGTGCCCTGAAATCTTCATCACTTATGCAAAAAATAAATTCAATGAGTCTGACCTATTGAAGAATAAGTTTATTTAGGAGATAACAGGTTCTCTATGTTGATGATTTGTTCCTTATTGGAGAGGAACATTTGATTTCTTGGTGGAAGAGGGAGGTCACTTATGAGTTCGAGATTAAAGACTTAGGTCTTGTGCACTACTTTCTTATCCTTGAATTTTGGCAAAGCAAAGATGATATTTTCCGTTCGCAAGGGAAGTACACTATTGATGTATTATGATGTTTTGGCATAATGGATTGCAAATCCATGACTACACAAATGGTTTCCAATTTGAGGATGATGATGATGTATAGGTACTTCTGAGACAAGCTTGGCATGGAAAAGAATGTGTCCCTTGCTAAGAGGGAGTGTTATAGTTACAACATCATGAGTCTTTCTCCAATCGAATCTTGTACATAGCTAGGATTGGGACTTGTGTGTTTATGTAGGGAGCCTAAGTTGGACTCCATAATTTGTAGTAGAATTCTTGGTTTGGACTCAAGAATGACTAAGCCGTCAATGTAAAAGGTTATTCCTCATGTGTTGAGGTGAATACTTTGATATGTCAAATTGATGATGTTGTACAGTCTTGTTGGACAAGGATAAGGATTTGTGTTTCAAGTTGGATCCTCATGTGTTAAGGTGGATCTCCAGTGTATAGGTGATGCTTTGCATGTTGAACCATTAATGTTGTGTAATGTATTACTAACCATGGTCATTGGATGATATTAAGTCTCCTTTAGGGAGTGGCCACCTCTAGAGTGAATTACTTTAGAATATGATCATTTGGTTGAAGAGAAATATAATATGATCACACCATCTAACAATTATTCTTACTATAATATGATATGATAGATAAATTAAAGTTAGCACATATTGACCATGTATAAAAGATAAATGCATAGAGAACAAAGAGAATTCGAAATTGCTCATGAGAAGACTTTAAAGTGAACTAGAATTTTAAGTTTCAGTTAAAGTAACAATGTATGCCTTGGTTAATTAAAGGCCCTAACTCGTAGTGGTCACTTCAGTAAATCAATCAACATGATTTCAGTTAAGAATCGTTAACTAAAGTGTTAATAAAAAGGAACTAGTTAACTAAAGTGTTTTGCATGACGAAACTTTAGTTAAACTAAAAGATGACACTTGAGTTACAAATATTGCATGATGACACATGAATTATAATCCTAACTAAGTGATCCTACATCCAGTTAGAAGGTGAGTTCATAAATGCTATGGTGTCCTCATTCCTTCTATGTGGAACTATTGAAGGATGCTGTACAAATACTGCTATCATTAAGGCTATTGTACAAAGCACTGTAGAGAATTTCTTTTGTAGTACCTGCCATTGTACCTTCTTTGCATGCTCCCACATATTCTTTGCATGTTGCTTCCATTAATGGTGCTTTGTTGGACACCTTTTGAGGTACTAAAAGTCCAACAATTTGTTGTATTTGAAAAACTTAGTGCCCTCTATAACACATTGGAGGTGAGGGAAGATAGACTTACCCTAGCCTAGGAAAACCTGATTAAGTGGTGGGGGTTGTGTGGGAACAGAGATCTACAGTTCCCATCTAGATTATCGTTTGGGTACTATCTAATATCTCTAATTCCTCTATAGTCAATAGGAACAAACATTTGTTGATTTAGGGCTTACCCAATCATTTTGGACACATTAGGAGGAATAATGCCAAGTGAGGGTGATCAATTCTATCTTTTGTTTTGGGTTTTTAGTCATAGCATGATTGCAAGAGAACCTTTATGGGCTATTCAATATAATATGGCTTTTATTAACTTTTTTTATGAATCAAGTTTTCTATTTGGCCAATTTCTTGTCAAACTTAAATTTAAAGTGAGCAAAGTATTATATTATTAATTTATGTATTACATATTCACCATAGTTTGCATGGATTGGTAAAAAAAAAAAAATTCTTAATAACTGTCGCAAAATGCAACCATTTTTCTACTACCAATTTTAAAGATTCAATAATAATAATATACTTTGTAAATTAATTCTCTAGCCAAATCTTGCCTCTATTTTTGTTGTTACTTATGGGTCAACTCCTTTTGGTGCAAAGCATAGATTGTGATAAGAACAATAACAAAAAATAACTAAAACACAAGAGAACAATAAAGGAACTTAGAGACACATACAACTAGCATGTTGCTTCCATTCATTTAAAGTGTCTCTTCCTACTCTCCCATGTTTCTCTTATGAACGAGGTATAGTCCAATAGTGAAAATGGAGCAGTATTTAAAATAATTTTTGTTCGTCTTTCTATAGCTTTCCAATAGTGTATATTCTTCCAAATTTAACAGTTCCTAATTGAATGATTATTCCAGTTACAACTGTTTCACAATTTTTGCTAAAACCTACAATCATTGAACAATCATTTCTATCGAGAACATATTAACTGGTGCAATTACTATTAACTATTGGTAATTCCTACTCAAACATGACTAAAAATTGTTGTTTGATTTCTCTTTGCTTGTCCTTTTTCTGGCTTTCTGGTAAGGCATCCCTATCATTTTGCTGGCCATTGATTCTTAAATGGAATGTCCATCGATTTAGTTGTATATTCCTAAGCATATCTAGTTGTCATCTTTTTTTTTTAACAGGAGCCTTGAAGATATTGGATTAATAAAAAAGTTGTTCACAGCCATGGTTACATAAAATATTGATTTGAAACCTGCGAGTATCTGAAATGACCATAATTACTATGAAGTAACTTAATATTGACTCCTTTAACATACTCTTATGCCTACTATAGCTGCTAAAGCCCCTAGTGGGGTATAGCCGATAGAAAACTCCTAAGATGTAAACACAAAAATACATGTTGTTCTAATAAGCTGAATATGCTCCTTCTTTTTACCCTTCTTGTCTCTGACAGGATTCTTAAATTTATTATTATCCCCTACTCTATTTTGATTTCTGACTGCAATGGATATTTCTTTCCAATCCAACTCAAGTTCAGAAAGAACGTGGACGCTGGAACCATCTTCATTTAGCCCATCTTTAATGATGCCTGCTGTATTACACGGTTTTCTACAGTGATCTTGGTCTAGCTTTTCGACCAAAGCCTATTCTTCACGTTTCTTAGCCTCTATATCTATAATTTTATTATTACTACCCTCTGAAGCCGAGCCATCATTTTTATCTTCGTTCTTCATATCTTTACCCCTGGATCCTTTGTAAATTTCCTCAATAGAGTCCATGTAGAGCGTTACTGCTGCAAGGAACACAACCTAGGGAGGAATCCATATTTCGAGCTTGCCAAACTTAAGAGTAATGCCAGCTACTAAAATGATAATTTGAACTTGAGTATAAATGGTCCAATCCCTAGTCCATGAAATCTCGTAGGTTTTAATGATGCCATCGGTTTTCTTCTTGCTGTGGGTGTGTTGAGCAGTCTCAACAATTGTCTTGAGATACCCCTGTAGAAACTCAATTGACCAGATTATCTTAAGGTACATAAATAAATTTGTTAGTGGTTCCATTTACCTTGGACATCCCCATTCGAGCCTAACTCCCTGATTTTCTATCTTGTCCGCCTCAGCGTTGTTGCCTCTCAAAATATGAAGATAAGAAGCTTGGATTCCCCTAGAAAGATGTTGAATTCGATTGAATATTATTTTAGAATTGATCATGACCATATTACTTTTACTGATCATTTTATGAATTACCTGCTTCGAATCCCCAATTACTATGATCTTAACAATGCCAAGCTGCTTTCCCAGGTACATGCCTAAGTATAATGCGAGTCATTCAACTTCGTTGTTTGTTTTCCTTCCTAGTACCCAAGCATAAGTTGTCTTAATTTCCCCTCCAGTATCCAAGATGACTCCTCCAGTGCATGCCTCCCCTGGGTTTCCCTTTGTCGCCCCATCAAAGAACAAGGAATAAGAGTTTAGATTTTCCTTCCATTGATTGAATTCTTTAGTGCTCTTCCGTATTTCCCATATATGGAGCGCAACCTTGTTTTTGGTTTGAAGAGAGTCCTGTGGTAAAAGATCTTTACACCAATCGAGGTCTTCAATAGCTAAATTTTCAGAAGGATAGAATAATATTTGCTTAGTATTCAGGGTCTCTTTTAACAAATTTGCAGCTTTGAAGGCAGTTCGTTGAGCGTCTACTTTTTTATTATCAAATACAAGTCTGTTCCTTGCAATCCATATTTTCCAGCTCACGTTTTTCAAAGCCGACTCCCATATTCTTCCAAGGTTATTTTTTTTCTTTATTTTCCCCAGATAGCATCCTTTCCAGCTTGACATCATTATAGATATTAACCCCAGGAATATCAAGTTCTGACCGATCTTTCCAAGGAATAATTTCCATACATGTTTGGAGAATGAACAGTCAAGAAACATGTGTTGTGTTGATTCATCATTTTCTTGGCATAGATGACATCTTGAGGGCCCATGAAACCCACGCTTCTTGAGATTCTCTGCTGTTAATAACTTATATTTTGTTAAGAGCCAAAATAATGCATTGATTTTTGGTATGCAGAATTTATCCCAGAATTTCCCCCATATTTTCTGCTGTATGTTGTTCCCTGAATTTTGAATTGATAGGAAGCCATCTTTGACAGTGTAGATTCCAGCGTTCCCCCATCCTTTCTGGTATTTTTCTCTTAGGCTTAAGGGAGCAATTCCATGCAGGAAGGATGTGAAGGAATCATAGAGATTACAGAATAGATGAGGAGGTGGGATTAAAAGTTTCCATCCTAGCGTAATCACCTTTGGATCCACAAATAGCACAATCTTCCATCCACCTGCGTAAAGGGAGAAGATCACCTTTGGAATCAAGGATGGGCCTTCCCAAGATTGATTCAGTCCAAATATTGATTTTGCTTCTATTTCCTGGGATCCAATATATCTTTTCTTTGATTAGACCAACATAATTTTTGAGCGGGGTCCATATGGTGGTTCCTTTTCCCTCTCAAGGAAGATCCAAGATTCTAGACTGCTTCCATTTTATATACTTTTTCCTTATAACCACTGACCACCACTCCTTGTGTTAGAATAATCAACCCATATTTACCCACATTTGACATTAATTAATCATTTTTTTCTAATTACCTAGATTCCTAGATTCCATACTATGCTGGTTGTCTTCCACATGCACCTAGAAGTCAACACATGCTAAAACTGGGTCATGGAGCACTTTAGAATCATTCTGGAAACCATTTTAGCAAGTTTTATTTTATTCCTGGTTCCTAAAAGCACATTTCTACTTTTTCTGAAAGCTTCCTTGCTTTACAGTAGTTTTAAGGCAAAAGGGAAAAGCTAGTCTAGGTGTAACTTCCTTGTTTTTTCCCACATCATCCTCCTTCCTTTTCTCCAAAAAAAATCATGAATGAGTTGTATTTCCATCACTATTTATCTTTCCCACTTTCTTTAGAAAATCCGTGAGCATATTCATAGATTTGGAAACTGTTTTATGCACCTATGGGGGATTTGACTAGTTTTGGTAAGCCTGCTTTTTGACCAATTCGAATAGAATCCTTATGCTTTCAAACATATCATGTAATTATATATTTGATTATCCTATTACATCATATGTTTGGCTATTGTACACTTATTCAATACAAATTAGTGTCATGCTCCAATTTCAGTCTCCTTCGATGTGAATTTTGCATGTTTGATTAGCAATTTTGTGAGTGTAATTGTTCTATCACTTGGGTTCAATTTCCACATGGTATCAGAGCCTTTGTATATCGATTTCTATCCTTCCATATTGCTATTCCAAGTTCTACATATTGACTGGGAGCGCATTCTGCTAACTGGAGGGCACAGTTGATGATCTATGGACCAATCTTAGAAGATTGTATTGACTCCATTTAATTTATTTGAATGGAAAGTTGAGATGGAGATATTTTTGAGAGTGAAATTTATCTATAGGGTTACCATGGAAACTGAGGTAGATCCCAATGCAGCTGCAAAGAAAATTAAATGGCACAACAGGAGGGATGAGGCCTATGGTCTTTTATGCTTAAGCATTTCAAGAGTCCTCCTCTTTCATCTCAACCAAAAGTGAGTGAAAATATTTAATGCACTTACATGACCTCATATTATTATTAAATTGAATAAATCCTTGTATGGGCTTAAGCAAATTGAATAAATCCTTGTATGGGCTTAAGCAAGCCCTTAGGGCTTGGTATTCGAGAATTGATAGTTATCTTCAGAGACTGGGATTCTCTAAGAGAGAAGTTGATCCAAACCTGTACTTCAAGATTGTGAAGAATGACCATTGATATTGGTTCTCTGTGTTGATTATTTGTTCCTTACTAGAGAGAACATTTGATTGCTTGGTGCAAGAGGGAGCTCACTTATGATTTCGAGATGAAAGACTTAGGTCTTGTGCACTGCTTTCTTTCCCTTGAAGTTTGGAAAAGGAAAGATGTGATTTTCCTTTTGCAAGGGAAGTACACTATTGATGTATTATGATGTTTTGACATGATGGATTTCAAATCCATGACTACACCGATGGTTTCCAATTTGAGGAAATTACATGAGTCAGATTTTGGATCGGATCTAGTGGACCACAATTTGTATAGACAACTTATTGGTTTCTTAATGTACTTGATACATTCAAAACTTGATATATGTGATGTTGTGAGTATCTTGAGTTAGTTTATGTCTGATCTGTGACACAGACATTGGGTTGCTACTAATAATGTCCTTAGATACCTTTGAGGCACGATTGCTTATGGAACTAGATATGCCTCTCACGGTGGAGTTATGTTACTTGGTTATGTAGACTCTTACTAAGGTGGAAGTATTATGGACTGAAAGAGTACATTCGGTTATTGTTTTATCTTGGGTCCAGCTATGATCTCTTGGTCCAGTAGTAAGCAGGGATCCATAGCCCAGAGTACTATAGAAGCATATTATATTGCGGCTAGTACTTCCTTTTGAGAAGAAGTGTCGCTTAGGAAGCTAATTTATGTGTTGTTCAGTAAAAAGCTTGAGTCTATAGTCATTTGCTGTGACAATCAAAGTTGCATCAAGCTATCTGAAAACCCTATGTTTCATGATAACTCAAAACACATTAAGATGAAGTATCACTTCTTAGTGAGGCTTCAGTTATTGCTACTGATGAGCAGATTGCAGATGTGTTAACAAATCCTCTATTAGTGACGAGGTATTGGTACTTTCGAGACAAGATTGGCATGGAAAACAATGCCTCCCTCGCTAACAGGGAGTGTTAAAGTTATAACATCACGAGACATTCTCCAAGGCAATCTTTTGCATAGCTAGGATTGGGACTTGTGTGTTGAGGTAGGGAGCCTAAGTTGGATTCTGAAACTTGGAGTAGAATTCTTGGGTTGGACTCAAGAATTACTAATTTTTCAATGTAAAAGGTTATTCCTCGTGTGTTGAGGTGAATACTTTGATTCATCAAAGTGATGATGTTGTACAGTCTTGTTGGACAAGTATAAGGACTTGTGTTTCAAGTTGAATCCTCATGTGTTGAGGTGGACCTCCAATGTAGAGGTGATGCTTTGCATGTTGAAGCATTAATATTGTGTGATGTATTACTGACCATGGTCACTGGATGGTACTAAGTATCCTTTAGAGACTAGACACCTCTAGAGTGAATTACTTTAGCATATGGTCATTTGGTCCAAGAGTAATATAATATGATCACAACATCTGACAAATATTATTAGTATAATAAGATATGATAGATAAAAGATAAGAGATAAAAGATAAATGCATAGAGAACAAAGAAAATTTGAAATTGCTCATGAGAAGACTTTAAAGTGAACTCGAATTGTTAAGATCCAGTTAAAGTAACAATGTATGCCTCAGTTAATCAAAGGATAACTCACAGTGGCCACTTCAATAAATCAATCAACATGATTTCAGGTAAGAATAGTTAACTAAAGTGTTAAAAAGGAACTAATTAACTAAAGTGTTTTGCATGATGACACTTTAGTTAAACTAAAAGATGGGACTTAAGTTATGAAACTTGAGTTACAACTATTGCATGACGACACATGAGTTAGCATCCTAACTAAGTGATCCTACATCCAATTAAAATGTGAGTTCATATTGAAGTTAGTTAAGCATCATTTAGTGTCAACGATGAAAGGAATGGCTCATTGTGTATGCGAGATTGAAGAAACCAAGGTGCAGAGCAATTCTCCAAGGAGAGAATTTGTTGTATTTTGCATGGGAGCCTGAATCCCCATGTAGTGGTTCACTACTTCTTGCATAAGACTGGCTTTTGCTAGTTATTAATGTGTTGGACACATTGGAAAAATCATATGGTTGATCTCTCTTCTTTATTGCTCAGTATCTACACCTGGGGTGTTTTGTTCTCTCTTATCTTACACCTGGGGTGCCAAAGAAATATGCTATTGTAAAATAAATTCCTTGCTATCTATCATAATTATACTGAGAATATGTGTTTGGGTTTTTCATCCTCATTGTTTTCAGGGTTTTCCCCAAGGTACATCCTGTGTTATGGTTGAATGTTTATGTTAATGAATGGTTCATTGATTTCAAGTATACAATATTTCTTCACATACAATACTTAAAGATCAAAGCTCAACATATTTATTACAAAAATTCAGCATGGTATCAAATATTAGGGCATGAAGGAGATAAGTTTTGGGAAGAAAGATTGAGCCTATGAAGATCCTAAGAATTTGAGCGCAATACTTGAAGACAATGGCATCAATCTCAGTAAGACTGGAATACCGACTTGAAGGCACCTCGAATTTCAACACTTAGAAGGCCATGGTTTTGAGCATTCTTGAAGAACATGACTTAGATGGATACATATCTAATGTGGTGAAGGATCCAAATTACAATGTAGGGTGCACTAATTTCAAGAAGAACGAAGCTAAAGCTAAACAGATCATCTATGATTCGGTGAAGGACTACTTGATTCTTCTGATCACACTATTGAAGACCGCAAAGGAATGTTTTGGTACTTTCACAAAACTCTATGAGGAGAAGGATCCAAATTTGAAGAGTGAATTAAAGAATAAGCTTCAGAATTTGAAGACAGAGAAGGAAGAGATAATGGACTCCTTCTTCACAAAGATCTCTCCGGTAAGAGATCAACTCACTAGCATTGGAGTAGTGGTGGATGAAGTAGAACTCATTCAAACCATTATTGATGGTATCTCATCCTCATGGGAGACATTTTTAGTTGTTGTTTATGTCCAAGAGGTGCAATCTAACTTATATTGGTTGTGGCATGACTACCTCCAAGTGGAAGGGCGGATCTAAAGCAATAATACCGCTACCAAAGAAGAAAACCTTGCTCTTACAGCAAGGATGAAGAGAGGAAAGAAACACTTCTCTCAAGAGAATTTTTTTCATCCAAAGAAGAAGGTATACAACAAATACTTTGACAATTCGAAGATCAGATGCTACAATTGAAACAAGAAGGGCCATTATGCAAGGAAGCATCAAGCAAAGAAAAGAGGAAAAGGAAGATTCCTTGCTTCTATTGCTATAGTAGACGAAACTACTCAGAAGAATGCATCCAATGAAAAAGAGACAAGGAGAGAGTATTACCTTGTCTTAGTCCTCTCTAGATCTTCCATCACTAGTGTTGAGACATGGGTAGTTGATAGTGGTGCATCCAAGCACATGACAAGATATAAGAGTTCCATCACTGACCTAAAAGAGAAAAATTTCACATGCAAGGTGGAGTTGGGAGACAACACAATCTATTCTATCAAAGGAGTTGGATCCACCTCCTTCCAATTGAGCTCAATGATGTACTACATGTGGAGGACATTCTATATGTTCTAATATTGAAGAAGAGCCTCCCATCAGTTTCGGTTATAGAATATAAAGGCTTTCAAGTTATATTCATGGACAATCAAGCACTCTTATGGCCGAAGAATAAAGAATTGAAATCTGTAGCAGTGATTAGAGTTAGAGAGAGAGGTCTCTACAAGGTACTTGGAAAGTACATTGAAGCTATGGTCCGCAACAAAATCAGTCCATCCAATCTATGGCATAGGATGCTTGCTCACCTCCATTACAAAGCTCTACCTGGGTTGTAGATTCTAGAAAATGGTAAAAGGTATGTCCGCATTTTATTTTGAGCATGATAGTATATGTAGGAGTTGCACTCTTGGGAAGAATGTTAAGAAGAGTTTTACTAGTAGTGATAATAGATCTAAAGGGATTTTAGAGTTAATAAATTTTTATGTATGTGGTCCCATGTCAACACCTTTCCTGGGTAGATATTTATATTATGTGCTGTTCATAGATGACTTCTTAAGAAATTCATGGATCTATTTCCTGAAGGCTAAGAGTGAAATTATTATCAAGTTTAAAAAGTTCAAATCCCTAGTTGAGAGTGAAACTAGAAAGAACATATGTGCTTTGAGATATGACAATGGAGGTGAATTTGAGTCACATGCATTTAATGATTTCTGTAGTGATGCAAGAATATGTAGACAGTTGATAGTACCGTACAACCTCCAACAGAATGGGGTTGACGAAATTAACAACATAACCATATGTGACGCTGCAAAATCCATGATTCATGATCAATATTTGTCTACCTTCTTATGGGAAAAATACACCAGTACAACTGTGTATTTCCATAATAGAATCCCTCATGCTATTCTGGAAAAGAAGTTTCTGAAAGAAGTGTTTACTAGTGAAAAAATAGGTATTTCACACTTGTTGATATTCGGAATTCCTGTATAAATTCATTGACAAAATAAAAGAGGACAAAGATGGATCCATCTAAGAAGAAAGGGACATTTGTTGGTTATAGCGAATCATCCAAATCCTATTGAATATATGTACCAGGTGAAAGACATGTCGAAGTCAGCAGAGATGTGACATTTCGGTGGCTAATGAACTGTTGAGAAGTTCACCTAAGCCACTGAAAGCTAAAATTTGATTTTTTATGAAAGAACAGAGTACAAAGCGTTCCAACTTTGTTAGACATACCAAAATATTTCATAATGTGCCCTGAAATCTTCATCACTTATGCAAAAAAAAATCTAATGAGTCTCACCTATTGAAGACTAAGTTTATTTAGGAGATAACAGGTTCTCTATGTTGATGATTTGTTCCTTATTGGAGAGGAACATTTGATTGCTTGGTGCAAGAGGGAGGTCACTTATGAGTTCGAGATTAAAGACTTAGGTCTTGTGCACTACTTTCTTATCCTTGAATTTTGGCAAAGCAAAGATGATATTTTCCTTTTGCAAGGGAAGTACATTATTGATGTATTACGATGTTTTGGCATAATGGATTGCAAATCCATGACTACATAGATGGTTTCCAACTTGAGGAAACTACTTGAGTCAGATTCTGGATTGGATCTAGTGGACCCCACTTTGTATAGACATCTTATTGGTTCTTTATGTACTTTATATATTCAAAACTTGATATATGTGATGATGTGAGTAGCTTGAGTCAGTTTATGTCTTATCTGAGAAACAACCATTGGGTTGCTACTAAGCATGTGCTTAGATACCTTTGAGGTACGATTCCTTACGGACTCAGATATGCCTCTAGTCGTGGAGTTATGCTACTTGGTTATGTAGACTCTAACTAGGGTGGAATTATTGTGGACTGAAAGAGTACATCATGTTATTGTTTTATCTTGGGTTCAGCTATGATCTCTTGGTCCAGTAGGAAGCAAGGCTCTATAGCCCAAAGTAATAAAGATTCAGATGGTACTGTAGCTAATACTTCCTTTTGAGAAGAAGTGTGGCTTAAGAGGCTACTTTCTAGGTTTTTCGATAAGAATATTGAGTCTATAGTCATTCACTATGACAATCAAAGCTGCATCAAGCTTTCTAAAAACCCTGCGTTTCATTATAAGTTGAAACACATTGGGATGGAGTATCACTACTTATTGACATGGTCCAAAAAGGTGCAGTAATACTTCACTACACTGCTATTGATGAGAAGATTGTAGATGTGTTAATAAAGCCTCTATTGCTGACGAAGTATAGGTACTTCTGAGACAAGCTTGGCATGGAAAAGAATGTGCCCCTTGATAAGAGGGAGTATTATAGTTACAACATCATGAATCTTTCTCCAATCAAATCTTGTACGTAGCTAGGATTGGGACTTGTGTGTTTATGTAGGGAGCCTAAGTTGGACTCCATAACTTGTAGTAGAATTCTTGGTTTGGACTCAAGAATGACTAAGCCTTCAATGTAAAAGGTTATTCCTCATGTGTTGAGGTGAATACTTTGATATGTCAAATTGATGATGTTGTACAGTCTTATTGGACAAGGATAAGGATTTGTGTTTCAAGTCAGTTCCTCGTGTGTTAAGGTGGATCTCCAGTGTAGAGGTGATGCTTTGCATGTTTAACCATGAATGTTGTGTGATGTATTACTAACCATGGTCATTGGATTATATTAAGTCTCCTTTAGGGAGTGGCCACCTCTAGAGTGAATTACTTTAGCATATGATCATTTGGTCAAAGAGAAATATAATATGATCAAACCATCTAACAATTATTCTTACTATAATATGATATGATAGATAAATTAAAGTTATCACATATTGACCATGTATAAAAGATAAATGCATAGAGAACAAAGAGAATTCGAAATTGCTCATGAGAAGACTTTAAAATGAACTCCAATTTTAAGTTTCAGTTAAAGTAACAATGTATGCCTCAGTTAATTAAAGGCCCTAACTCGCAGTGGTCACTTCAGTAAATAAACCAACATGATTTCAATTAAGAATTGTTAACTAAAGTGTTAATAAAAAGGAACTAGTTAACTAAAGTGTTTTGCATGACGAAACTTTAGTTAAACTAAAAGATGACACTTAAGTTATGACACTTGTGTTACAAATATTGCATGATGACACATGAATTAGAATCCTAACTAAGTGATCCTACATCCAGTTAGAAGGCGAGTTCACAAATGCTATTGTGCCCTCATTCCTTCTGTGTGGAACTATTGAAGGAGGGGACATCCAAAGAACCGTAGAATGGTTGACTAAGCCACGCTCGTGTAGTGCCACAACTTTGAACTTAGAGGCTGTTGAGGAGAGTGTGAGCTATGGGACATCTGCAAGCTTCACGAATCAGGAGTCTGAAGGGGCGTTTTTTGTTGTTTGCTCAGAAGCCACGATTCTGCGGAATCCATCCACTAGTTCTGCTCTCCTCCCAACTAGATCTAGGACTAGGGAATCCATAATGACAGGCAGCTTTTGAAACCCTAGCAATTCCAGAAACCCTATCAGCCATCACGAACGCGATTTGTTGTTGATTTTGTTGTCATCTTATAACTTCATATGCATTATAGAATATATTACATAGACCTTTGATTTTCTAATTAGACCGGTAGGAATCTAGGGAAGATTAAATTGCATTGTGTTTCCTTGTCGTGTTCTCTATTTGATATGTTTGTTAAGTGTTGATTTGAATAGAATAAATTTAATGATGATTGGTTTCAAGGTTGTGGATAAATTTGGGTGGGGAACTCTAGGGCATTTTTTTGTACAAGAGGATTGTCTCTAGATTAACTTTTTAAGTCATAAGGCATGGTAGATTAAAAAAATTGTTGTAGGTAGCAGTTCTAAAAATAATATGACTTGGTTCTATCTAAGATCAAGGGATTTCTTTTGTTTCTTTGTTGGTGTTTTTTCTTAACTTGAAGTGATGAGTTTTTGAGGAATTGATCAATATGGTAGAATTTCAAGATGGGGATGGAGAATAGAATTTTGTAGACTTAACCAACTCGTCTCTATTGGTTGTGTGCCAGTTTTCAAGAAAGCAGTAGGCCTTCTAGGGACAAAAATATCCATGATATTTTTAATGTCAATGATCAATAATGAATGAAGATGTGTGCTTCTTAATGTGTGAACTTTTCTTTTGTTACCTGCCAAATTTGCACTATAAATGTTACAAATTATTTTAACAAAGTGTATTCCTAGGGACACTTAGGATGGTTTCCTGTTGTCACCCTAGAAAATCTTACACCCTCTTTAGACTGGTTCTTTTTTGGCACAAAGGGGGACCCTAAAAAATATGTTTTTTTGATGTTTTTTCTTTAGAATAAGATGGATTGTGGAATTTGTTAAGACAAGTGCCTATTCAATTCAGTTATGGAGACAATTTTAATCAACAAGAGGGTTTTCCCCCACAATGGATGCTAGCAGGATGGGGGCATGTGCCTCTCGTGTTCAACAATGATAACAAATGGTGGTTGCACCATGCATTGAAATGCATGGAGCACAGATTCCTTCCTCCACTTGATCTCTTAAATACCTGCTCGATTACTGGTACAATGGTCAATCATTCAAGCATTTGGTTAGGTTGTCCCATATGCAAGGATTTATCTTCTCATGTATGGAGTGTTATGGCAATCTTGTGCGACGGAAACAACAAGGATGGCTTAAAATATGCTATATCCTGTGGCAAAGGAAGGGGTGGCATCGACTTAAATTCTAGCTTGTGTTTTCCATTAACATCCAAACAAAACCCAAGACTGATGCTTGTATCTTTTAGAACCCTTCTCTACAGGCTCTTCTAATCAGTGAGGTCAATATGGTGGGGATGTATGTTACTCCTCGAAAAACAACTAACGAGTCGCATCACACACACATGTTGTGGGCCTTAAGGTAGATGAGCAGAATTTAGGGTTTCTCTGATCATGAGGTTTCAACTTCAACTCGATCTTGTACGTTGCGACTCGAAAATAGGTTGAGAAAGAGGCAAGGGAATCCATCGTCTGATAACCTTGGAGCCTAATTCTATGGGTTGGTGGAGGATAAGGGGTATGCCCAAACCAAGAAGACTCGACATGTGAAGATTCTAGGGGTTTATTGAATTGTTAAGGCTCTAATGTCCATGGCTATGGATAATTGCATGCAAGGGAAACTAAAATAGGAGGATGATGAACTCTCCTTGGCATACCATCTATCCAATGTGGAATCCACACGATGGGATCTTATCCAGTTCCAGGGTGATGTTATGGCGAGGGTGGACGCAAATCTTGATGCACTCACTGTTGGGAAATAGGGCAGACCCAGGTTTTATACCTTTAACTTCGCACCAACAAAAGACCCACAGTGTTGGCCCTTTCGGCAACAACCTGCGAACAGGTTGCAGTCTCACCCGAAACAGCTATGGGGTGCCGCAGAACCAAGTTTCTGCAAGCAGAAGAGGGATATTACTGTACCTTTAGCTTTTAACAGATTATAAATATAAATCACAGAGCTTAACATTCACTTATTTATCTTCACGATTAGATAAACAAGCAGTGCCTTGCACAACCCTTTACTGGGAATTCACAGCGAAGTTATTAACTAGTAGTGATCTTTACTTATCAGATATATAGATATTAATGCATGAAAGAACACAATAAAAATAGCACACAGAACCACGACACAAGATATAACGTGGTTCACTCCTAGTGTAGGGGTTACGTCCACAGAACTGTGTTTTATTCAACTTTCTACAAAAACCACAGTTATGATCTGCGCACTCAGCTGCAGATCCCTTCAAGTCCTCAAATATACGCACACAATTGCAGGCCTTTGCGCACACAGCTGCAAATTTCCTTAATCACCCAAAAACCCTCTGCGCACACAGCTGCAGAGGTCGTCCATGCACACAGCTGGGACTTAACCTTTTCTTAAAAAATAGCCTTAGCTTCGCATCAATTCATCTTACACAAAAATCCTAACCTTACTTCTTTACAAGAATGCATATTTATACAGTGCACATATTACAAACCCATGGGCTTAAACCATGGGCACCCTCAATCCTAAACCCTGGACTTAAACCATGGGTTTATTACAAAAAGAAGGTTTTTACTCAACCCCGACACCCCTAAGACTATTTTGAGTCAAGAATCCACTTACAATCTCCCGTAACTCCGTGGAGTTACCCATCCTAAGGACCGTTAGGGTGCGTGCCCCAACAAGCCCCTAAGACTCACCAGTGGCCCGTCCCGAGACACTCAGCTGCTTTTCTGGTGGTAAAATTTTGTTGGCGAAGCCTAGTGCACTCCCTGCTGAAGCCATATGTGCGGTTACTAGCTGCCTATTCCTTTCCTTCGTGAAATGATGGTTAAGGCCTTCTGGATCTATCAGTGACCCCACCCTTCGATCTGCTTGCTGAACATTTGACCATCCACAACTTAGGGTCCTCGGAGTTGTGTGTCAAGGTGCATAAGACAAACAGCCGACGTGGTTCTATCAAACCAGGAGGATACATCTTCGGATGTTTCAGATTTTTACTGTGAAGACCGGTGCTATTCTTTGTGTGGCATAGAGCGCACTTATGCCTTTATTTCGACCCCTTAGAGCGAACTTCTGCCTTTCTTTGTGCCTTGGTCGAGCACGGCTGCCCAGGTGGATTACTCAGAAGGTTCAGCAAACCTCTCTCCCTGATCACTCATAATAACTTCTGGAATTTATGGTCATTCGACATAGTGCTAACTGAAGAAACTCCAAGACATGCACAGTGCATGAGTCGCAGGCCGATGTAGCTTCTTATAGAATCCCGAAACAGAATCTATCATCATGGTTACTAATGACGCTGAATCTGATGAAGTGTCGGAAATCCTGTCCACACGGTGCCATATTTTCCCAAGATCTCATTATTGCAAGCAGTGGGGGCAGTTCGCGTGCCGGTGCTGCCAATTCTAGTTTGTCCCATCCATCACATTTTAAGCTGCGACACACTTGTAATCTCTGACATAAATACTAGCTTCAGCTTCTCCTGGACAATAACCTTCGACACAATATTAATCTGCGAACTTTGACAGTCTTCCCCACTTCGTAGTTTTGAGGACAGCTTCATTATAGTCTAGCACCCAATTTCAACTATTCTTGGTACTTAGACTGTCCTTCCTGTGGTTACTTCTGATTAGGAGGTCCTGGCCTGTCCCTACACTTCTTTAAACGACTACCATTTACCATAGAAGGAAAAATTTCTCCATTCTACTTAGCTAACTAGACTGCTCCTCCATCAGTAACTTTCTGCACTATGTATGGTCCGTTCCAATGTGTCTTGAACTTACCCAGGAATTTCATGAATTTGCTATCATATAAGAGCACAAGATCACCCTGTTGGAACTGCTTCTTCTTGATATGTCTATCATGCCATTCTTTTTCTCGAGCTTTCTGCACTTGCTACTGGAACCCTGCAATAAATCTGTCCTCTTCAAGTTCTAGTATCTTTGTCATCCTTTCTGTTATTATCGCTGGGTCATCCATCTCTGTGAAAGCAGATATTCTAAGGCTAGGAACAATGTATTCCATGGGCATGACTGCTTCTTTCCCATAGACCAACCTAAAAGGTGTATGGCCTGTCAATTTCTTGCAGGTAGTCCTATAAGCCCATAGTACTACTGGAATTCTAAGATCCCAGTCATTTCTGTTAACGTTGCAAACCTTCATCAGAGCCTATTCAAGGATCTTGTTAAAAGCTTCGACAGTCCCATTTGCTTGTGGATGATAGGTAGTACTCATCTGATGATATACCTGAAATTCTTCAGTCAATACTTCAATAGTCTTATTTAGAAAATGTGAGCCCTGATCACTCATAAGGACTCTAGGACACCCAAATCTGGTCAAGATGTTATCGAATATGAACTTTGCAGCTATAGCAGCGCTACAGTTCTTGACTGGTTGAGCTTCGGCCCATCGGGTGAGGTAATCAGTTTCTGTAATAATGTATCTTGCTCCTGAATTCTTCGCGTGGGGGTTGATAGGTCCAACAAAATCAATAGCCCATTTGTCAAAAGGTTGTAAGGTTACCTACAGAACCAGAGGCATCTCATCCCTCCTGGATGGTTTTCCTATCCTTTGACAGATGTTGCAATTGTGGCAATATTCTCTTGCATCCTTGTGAATTGTGGGCCACCACAATCCGGCGGTCAGAATCTTCTGTGCTGTAGCTTTTCCTGCGTAGTGACCTCCTACTGATCCAGAATGTGCCTCAGCCAAAATTAATGGCTTCTCATGTTCTAGGACACATCTGCGCAGTATTTCATCTGGTCCCATCTTATATAATTGTCCTGTTATTAAGGTAAATCCAGCTGCTCGAACCACTAGCTGTTTCTTCTGCTGTGTTGTCATCTCGGCGGGTGGAAAACCTGTAGACAAATACTGAACAATATCCTAAAAGTATTCATCAACCATCTGGATGGAAAACAAATGGGCATCAGGAATACCTTCGTCCAGGCTAATAGGTTCTTCTCCCGATTCGAGCCTCGACAAGTGGTCAGGACCTAGATTCAGTCTTCCTAGTTTGACTATGATCTCAAATTCATATTCCTAAAACAGAAGCATCCATCTGCATATCCTTCCACCTAGCATAGGCTTGTTAACCAAATACTTCAAATCAGAATGGTTAGTAAACATCTTAAAATGAGATCCTAACAGATAATGTCGAAACTTCTGCAATGCATACACCATAGCTAGACCTTCTCGTTCTATCGTAGTATAATTTTTCTCAGCTATGGACAATTTCCTACTTGCAAAAGAAATGGGGTGATCAATATTACCTTCACCTAACTGGGCCAATACTATACCCAGAGCAATGGAGAATGCATCGACATGCACATGGAATTCCTTATTCCAGTAAGGGAATACTAAGATGGGAGCAGTTACCATATTTTCCTTCAGAATATCCAAGCTTGCTTGACACTCAGGTGTCCATTCGAACTTAATATCTTTCTTCAACTGCTTTTCCATCGGAGCAGTAATCTGAGCATACCCTTTAATAAATTTTCTGTAATATCCAGTATGACCAAGTGTAGTGCGAAGTTGTCTAACAGATGCTGGAGGTGGCAGGTTCACAATAATAGCTATCTTCACCGGATCCATCATCAAGCCTTGTTTACATACAATGTGATCTAGTAGAATCCCAAAAGGTGCACAAAAGATACACTTTTTCAAGTTCAAGGAAATCTGGTGCTATCTACATTTATCCAGCATAAGTCTTAAACTAGTTATATGGTCTTTTAGTTGCCCAAAGATAGTCCAATCATCAAAGTAAACTTCTAAGAATTTGTGTATATATTCCTTAAAGGCAGAGATGACTACTCTAGAAAATATAGCAGGTGCATTCTTCAATCCAAAGGGCATAACTGTATACTGAAAGGATCCCATTTCTGTAGCAAAGGTTGTCTTATGTTGATCCTCTAGAGCAATTATGATCTGATGGTAACCTGAAAATCCATCAATAAAAGAGTACACTTCTTGACCCCCGACATTGTCTAACACTTCATCTGTGAAAGGTGTGGGGAAAGGATCATGTAGACAAGCATCGTTCAGCTTCCTCAAATCAACACAGATTCGGATTTCACCCTTAGTCTTCTTCTCTTGCACGACCAGAGGACTGACCCACTCAGATTCCTCAACGGGCTCAATAATTCCTACAGCAAGCATCTTATCTAGCTCCATCCTAAATTTTTCCTTGTACTTAGGGTTTAACCTATAAGGACGCTCTTTCACAGGCTTCACATCAGGTTTCAAGGGGATATTTATGACTCCTATATCACCCAGGATACCTTTCATCTCTGAAAACTTTGTTGGAAATAGGTCCTGATATTCATGGAGAAGTTGGGTCACTTTGCTTACCATTTCGTCGTCCCAATAATCTCCAATGGTAGCATGCTTAGGCTGTTCTTCTGAGCCAATGTTTACGGTCCATGTCTTCAGGGGCTATGTCATCTCAGGAACTTTGACTGCTGGTCCATGAACTTTGCAGTGGCCTTCTGACTCCGGAATATCAATGTTGTGCGAATCGTCATCCTCGTCAATTGCGAGGTTATAACATTCGACTGCATTAGCTTCTTGTGCCTTCCAATCCGGTTGGTATTCTGCTATCTCTTGATCATCAAACACCTTAGTATGGATCACCCTAATAGCTATGTCTAGAGTAGGGAAAACGTCATTAGTAGAAAATTTCAGTACAAAACTGTCAATAAGAGTATCCCAACTTACAGTACCCCGGCGAAGCTCGACCTCCGCATACCAATTATTTACAACAGGATCCAAGGTATGCACAAACCTATGCACCCACTCTGTACGAGGTACATGCTTCCAGGCTTTGTAACATTGCTCCAAATGCTTCTGAGGGTTATTCTTACCATTAAATCTACTCCGGACCTCCTGTGGTCGATCTGTGAATCTTAGGCGAAGGGACTATTGGCAAACTTCCCAACTGTGAATGTACTGTTTGTGACCATTCCACCATCTGGCTGTTGTGGCTCTGAATGCTGAATCCAAAGTCTCCATTTTCTGTGATTCTGGTATCTGGGCTGAGAATTGCTCAATAAACTCTTCTGGGTCTGTCGAACCATCAAAAACAGGTAAGGGTCTTGTCTGCAAGCTAAGCCATCTAAGAGACTTGGTAATTCTTGCACAACGGTGGCCATGTAGCTCATACAATATATTCTTCCAATTATTGAGACCATCATCTGAATCCGTCATACAAGAGCTATCACATTGCCAATCCATAATACCTTCGGCATTAGGATCAACATAATATTCTTCCTTCGCTGTGATATTGTAGATATGGTCCAACACATCCTGATCTTCATCTCGGAGGGGTTCTGTGTACCTTTCTCCTTGAGAGGGATCCAATGGGACTATGACTCATAAATATTTCCCTTCGAAAGTCATCTGTCTCTTCTTAAGGTTAATAACTGCAGCATTTTCCATTGCACACTCAATACCTAACAAGGCTGGATAGGGATTGTTGTCGTCAATGATTTCAATAACTTCGAAGTTTGCTACAGTACAGACTCCATCAATATCTACTGGAACATTAGGAAATCGTCCTAGGGGTACAATCCTCTGTTGATTGGCTAATCTCAACTGTATAGGGGACCAATCAAGGGTAGGTTTTCCCATTTGTTCCCAGGTTTGCTTAGTTAGTACATTTACCTCTGATCCTAGATCCAAAATAATATTAGTCATATCATACTCTCCTATCTGAGCATTCAATCTCATTTCCCTACCAGTTCTTTTGACTCTATGAACATCTTTTGCCTTACCAGAACCTTGCTGGGGTTCGCAGGAAGCAATAACTTTCTGCAACTCACTTAAAGCATTCTGATTTCTTAAGAGTTTTAGACAACTCTGAAAAAGGAGGACAGGGTACTTACTTTGTCCGTTGAAGCTTCTTGCGGCAGCAACTGCTACTGATGTGGCTGCGCAGGCGCGACTACTGTGCTAGAATCCACAAAATCTTGCTTGTCTTCCATGAATGTCCCCTTTTCTCTTTCAATATCAAAGGAAGGGACCTTCACGGGGGCCTTACGAACCCAAGCCTCGTCAGGTTGTTTCTCGGCAAGCTGTATATGCGTCGTAGCTCCACTTCTGGTAACAACATTAATGGCTTGGGCGGGTCTTTGCTTGACGAAAATCATCTGAAGATTCTGAGTAGGGGCACTATTTCATTCTTGAATCTTAGCTATCAACTGCGGGCACCGCTCGATCACATGGTCGAATGCCCAGCAATACCGACATATCGTAGTGGGGTTTCGACAGTCGTGAGCCAGATGTCCGGCCTGGTTACAGTTATAATACACCACCTGACCACGTCCTCTGCCAGCCATACTATCACGACCACGGCCTCCAAAATCACCTCTACCGAATGCACCACCCCAGTAGCCATATCCATCATTGCTCGGTTCCTCATTTTGTACCCGATAGGCATCGTAGGTGCGTTCTCTCATGAGGTCATAATTGTGACACTCATCTTCATTATGTCCTATGGACTTACAGAATTTACAATAGGGGTTCTTAGGTACCTGTCCATACCTCTGTAGCAGATAGCAGTCTTCAGGTTGATGCTGCCCTATTGTTTTGCAAAGCTCACAATAAAGAACTTGCGAGGTAAACGGGTTTGGCGCACCAGTATTCGGGTAATTTCTTACCACAGGATAGTGTTCCTTGGCGTGACCTTCTGTGCGACATTGTGTACACCAAACCTCTTCGCAACCGGTTTTTCCTTGTTTCATATCCCGAAGCTCCAGAGCCATCGCTGCCAGCTGTGCTTGGATTTGAGCAATACCAGAATTGTCTGCGACAAAGGCGGTTTCAAGCTTCATCACGATTTCCAGAGCCTCCTGCTGGTCAGCAACCTTCTGTTGCATGAGTGGAGTTCGGATATGTGGTAGCAACACTGCAATAAACCATTCCTTGTGCTGCGCAGTTCCAATGGTAAAACTGACTTGGTCTAGCAGAACTTTGAACCTCTG
Source organism: Pseudotsuga menziesii (assembly GCA_001517045.1). Lineage (NCBI taxonomy): Eukaryota > Viridiplantae > Streptophyta > Pinopsida > Pinales > Pinaceae > Pseudotsuga > Pseudotsuga menziesii. Next base: position 207,794 of record LPNX010444946.1, read on the forward strand.
ATCAAAGTCCCACACTGATTCGCCACGCTTCTGTTGAATCTCTTTCAACTCCGTGATACACTGTGACTCTGATTTCAGCTTCTTAAATTCCTTTATCATTGTTGCTTTTATATCAGGAAATGCATGGTTCTGAGTGCTAGAGAACTTCATGAACCAAGTCAGAGCACAATCTCTGAAATAAGTAACTAGCTGCGCTCTTTTTGTATCTTGATTCGTAATGGACTTAGCAGTCCACACTGCTTCACATAAAAACCAGAACTGCACTAGATCCTCAGATCCAGTTCCTTTGAAAACAGGTAGCTTAATGTCATCATGCATGTGGGCCATAGTGTATCTAGGGGGGGATGGAGGGGGACTGGAAGTAGGCGGGGGGGAACTTACTGGGGTAGACTGACCTGCGACAGGAATACTCGGGCTAGGGTGAATTTCAGACTACGACGGGTTCTCAGGGATAATAGGTCTTCGCTGCAGGGTTACCGGAGGGTTTCCAACAGAAGGGGTTTCTTCGGGTTCTGAATCGGCGAGACTTATAGGGGAATACTCGGTATGCTGACCCTGGGAATAGGATCCAAAATCTCTCTTGTACCTTTTGCCACTTTGCAGCAAACCACTTTACTCGTCGAAGGTATTTTCACTTGCAAACATAGGTTAGTAATACTAACTCTAACAGTCTGATTCAATTAGCAATATACCTTTTTCAACCAATAGCATTTTAATTCTCAAACTAAATGAATTCAAAAACTTACCCCTTGGTCCATTGAAAAACTGCCGCTCAGCTTCACTAAAGGAAGTACTCGTGTCGATGGTGAACTCCGTCACAAATGCTTCCAGGGTTTGCGTTGTCCAGAAATCAACAGCGCGGGATATCTCGTTGTTCACCCTTTTTAGTATATTAATTCTCGTGGGGGTCCAAGCAGGAAACTGACGTTCTTGGAAGTTCGTTCTTCTCTCTATTAACCTGGATAACCACTGGTGCAACTCTATGTGGATACTATGAAAGAAAATCTCATAAACATCACAAAAAACATACCTTTGTAAAAAGTCGTTTGCACTACAACGCGGATCTTTGTTCTCTTGCGCGACGAATTTCAGATAAGCCTCGTCAAGCCAATCACCGATTTCCTTCACAGAGGGTCTCCAGAACATAGCCCTCGAGGTACGACGTAAACCCCTCTTAAGCAGATACTGAGTTCAACTGGAAATGGAACCAATTTGTTGGGCAATAGGGAAAACCTGGGTTTTATACCTTTAACTTCGCACCAATAAAAGACCCACAGTGTTGGCCCTTTCGGCAACAACTTGCGAACAGGTTGTAGTCTCACCCGAAACAGCTATGGGGTGCCACAGAACCAGGTTTCTGCAAGCAGAAGAGGGATATTACTGTACCTTTATCTTTTAACAGATTATAAATATAAATCACAGAGCTTAACATTCACTTATTTAGCTTCATGGTTAGATAAAAAAATAGTGCCTTGCACAACCCTTTACTGGGAATTCACAGCGAAGTTATTAACTAGCAGTGATCTTTACTTATCAGATATATAGATATTAATGCATGAAAGAACACAATAAAAACAGCACACAGAACCATGACACAAGATATAATGTGGTTCACCCCCAGTGTAGGGGTTACGTCCATAGAACTTTGTTTTATTCAACTTTCTACAAAAACCACAGTTCTGATCTGCGCACTCAGCTGCAGATCCCTTCAAGTCCTCAAAGTTGTGCACATAGCTGTAGGCCTCTGCGCACACAGCTGCAGATTTCCTTAATCACCCAAAAACCCTCTGCGCACACAGCTGCAGAGATCGTCCACGCACACAGCTAGGACTTAACCTTTTGTTACAAAATAGCCTTAGCTTCGCATCAATTCATCTTACACAAAAAGCCTAACCTTCTTTACAAGAGCGCATATTTATACAGCGCACATATTACAAACCCATGGGCTTAAACCATGGGCACCCCAAACCCTAAACCCTGGACTTAAACCATGGGTTTATTACAAAAAGAAGGTTTTTACTCAACCTCGACACCCCTAAGACTATTTTGAGTCAAGACTCCGCTTACAATCTCCCGTAACTCCGCGGAGTTACCCATCCTAAGGACCGTTAGGGTGCGTGCCCCAACACTCACGTGGGCTCTCACTGGAAAAAATTTCACTAGGCCTCGTCCAGGTTATATGGAAAACACTCACCATGTGTTCAGACAATACCTACCATCCACCAAGGGTGAGTAGAAAACTAAAAGTCCGGGTGTTGGCCCCTTCTCACATCCCCATCTTTAAATTTTTTCTAGTTTGTCATGCCTTTGAGCTAGTTTCAGAAGCTTTATAGATGTCGCTTTTTTTAGCAATCAAGCCAAAACCCCTGGCTCGTGGGGGGTTAGTTGTAGACTTTTATTTAGGGATCACTTTTGTTATCTAGTTCTGGTTAACATGGAGACTTTGTTTAGCATTAGACAATATTTGGATTTTTTTGGAAACTCGGGTAAGTTGCAGACCTTCTCTATTTTGTTTGGGGTCTTGCACATCATTGAATTTTAGTCCTTGGGTGACTTGTCTATGTACATACATCTTTTTTTAATCTAATGTGTTTTGAACCTTACAAAAAAATGAACAAGAGGGTTTTAATGTGATGGAAAGGCATAGCTAGGCTATTAACAACATGCTTGAACTAACAACATGGATCTTCTTCAATACGATTTTTTTTGAGGGCCATTTTAAAGATGCAGCTCTCACAAGTGCAAAACAACTAAGGAATACCATGCAACCATGAGAAAGAAGGGAACAAAAGCAACCTCTCAATATGCATAAATGACAACAACAATATCCATTAACTAAACAAGGATTACAACAAGGATTAAAGAGGGTGAAATCTCAAATCTAACATCTTATTGGAGCAAGATCACATCAACAACATGTAAAACTAATTTCCAACCATTAAATATTACCATGAAAAGTAAAAGAAAAATATGAAAACCTCAACTTGGTATTATCCTTCTTTCAATCATCCCAAAGATATTTTAGCTAAGTGATAAGAGGGGAAATTACTATCTTCCCACCATGTTTTACAATGGAGTTCTTATCCTCTATTTATATTTCTCAAATCAAAGCATGATCAATAAAATATTATTAAAATAGTGCGAGAAACCCTAGTCTTAGAGAACTTCTCTTAGAGTAGCTTCTAGAGTTTTATTCACTTGCAAATTGACATGTGTCAACTTTTCCTTGAGGTCACTTCTCCAAATATGTGAACAAATTGCCCAGAATAATGTGTAATGTCTCGTAAAAACCCTTTAAAATGCTCTAGATACCTTCTTGAGAGGCTGTCCCTCGTTAAGAGGATAGACTCATTATCAAGAAACAAAAGCTCATTCTTCTCACCCTTGGAGTGGAATGCCCCTCATCAAGTGAACATTTATTACCAACAACATAAAAATACTTTTAGTGTTGCACAACACCTTTCTAAGTAGTCCATTCCTCCTTTAGCTTCTTTCTTTGCTACATGTCATGAGCTTATCCTTCTACAAGGTAGGACATTTTCTCATTTTGACCTTGTTTGACCCCTACCTCATTTTGACCTTGTTTTAATCCTTCTAGTTCTCCCTATGGCTCACATTTTTCATTCATGTGGTCTTGGTTTGTGGGTCTAAGCTATAAATAGTACGCTTCATCAATGATGACATGCCTCCAAATACATGTCAAATGTATCCCCAAATGGAACCTCATGGTGAAATTTTCCATTGGAAGAACCTCCATCAAGCAAACAATATCGCTCTACACCCTTGTTCTTCCCTAGATAATAAAAGGTTATCGAGCAAGATAAAGCACTACGTGCGACTTCCAATTCTCTCTTTGTAATTTTTAAGTCCTACTAAACTCAAAGGATATTTTGTTCTGCTTGGGGAGAGAAGAAAGTGCATGAAAATGCGAAATATGATACGCATTTTTAGGTAGCAAGAATTTGGGTGCATATGGTTGATTCCCCTTCCTTGTGGGGTGCAAGAGAACTCTATAATATCTACATGATATACTTGCAATGTGAATCAAATGGATGGTTTCGTGTGATAGCATGGATAAAAAACTTTACATCCTCATCACATGCTACAAAATGTTTTTAATCCTAATTTATTACAAAAAACTTGAGAATGTTCATCTAATTAGTGAATTTCAAGGGACTATACAGGTAAGCAAGAGCCTAAATGCAAAAGATAGCATAGCATAAATGAAACCACTTGCTTGTGAAGATCGAGCTTATTCTTTCTACCATACTATACAATAGGAAGAGACAATTCTAAGTGAAATAAAAGAGACAATAAAACCACTGTATCACCCCAAAAAAAACATGAAATCGCCTTATGTGTTTGGTAGCCATCTAAAACAAGGATACACTAAAGAAATTGCAACAATAGGTTGGAAGTTGGTGTAACACGCCAGTTTTGACCCCATTTGCATGATGTATATATTGTAATTAATCATGGTGAGGAGCTAAAGGCAAAAACCCCACCATCGATTTGGTTGTGTATGTTTCGGCAATGGGGATAGTTGCCGATGTTATATCATGCTAGCCGGCACATTATAATGTGGCATCATGTAAATACACACATCAAATAAAATAAACCCACAACCAGTTACGACAGTGCAACGTTGAATGAAAAGGGCATGATTCCAAAGGATAAGGGGTGGGGGGATGTCAAACCTTGGTCTATGGGGGAAAAAGCCATGTGTTACCACCTTGTTTTGTTTGCCACCTTCCCTTGTCTCATCCAACGCCTTAAATGTCTTGTTTTGGGTAGTTGGGCAGTTATTGTGGTGGGTGTGGCAGGACTGTCAGTCCCTTGCCCACACGCCCACTCCACCCACGACTGCATTCACTCCCCACCCCCTTGTCTGCTAGGCTTCTCACGGTGTCTGTTCACCTTCCTCACGTGGAGGGGAAGTCTGTTCATCCGCGTGCTTAGGCCATTCTCCCAATTTTCTGTTTTCTCTCGCACCGGGTCTTCAACCTTCACGATGGAGGTCTACTCGTTCCTCCTCTCGATGGCCTGTTTGTTCCTCCCGTTGGTCTGTTGATTCACGCGCATAGGAAAAGCTGTTTCTCTTCACACACAGGCTGGGATCCTCACGCAGAGAGACATTCTATCTTCTTCTTATGCACGGGAGTTCTGCGTCGGTTTTCCTCATGCAGGGAGCGGGTGAAACCGTGGCTGTCACCCAGGATTTTCAGGTGCAGGGGGCATTCACACTCAGGGCCGTGTGCCTGTGTGTTCCATACCGGGTTCAGTGGTATGTATATGTTTTCCTCTGTGTTTTGGGGTCTGGTTCAAGTTTCTCTCACACACAGACCGTTGGAGTCATTTTCCATGTTGTGAGCCGTGCTCACTGATTACATTTTGGGATTGTTGTCTTCCCTGCGTTTTGTTGGCTGTGGTGCTCAAATTCGTTTTGGGCCACTGTGGATTTCCAATCCGTTGGTTGATTTTCCCTCTGTCCATGCTGGGAGTTGGTTTCTCCTTTGTTTGAGACTGTGCAAGTCACCCAGCCGTTACCTTGAGGAATTGTGTGTGTTGTGGGCTGTTGATTTCTAATATGTTGGCTGATTTTTCCCTATTTTGGGACTGTGGATTGCTGCTATCATTCATTGTGTGTTTGTGGCTGCTGAAGTACCCTGGTTTTGGGTTGCAGCTGAGTTGTTTTGGCCATGTTAGGGCCAAGAACAACTCTGAGTTTCCTTGTGGGCTTGAGCTGTGTCTCACATTTCGCTTGGGACTGTCATTGGTTGTCTTTTCCTTCTTAACAGAGTGGTGAACCTCTTGTTTTGCTACAGGTATGCAGTGGTTTCTCTTCAGACTGTGCTGGCTTGGCTGATTGTTGAAGGCCTAGTAGACCCAACTGTGTTGGTTTGCTGATTGTGTCCCTCGGCTATGTATGAGCCTGCATTGACCCTTATCCTTGGAGGAATCATGCCCAGCTCGGGGGTCGTAGTACTGCTGAGAGATTGATGAGCACGCTGGCCTATGGTTGGGTGGAACGTTGCAGCGACATAGCTGGTTGCGGGGCGATTTCTTCATCAAAAGATAAGTTCTGCTGCTATTCCATCTCTGCAAATTACATCTATTGTTTTATGAGTTATGATGAACATGTGAATGCTGGAAATGTATATGTGTTTGCTTCCGCTAAATGCTTTGAGGAATTATGCATCTGTGTATGCTTGTATGTTTAGCATTCTTGTTATGTATCATGTTAAACTTTTAACTTCAGCATTGTTGCTTGTCCATGTTCATGGGGTTGTTTGCCCGTGTTTGGTGTGTTGGTCGCGTCCTCTTCGCCAGTCGGAGGGTCGGGGACGTGACAGTTAGTGGTATCAGAGCTCATGTTACAACATGGGCCTGAATGGACCACCAAGGTACAGTGACAGAAGCAGACTTGCCTTCTGCCCAGCAGAGATCAGATTTTGATGGCAGCAAACTTCAAAAATTTTCCTAAGTGTTTGAACTATCGGTCAGTTCATCGAAACACTTAGTGAGAAAGACTTCCGAGGTAGCGGAAGAGCTAGACGGAAGTATACCCGGCGGGAGCCGTTGGAAAATTCAAATTTTTTCTAAGTGTTGAAACGGTCGGCTCGTCAGAGCACTAAATGGAATGGACTTCCGATGTGGTGGAATAATTAGATGAAAGCGCATCCGACGGAGAGCGGTGAAAGAAAATCACAGAAACTTGTCTAAGTGTCCGTCGGAAGAAAATAGCTCTTCGAGCATCCGGAGTTGCGGAAGTCTAAATGACTACGCACCCGACGGAAAAGTAATCCGACCGCCAACGCCATGAAGGAAGTTAAGTCCAAAAATTTTCTAAGTGTTGGAGGTCGTCGGAAGACTTAGCGGAATTGAATTCCGCTGTAGCGGAAGAGTTTAGCATTTGACAGTCCGCCGTTGCAGCTGTCGAAGGGACTAAACTGTCGATGCATAGCAGTTAGTGGTTTCGACCCCCGATAGATGTTCTATTCCATGGAAAGAAGAAGAGAAAGATTTTTGAAAAAAATTGGTTAAATTGTTGAAATCGTCGACGAAAAAAGGCTGAACGAGTGCCGCTGTTGCGGGTGGAGAAACGACTAGGCGTCCGATGAGAAAGACCGCCGACGCCGGGAAGAAAGAAAGAAAGTTAAAATTTCGCTAAGGCCCGAAATCGGAAGAAGGTAGAGGTTTGACGTTCCGCCGTTGCGGAAGCCAAAGACACTAACCTTTCGATGAGAAGAAACCGCCAATGCCGGTTAGAATTAGTTCACCGATCAGAAGAAGAATGAAGTTGGTGGGCCGCCATTGTGGCTGCCTAAATGACTAACCACCGGAAGCACGAGACATCCGACAGTCGATGAGAAGGAAGTTGAAATTTTGTTTAAGTATAAGGTCATCGGAAGAAGAAAGTTGTTCATGCGCCCACCGTTGCGGAAGCCTAAAGAACTAAACTTCCGATGAGAAAGGACTTCTGATGCCGTCTGCGAAAGAAAGTAGAAAGGGAAAAACTTTGAAAAGTTGAAAATTTTTCTAAGTATAGCAAGCATCGGAAAAACTTAGAGGATCGGACTGCCGATACCTCGGAAGGTTAGACAAATGGGTTCCAAAATGTCGGAAAGATTTAGTTGATCGTACTGCCGATGAGCTACGTCAGAAAAATTTAGTGGTTCTGGTCGCCGACGTAGCGGAAAATATTATGGTTCGGGTCGCCGATATAGTGGAAGAGTTAGTGGTTCTGAGAGCCAATTCTGTGGAACCATTAGTGGAAATGGGAGCCAATTCTGCGGGAGATTAGTTGGAATGTGAGCCGATTCTACCAGGGGAAATTCTGAGTTTTCAAGTGGGATTTTTTAGAATATTTCAGGGGGTTTTTCAGTAAAATTATCAGTGGTTTTCAGTGGATTTTCAAGGCTGAAAAGGAGAAGAAAAATCCTAGGTGGCTGAAGTTGGCGCCCAGACCAAAATACAAGTTGTGTGTTTTGCCTAAGATTGGTGAAAGTCTTCATTCTTAGAAGTGGTGTGGTTTTCACATCCGAGGTCAGAATAAAGCATGTGGATAGGCGTTGGAAAGATTATCCAGTAGGGAACAAGGGTAAGTCACCAGAATCTGAGCATGAAGCAGCAAAGTGCTACTGACGGCCACTGCTATCAAATGGACAAATATGGACAATTGCATGCCCATAGGTAGCAAGGACTATGAAGGCCAACCAACTATTGTGTGGAAGAGGAATTCCATGCAAGGATGAGGGATTTGAATAAAGGGAAGTTTTCCTTAAAACCCTGTCTTGCTAACTATGTTACATTTCCTAAGTTTTATAGCTGAAATGTATGAGAATATTTTTTGCATGCATAGAATATTGGGAATTATATATCTATAATAAGCCACTAATGATAGTTATTGCCTTGATGTTGGCATTAGTGGAAAAACCAACGATGACATGGACCTAGATGAATATGTTGCTGATGCTGACAGATGTGACCATCAACCCTATGAAGAAAGGGATAAGACAACAAGTCCATAACAAAAGTTGGTGATTAAATCCTGCAATATCCTACAAAGGACCAACCAAATTGGTCATGTCAAGGGTGTAAGTGGGACCCATGCATGTAAGAGTATGATTTTTGACAAATTCCAAGGAGTGGTAAAGGTAAGAGACCTCATACCATGTGGATATTTGAATACTATACCACATTCATATGGAAAGGTGTCATGCCTATATGTGTTGATGACATTGATTATAGTAATGCATCCTTTATGAAGTGGACATGGTTAGGCCATGAATGGTATGTTGAATGCATTGATATGAATGCATGTGATATTATTAATGACTAATGACTGAAATGATGAAGTGATGACAATTCAGGAACCATTTCAAAGGTTGTTATGAATGCAAAATAGTCATGATCAATTGACTGCTAGAAATGCTCTATGGAAGAGCAAGGTGGTATGAATGATACGCTGTGAAGTAAGGAGTATCTAAACATTTCATTTAATTGCATGAATGATATGACTATACCTTGAAATGTTAGTATGATGATGATTGCATGAAGTAAATGAGTTTTGGTATATATTGATGTGACTAACAGCTGGAAGTATTTGAATTTTATAAATTCTGAAAATGCTTCAGTGATGGTTGTAGCAATGAAAAGGTTATATGCATCCAGACTTACCAAGTGTTTGGTTGATTGAAACTCATGTTTCAGGTAGATTATTTCGAGCATGGCAGTGAGAGGTAAGACCCTGACCAATGCCAAAATCTACCATATGGTATGCATAATAGGTTGCTAAATTCGAATTGTGAATTTCGGATTTGAGAAATTGCTGACAACTACTAGTCACTATTGGCTCTGATAAGATTGTGTTGGATGATTGAAGCTCAGGTTTCAGGTAGATTATTTCGAGCATGGCAGTGAGAGGTAAGACCCTGACCAATTCCAGAATCTACCATGTGAAAGAGCCAAACCTTATGAGAAGAGTCTTATGCATAATGGGTTGATTAAATTTGAATTGTGAATTTCGGATTTAAGAATTGCTGACGACTACTAATCATTGTTGGCTTGTGTAAGATTGTGTCAGGAGGACGCATGGTAAGTCGGTATTCATATTATGATAGTAAGCATAAAATTTTAATGGGCATAGTAGTGCTACTTACAAGAGACCCACAATTGAGCAAGTCAATTTCTATAGTAGATAGAATTGCAAATTCTTATTGAATTTAATTACTAATGTCATTGCTTGGTTATGGAACAATCAATTGGGATTGTATTATTAGACAATGATTGACTGTTTGGCTATTTGATGAATGTGTCAGGGGTACACACTGCAGGAAGATCATGTGTTATGGCCTACAGAAGCCAAACTTCATGGGAAGGTTTTCCCTTATCTTGGAAATGGGTTTCGGGTGAAACGCCATTGGACATTTTGGAAATGTCTCATCTGCACTGCATGTTTGGTAGTAACATGAGTGAGATGGTATAAATTATGTCGGTAAGACATGTGTGAATATGAATTGTAAAAAGGGAGTTGGGATAGATAACTGAGGGACTGTTAACTCAGGGAAGGAGCCCCCATTCCTCCTTAACAAAGGCATACTGCGTCGGCAAATGGATAAGTGTTCTGTGACCCTTGCTAAGAATATGCATGCTTAATTGTTAAAAATTCCATATGCAGAACATGTTTTGATTTATTTCCATGATGACCGATTGCTTGAGTATGAATAGGGCCTACATGGCACACACCAGAGAAGAGTGCACACTTTTCCGATGTTGAATCATGAAAGGGTTTTCAATATTGATTACACCCTAGGGAGTGGGCGCACTCCTGGTGTCTCAATACTTGATAGTGAATGATATGAAATATGATTATAGTTTAGAGCAATAACACTGATGAAGTTTGCTTGTAATGCTTGTGTTGCTTGTGTTGCTCGTGTTGACAGGCTAAATAGATGCAGTTGGGTGTTGCACCCTAAAGGTAAAGGTAAAGGTAAAGGTAAATGGTTGTTGAGAGGGGTTGCGGAGTAAGGGTTATTGTTGATATAAGTGTGTGTTGGTATAAGTGTATGTTGGGCTGTGATATGCCTGGAGATCCATAGTAGATCCTAGACCTAGAAATGGTCACGGTAAAGTTCCAAGCCCAGTTGACATGAGAATGTACTGGCTAGACATTGATTACTTGATGTTGTGGAGTAGCCTGCGTGCTGACCTAACATATAAGTCCATAGGCAATCCCACGCTTGCAAAGCAAAGCAGGATCCTGTGGACAAACGAGGAAACACACAATACAGATAAGTATTGGATTATTTTGCTTATGAATATACATGTGTATATGATTTGGTTATGATGTTTGAAGCTCTTGTTCTAGAGGTAAAACCGATGAGAATAAAATAAACATGTGAATCTATTCAATGTTTGGATATAGGTATCTCTGGAAGCGAGGACTATGAGAGCATCCTAGGGGTGCATGTGGACATGTGACTGTCCTGGAAAGCTCGAAATGAGCGACAATGAAAAAGGTGCTAGTGAGACCGTGAGTTTCCTAGCAGTTGAGACTAACCGTGTGGAGAGACTCCATGGTTTAGAGGTCTGGAATAGACCAAAGACACTAAGTGTCATGACCAAGAGAGATTGGTCCAGCATTCACGGTAAAGTGAGAGAGGCTGAGAGCATGAAAAGCCACCGCAGTGGTGTGGGTTCCAGGATGGAACAAAACAAGAAGGGAAAAACTCTTGCTGCTCTCTCTTGCCTTTTGATTTTATATACATATATATTTATGCATTGTGAAAACAAAATATTGTTGAATGCATGTATGACTGAAAATGGAATGTGTGTTTTGTTTAAGGTAAATTGTGAATGCTAGAGTGGTTAATTCCCTGCCCAAGAATGGACATGAATGAGCTCATGTGCCTGTTGGGGAAGGCATGAAGAATATGAAAGTTTCCTTGATGAAACTTGGACTGTCATGCCAATTGGGTAATTAACTGACTGATTTTAATGTCTATATTATGCTTGGTCTGATAGAATTTCAATGGTGCATTTCATAGGTGAGAAAAGTGAAACCAGGTGGTGCACATTGATCATGGCAGCAGATCAAAAGTTGTTGGACTTGGCTAGAAGTCTCCTTCAAATGATTTCCAAGACCCAAGAGAATCTTGGGGAGATGCTCAAGATACAAAAAAGGCAAAGTGAAATGAACCACCAGATTTTGCAAGACTCTATTGGTTTGCAAAGGGAGGTGAAAAGCCTTCTGGGAGCAATCGGCAAAGGAAAGGAAGGCAGATCAATAATGGGACAATTGTCCAAGCAGCCCGATAAGAAATGGTCCAGGCATGAAGACTCAAAGGAAATTGAGCAGGTAAAGATGAAGCAGCCAATGAAATGATAGAAATGCGGGGGACATCATTTACGCCGGGACTGCCCAATGAGGGAACATGATGAGGGAAATAGCCGCAAAGTTCCTAGACTTCGAGATGAGCTGGAAGCTGAGAACCAGCAGGACAAGTCCGTGGAATCCGAGGGGCTTGGTCGTGAACGTTCAAAGTAGATGATTGAACGTGGGACAGATCTACAAATTTTGAAATTTTGACGTGCAATTGTATATGTATTGTATATATGTAATGGAACACTGAGGACGGTGTTATTCCAAGGGGGAGGGGAATGTAACACCCCAGTTTTGACCCCGTTTTGCATGATGTATATATTGTAATTAATCATGGTGAGGAGCTAAAGGAAAAAACCCCACCATCTATTTGGTTGTGTATGTTTCGACAATGGGGATAGTTGCCAATGTTATATCATGCTAGCCGACACATTATAATGTGGCATCATGTAAATACGCACATCAAATAAAATAAACCCACAACCAGTTACGGCAGTGCAACGTTGAATGAAAAGGGCATGATTCCAAAGGATAATGGGTGGGGGGATGTCAAACCTTGGTCTATGAGGGAAAAACCCATGTGTTACCACCTTGTTTTGTTTGCCACCTTCCCTTGTCTCATCCAACCCCTTCAATGTCTTGTTTTGGGTAGTTGGGGCAGTTATTGTGGTGGGTGTGGCAGGACTGTCAGTCCCTTGCCCACGCACCCACTCCACCCACGACTGCATTCACTCCCCACTCCCTTGTCTGCTAGGCTTCTCGCGGTGTCCGTTCATCTTCCTCATGCGGAGGGGAAGTCTGTTCATCCGCGCGCTTAGGCCATTCTCCCAATTGTCTGTTTGCTCTCGCGTCAGGTCTTCAACCTTCACGATGGAGGTCTGCTCGTTCCTCCTCTCGATCGCCTATTTGTTCCTCCCATTGGTCTATTGATTCGCGCGCATAGGCGAAGTTGTTTCTCTTCACGCGCAGGCTGGGATCCTCATGCAGAGAGACATTCTGTCTTCTTCTTATGCACGAGATTTCTGCGTCGGTTTTCCTCATGCAGGGAGCGGGTGAAACCGTGGCTGTCACCCAGGATTTTCGGGTGCAGGGGCCATTCATGCTCAGGGCCGTGTGCCTTTGTGTTCCATACCGGGTTCAGTGGTATGTATATGTTTTCCTCTGTGTTTTGGGGTCTGGTGCAAGTTTCTCTCATGCACAGACCGTTGGAGTCATTTTCCAGTGACGTAGCTAGTTGCGGGGCGAGTTCTTCATCAAAAGATAAGTTCTGCTGCTATTCCATCTCTGCAAATTACATCTATTGTTTTATGAGTTATGATGAACATGTGAATGCTGGAAATGTATATGTGTTTGCTTCCGCTAAATGCTTTGAGGAATTATGCATCTGTGTATGCTTGTATGTTTAGCATTCCTGTTATGTATCATGTTAAACTTTTAACTTCAGCATTGTTTCTTGTCCATGTTCATGGGGTTGTTTGCCCATGTTTGGTGTGTTGGTCGCATCCTCTTCGTCGGTCGGAGGGTCGGGGACATGACAGTTGGAACATTTATCAATATGTGGTTGAAAACTAAAATGAACTCTTGATGATGGACAAGGATAATATAAAATTCACCTTTAGTACACAATCCAATAAGATAGCCTCTCATATGATCCATGACTAAGATAGCCTCTCATATGATCCAATAACCTTCCATTTTTATTCTTATTTAGATCATCTACCCAAACCCTAAAAAATAAGGGTTTAGAGGGGGCTACAAACCTGAAGAAAAAAATTGTTTCCCTCTTTCATTGCCAATTATGAACCGCCACATAATGCATGCCATAAATAATAAGATCTAGAAAAACAAATAAACTCATGATTTAAGGATTGATACTTTCTTTTGGAAGGCTGAAAATTGTTGCCATATATCAAAGATTGTGCATAAACACCTTCAATGCCACTATCCAACTTTGTGTTTCACTAATCCTCTTGGATATGTCGTGGAAACAGGCTTGGATTGACTATGGAAATAGGAATAGGGTTTATCATTCTGAAAATAATCAACAATTATTGCATTTCATGTCACAACATCTTGTTTAGGCATTATTTCAAACACTTGGCGTGCATTATCTAAGGGGATTAAAACATGTCTATAAGGGATTGGAATCTTCGTCGACAATGAAACACCTTTGATTTTCCATAAAACCAATAATCAATGGAACTTTACTATAAATATTGACACCATGGTGCCTACCCAATATCAAGCATTTATTAGGGAGGTTTAAACTCTCAACTCTTCACATTGCATAAGATATGCAAGAAGCTTTAATAGACTTTCCTATACCCCATATCATTTTAAAGATCTAACAATGGACCTCTATTGTAAACTTTGACTCGATGGTGACTACCCAATCTCCAGCATTTATTAAAGAGGTTTAAATGCGTAGCTCTTGACATTGCACAATATATGCAAGCAGCTTTACTTGACTTTCCTATGCCCTGGAGCGTTTTAAAGATCTAATGATAACGGGAAGTGGAAAAATATAGAATGGAAAATTAAATCATTCTGAAGTTTAAAAACTAATTTACCTACCTCTCTTTGTTGGAATTTGAATTACATTCTTTGGTAAGTAACATGAACTTCTCTCACTTGAACATGGTCGATATCAGAAAAAAAGATATGTTCAAACCCTGACCTGCAACGAAAAGTGAGGAATAACACCATTGAGGATAAATTCTATAACAATTGTGTATTAAACCTTACTTGAACTCTCTTGATCTATAACCAAATTTAAAAGCAAAACTTAGATGAAGGAGTTTAAAATATTTGCAAACCTTTCAGCCATTGAATACTGTTGGCAAGCCTCTAATGCCTTCTTGGCATGTGGATTGAAGAAGGACTCGATAATGGTTTTCTTCAAACCATTTGATGGAGCTATGTGAATTGGTGGTGCATTTTATGGCTTCCTGTAGAAGGAAATTGAATAGTATAGCAAACACAACCAAATGGTTCTAGCATATTTGAAATCCTACTTTCATGTCTTTTGACACATTTTTTGTTCTTCCACCCAAAAAACATTTTACCTCATTTTTTAGTTACCTCCCATATTTTCAAATTGTCAAAGAAAGATAAGAACATAGGATACATTATACATAATAACAACAATTATTGTTACATAAAAGTGAAATGAAAATTGTTATAATAAAAATAAAATAAAAAATCTGTTTAAGGATGGAAAAACTTTGATGAACAATGCAATCTAGGTGAGGTATCGATAATATATATCCTTATCATACATTAAAAGAAGTAGACAATGAGCTAAGATCATCCTCAAAAACAAATTTACACCTAATATTTCAAAGAATGGATAATATTGAAAATCAAAAGCCTTGTAAAATCAAAACAAGCCAAGGGACAACAATCACAAAAAAAAAACACAATAATAATCCTTGTAATGAAAAAAAAACAATAATAATCCTACAAATACCTCCATATATGAAAACTAACAATCCAAGAAGATGTGCTTATCAGTTTTTAAGCAATGGCAAATAGGAAAAAAACATTTGAAATCCCACTCTGGACCAAATGGGTCAAGCAGAAACTCATAACTTATGGGAAAGTAGAATGCTCCAAACAAACCCTGATGTTATTTATTTATTTTTAGTATTGAGATTATGGAAACCTTTTTAGCCTCTTCTTACACTTCATGTGCATGAATAGCATAGTTAATCATCAATAGCCATACCTTAAGCTGATATACAATAATTTACCTAATTCCAAAGAAATGTAATCTTGTATTCATATTGCGTTTTTGTCTTTTCTTCATTTTGAGTTTGATTAAAAGTAGCATGTTCCATTATTGGGCTTGTTGATGCCAAGGACGAAATTTTTGTTAGTTTTGATATCCACACCTTGACCTTAGTTAAACACAAATTTTTTAGCAAAGTCAAGTTTCCTTTTCTTTGGGTTTGTTTGATAATTGCTTATTTCCTCTTATTATAAGCTATTAAAAACATCTTTTAATATATAAGGACTTAGATTTATTCCCCATGATAAAAAGTTAATTGTTTGGAATGACAATTAGCTACAACCTTTTATATTATGTTATTCAACTTACCACATCTTCCATTTATTGTATCTCTTTCTTTTCAATTACTTCCCTTTCAATATCTTAACTTCATCATTTCTTTCTATTTTCCTCCAATTAATTTTCCTTAAAAATGAATATTGTTCTTGTTTCCTTATCTTGTCTTGAACTTCTTACCAAGACATAACACCTTCATAAGTGTCTTCATGATTTCACGATTCACGAGTGTAAGGCCAACTTATGCATAGGAACCAGTCCTTTGGCATAATGTTTCTTGAATTGTCCTTTTGGAAACCTACATTCCAATATGGTTGGGGATTATATTTTTTCAAATTGAGATCTAGCTAAACCATAATGTCCAATGTACTTGTTATAAGGAATGCAATTCCTATGCATGTCTCTAACTAATTCATGTAATTAAAACTATGCAATGTGGTTTGATAATCTATTTCCCTCAAATTCAAACTATTTGGGACATGCCTTGGTAAAATATGGTGTTGATTTATAGCTTCATCTATCCTCATGAAAGTATGATGCTATTGAAAGTACCAATCTCTGATACTGTTATGTGATTGGATATGACAACTTAAGAGCAAATTTGCAGAATAATAGTTCACATGCCTTAACAAGGAGGTTATAACATATATACATGATTACTGCCTTTTTTTATGTATTTTCCCATAGAATTTGATAGTAGACATGCACATGAATTTTGATATAATTCATGACCATCCCATCCTTGGGAGGGGGTTTCTAGCACAAATGATGTCTAGCAAGTAGAAACCCATTTAAAATGTTCGGAACATTTTAGAATCTTGTATCTTTTATTTTCCCAATACACTACATATAATGTGGGACAAAATTGGTGCCCAAATGAAGATAGAACCTTATATAGTTACTTGTATATGAGTGGAACTAAAGCATCCTTGAGATGCGCACAATCAGGCTCTCGATAAAGTATCCAAACCATAACAAGAACATAAATGTATGGATATCTTCAGATGGTGGTCATATAAATATCATCATTTTTTTATTGGCACATTTTACCTTCTACCTACCATTTAGCCAAAAAAAAATTATCATTCATGGTTTTGAGGAACTCATCCACGCATCGTGTAATCATATAGATTTCTAGTTCATGGAACTTGTATTATTTCTCTAATTCTAAAAGCTCAAAATAAGATATACACCTTCCCTGGTCATTTATAAATGTTTTAATTTTGACATATGTGTGATTGATGCTCCAACCAAGTACTTCATAACAAGAAGAATTTCTCATTGGTGAGACTTCCTCGTTAACATGTCCTATTGTGCACAAGGAAATACTTTAAGAACCTTCTTAGAACTATATAAGTTTTGTGATAATCATGAATCAAATTTGTTGGTTCCATAAAATAGAGATTGGTGTCAAGGCTTAGGACATGGTTTGGGTATGGAAACTAGAGCCTTGGTCCATAATTGTTTATTATTAGAATCAAATGCCACGTGTAGGAATCTAAAGCACACACAATACATGTAGAAGGATTTTTTTACCTATGTCCAAAGTTTTGAAATTGTTTTTTTATCACATCGCTTTGGTAATTTTGAATTAGGTTCTTGATTTAGAATTTTTCAAAAGGTTGCTTCTTAACAACTCTATACTTAAATGGACATGCAAAACACTGTTCAAAATAGTCATTTTATCATGAACTTACTAAATTTTATTTTTGTTTCAATTTCTTTTAACCACATGTGTTCCCCTTTTTCATTGTGCATTGAATAATGAAATGTCAATTTTTTTTTAATTAATATTATGCACACTATTGAATAATTCTATGAACTTTACTATAGTCATGTTCCGTCTTGCACTAATGAACAATGTTCATGAGGCGGACAAATTAGTTTATCGTTCACATTTTTCCAATTAATGTGGTTATTTATACATAGTAGCTGATATTTTGAAATAAATTTACCACATTCAACTTATCATTGAAATATGATAAATGAATTCTAGGTTACCACATGTTCGGATACATGTTTAATGCAATAAATTAAATTATATTCACATAAAGCAAGAGAAATATCTGTAGAATCCTATAAAATATAATGTCCCTGAAATGTACATTTCATACCAATCAAACCTCGCAAATATGATCCGGTTCTTGACAAATAAATAAGAAGTTATGAGCACATCTCTATTTCTTTTATGCACAATGATATTCACAAACCCCCACAACAACAAATATAAAATGAAAAATGAAAAAAAGAATGATAAATGGTATTGAATATGGAGACAAAATGAATAAAAAACCCAAGTGTTGAGGGAAGACCTTCATCTTATTTCAATTGGTCATGAATATGTGATGTTAAGGCTTTAAGGGTTTATGAAGTAATGGAAATCCTCTACAAATGGTACTAAGAGAGACATCAAAATAAATCATGAACAAATGGTCACTCATATTCCATTAGGGGTAGTAAAAGAGATGCTATTGAAAGTACCAATCTCTGATACTGTTATGTGATTAGATATGACAACTTAAGAGCAAATTTGCGGAATAATAGTTCACATGCCTTAACAAGGAGGTTATAACATATATACATTATTACTGCCTTTTTTTATGTATTTTCCAATAGAATTTGATAGCAGACATGCACATGAATTTTGATATAATTCATGACCATCCCATCCTTGGGAGGGGGTTTCTAGCACAAATGATGTCTAGCAAGTAGAAACCCATTTAAAATGTTCGGAAAATTTTAGAATCTTGTATCTTTTATTTTCCCAATACACTACATATAACGTGGGACAAAATTGGTGCCCAAATGAAGATAGAGCCTTATATAGTTACTTGTATATGAGTGAAACTAAATCATCCTTGAGATGCGCACAATTAGGCTCTTGATAAAGTATCCAAACCATTACAAAAACATAAATGTATGGATATCTTCAGATGGTGGTCATATAAATACCATCATTTTTTTATTGGCACATTTTACCTTCTACCTACCATTATTCCAAAAGAAATTTATCATTCATGGTTTTGAGGAACTCATCCACGCATCGTGTAATCATATAGATTTCTAGTTCATGGAACTTGTATTATTTCTCTAACTCTAAAGGCTCAAAATAAGATATACACCTTCCCTGGTCATTTATAAATGTTTTAATTTTGACATATGTGTGATTGATGATCCAACCAAGTACTTCATAACAAGGAGACTTTCTCATTGGTGAGACTTCCTTGTTAACATGTCCTATTGTGCACAAGGCAATACTTTAAGAACCTTCTTAGACCTATATAAGTTTTGTGATAATCATGAATCAAATTTGTTGGTTCCATACAATAGAGATTGGTGTCAAGGCTTAGGACATGGTTTGGGTATGAAAACTAGAGCCTTGGTCTATAATTGTTTATTATTAGAATCAAATGCCACGTGTAGGAATATAAAGCACACACAATACATGTAGAAGGATTTTTTTACCTATGTCCAAAGTTTTGAAATTGTTTTTTTATCACATCGCTTTGGTAATTTTGAATTAGGTTCTTGATTTAGAATTTTTCAAAAGGTTGCTTCTTAACAACTCTATACTTAAATGGACATGCAAAACACTGTTCAAAATAGTCATTTTATCGTGAACTTACTAAATGTTATTTTTGTTTCAATTTATTTTAACCACATGTGTTCCCCTTTTTCATTATGCATTGAATAATGAAATGTCAATGTTTTTTTAATTAATTTTATGCGCACTATTGAATAATTCTATGAACTTTACTATAGTCATGTTCCATCTTGCACTAATGAACAATGTTCATGAGGCGGACAAATTAGTTTATCGTTAACATTTTTCCATTTAATGTGGTTATTTATACATAGTAGCTGATATTTTAAAATAAATTTACCACATTCAACTTATCATTGAAATATGATAAATGAATTCTAGGTTACCACATGTTCAAATACATGTTTAATGCAATAAATTAAATTATATTCACATAAATCAAGAGAAATATCTGTAGAATCCTATAAAATATAATGTCCCTGAAATGTACATTTCATACCAATCAAACCTCACAAATATGATCCGTTTCTTGACAAATAAATAAGAAGTTATGAGCACATCTCTATTGCTTTTATGCACAATGATATTCAGAAACCCCCACAACAACAAATATAAAATGAAAAATGAAAAAAATAATGATAAATGGTATTGAATATGGAGACAAAATGAATAAAAAACCCATGTGTTGAGGGAAGACCTTCATCTTATTTCAATTGGTCATGAATATGCGATGTTAAGGATTTAAGGGTTTATGAAGTAATGGAAATCCTCTACAAATGGTACTAAGAGAGACATCAAAAGAAATCATGAACAAATGGTCACTCATATTCCATTAGGGGTAGTAAAAGAGATATAAAAGGAAATCGTTGTTAGGGTCACTCATATTCCATTAGGGATCATTGTCAGGTTTTTTCATTTGGATTCATGTCATGCTTTTATAGTAAGTAAAATGCCATTAAGGTCACTCAAATTTTGTCGAGGACAAGTGGATGTCATCATCACATACGTATTACGATGCATCAACATCATCATCATCCTTGTTGTCATCATCATCATAATCAACACATACATCATCAACAACATCATCATTATCATCGTCATTATGGTCACTCATATGCCATTAAGGTTCATCATCACTCATCTCCATTTGGATTCATCTCATGTTTTTAGAGTCACTCAAATGTCATTAAGGTCACTCAAATGTTGTCAAGGACAAGTGAATGTCATCGTCAAATATGTCATTCATTGCATCAACATCAACATCAATAATTACATCATCAACAACATCATGGTCATCATCTTCCTCATCAACACGTACATCATCAACCACATCATTGATAGGGTCACTCATATGCCATTACTGTTCATCATCAATCATCACCATTTGGATCCATGTCATGTTGTTATAATCACTCAAAATCCATTAGCATCAATCAAATGTAGTCGATGAAAACCAAATGTCATTAGAGTAATTTAGGTGATGTTAGTATGTCTCTCATATGTCATTACAAACATTTAAGTACCATTAAGATAAATCAGTATCTAGAAGTATTATCACATGCATCATCATCGTGGACATCGACATTGTCGTCATCATCATCATCAATGTCATATGGTACATCAACATCATCTTCATCATCATCCTCTTTGTCATCATCATCAAGTACATCATCAACAAAATCATTGTCATCATTTTCTTTATGGTCACTCATATGCCATTAGTGTCATGGGCCTAGGATTTTCCAACCATCTCGAGCGTCCCATACCATTCGAAATCCTAGAAACACATGGTGCCTGAGTGATCTTGCTAGTTGGGCTTGGCCATCAACTAGAAGTTTCACTCGAACTACGTCTAACCAAAACCAACCTGACCGAACCTGATTCAGACACCTTAGAGTTGTGTGGATTGTTAAATGCTCGTTCACAATAGGCGATGCAACCCGTTCCATCGCCACCCAACCTCAGCTAAAGTTTGTTCAAAGTCATCATCCTCTTCTTATGGTTACAGGGAGCTCAAACACGTTACAAGAACAATTTTTTTAATGTTGTAGGAATGATTTTGTTGATGTTACAGGAATAATTTTTTTGATGCTACAAGAATGATATCAATGATGTTGTAGGAACGGCTTTTTTGATGTTGCAGGAAAGCGATTGATCACAAGTATAAATGAAGAGCATCGATTTATTGTTTCCACTTGAAGAGGAATCCTTATAACTACCTAGTTCAATATTTGAAACTTCAACCAATAGATTTTGCCTCTGCTCAAGCATTCCAATCACACTCTGCCCCTTCCTCTTTATTATCAATTTTTGGTTATGTTCTCGTGTCTGCAACTTTAACAAACTATGGGAGAAATTTCCCTTTCATCATGATTTCTATGTTTACATGTTGATCCATGATATTAGATCTGTGATCTCATATTATAACAAAGCATATCCATTGATCATGGATATTCATCCATTGCTTCAGCTCCTTTCAACGCATCATGTAGCAATTTTCTACGAACAGAGGTTTTGGGTGTGCCACCTCCATCCAACACAATCTCAATTTGTTTGATTCCTTTTGTTTACTAAGGTGCAAACTCTTCTCTTCTATATGGGTTTTTTCTAGGGATCAAATTGAATCACCATCCTTTGATTTCACCTCTATGATCTTCAATATAGGCATATTTATCATTTATACTCTACAACAACTCGTTATTTCTTCATTACCAGGGTCAGTAAGATTCATACTGTCACCCTCTCAGGATTCCATGCACATATTTAGTTAAACATTATGACATTTGACTAACATCCACAAGACACCAAATGCATCAAAATACATAGAAACATACACATCTAAAAATCTAGTTGGACTAGTCTCGGGACTTCTACCTCTTTTTCTCAAGGGAGGTGTATGGTAACTATCTGGTGGAAATTCCATCCTAGAGTAAGTTTTCATGTTTTTCCTATATTTCTTGTCTTGGGTAGTATTTAAGGATATTAGTTCTTTCATGATTTGTTTTTGAAGGTGAGTGATCCTTCCATTACATTTCTTAACCAAGTCTTCCAAGTTAAGGGATGAACTGCTCCTCCTTCCTACATACTCCTCTTTAGGGCCATAAGGGGTTATATGTTTAACTTCCATCCTCTATTGTTTTTTCTATGTGGGGTCTTCTTTGGTTAAATTATTTACATTGATTTGCAACATGTTCATTTTATTTTATTTTTAAATTCCCTTATCAGACTTATTTATTTATTTTCTCAAATAATAATTACTTTTCTAGTTAAGAAGAAACAAAGCATACTATACTAGTCTTCCATTTTTGAAATAAATAACTAAGAAAAATGCATAAGAGCATATGATTATTTTCAAACATCTTCCAAATATTCAAAATAAAAATTAACTTGTCATCTTTCACAAATATAACACCACTTTCATAATGAACTTTCATATAGGCAACATTTAACTTTTCTACAAGCAAGCAAATTTAAAGCGACCAATAGGCCCAACAACTACAATGTTGCAACCGCAGCTCTAATACCACCTGAAATGTACCTAGGGGATATCAGGGTGTCTAAGGGACATATAATTATCTCTCTTAGGTTAATGAATTGAATTTTAGTGGAGCGTACTTGTCAAATAAATATTTAATTCCATTTTTCAAGATTTAATTACGATAAAATCCCTTTAATTACTAATAAATTAAAATAAATTCAATAACTATTCCAACAACTGATTCAAGGGCTAGGAAATATCACTAACACTTTTTAACAACATCACATATCTATTCCAATCAAAATCATAAATAAATTCCACCTCTAAAGGCCATTTACTCTTAATCATGATTAACTAGTAATTAATGTGTTAATTACAACATTTAATGACACTCAATGCGCAAATGACGATGCTTATCACAAATCCAAATTATTAGAAAATAACCATTGATTATCAATTCCAATGGGTTAATATAATATAATTACAAGTAAAATATTCCTAATTACCAAAATTACAATAATTAATCATGGTAATTACGAAAGAGAGTCCACAAGACTAGTTAACTAGTTTTCCAATATAAGTAGCTAGTCCTGCACAAAATCAACTTGTAACCATGCCATTAAAACCAAAAGAAATCCTACATCCATTAACAACATATCTAAGCATGCACCTACAACAAATTAAAGGTTTATTTGTATATCATTCCAATTGCACATAAGGTGATATTTTCCATCAATTCCAATTAAACTAGTTAACACTCACCATAAGGAATTGAGTATAGATCGCTGAACCAAAATGAAATGCATCCATAAGTAAAGGATAAAGCCTGATAATTACCCACCTATAACAAAATAAAATGTTAGAAACGGAGCACATGTCTATAGCATTTTGTTTTTACGAAAACTGAGATTTGAATCCACAACTAGTCATAAATTTTCATCACAATGTACCTAGTTTAAAATTTAACCTTACAAATGAAAAATATCAGGGGTCACCTAAATTCATATGTATGTATCTTTTAGCCATATACAATCCATTAAATAACTCACAAAACTAGTTAATTCTACTCATTCGAATTGACGTGTAATTCTAGGAATCACTAGAATAATTAAATTGACATATCATAGAATAATTCAAATTCCATTAAAACTCTAAACAACATGATTTATTAGTCATAAAATAGGTATATCTCATTCTAAAAAAATTTCAAACACTTCATATGCAAAGTCATAAATCTACTCAAAACAATTCCATTGAAGGAGCTAGAAATTTGATACTGAACTAGAATTTCGGTAGACATTTCCAAAACGCTATAAAGAATATTTTACGTAAAATTCTCACTCACATTTCAAGTGTATTTATCAGAAATAAGCATAAAAAACACTTAGGATTTTTTACAAACACTTCATGTGCCAACTCTCCAAACTATGCAAAACAATCCAATCGAAGAACTAGTTTTCCAATAAAAGGTAGAAGCATCAAAGGGAAGTTTCTTAAACCATTTCAAGGATACTGTACCGTAAAAATACATGTTATATAATGAAGAAGGGAAAAAATATCATTTCTATAGTATAGGTTCCAAATAATCATTTCCTCAAACAATTTGTGCACAAAATCCCAAAAACTAGTTTCCAATTCCTTCACAAATTGTACTTGCATAAATAGATTGAATTCCATGAGAAATTTCTTCCATAAACAACTCATACGTTTCATCAAACATTTTATGTGCATCCATAAATAAATCATCTCATAACCAATAAATTTAAATAACCATGATATAAAGCACTTATCTTTTCCAAATACACTATCAGAATCGACTGTGCCACGTTCCACCCAGCCATAGACACAATTCAAGCCAAAACTCACTTTACAATAGTCACCCCCAAGCCGAAACCATGATGATGTAAGAAAGGGCACACTCAACCAAAAATTCTCTTAAGAAATTAGTCCAACCTTAACCCATTGACAAGTATGACTTATACTTCCACTCCAGGGAAATTCCAATGGCTCTAAGACAACAATGCAACCACAACCCAATTGCAAGTAGCACTTCCAATCCAGGGCAATTCCAGTGGCTCCATAGTAAATCAGCTTGGGCATAGGCTCAACAAGGATCCCATACCAAGTGCAGCAAAATCAAACCACAAGTGCCAAACATAAGCACAACAACAAAAACATGAACCAACACACAAGAGTGACTTCTAACACAAGCAAATCGAATTCTGTCATGACCAATTTGAATGGGGAGAGAGATGAACAAAAAAATGACATTTACATTCCAAAAATAGAAAATATGAGTTACTGTTGGAAGAGCAAGTCGGTAAGACAACTTAGTCGATCAGCCAACTAAGTCGATCTGCCGACTAATTAGAGATTAGGTTGGCCACATAAGGTCGTATCGGTTGATCGAACCGACGGGTAGTTATTTGTAACTGTTTGTAATTCATATATATTAGGCTATTGAGCTAGATGAGAACTCAGTTCAGTTCTCTGTATTGTATGGACCCTTTCACTATAATATAATCTGTTATTCTACTTACTTGTTCTTGTCTCTTGTCTCTGTTATGTATGTCTGTTCTTAATGTGTATTATTGGTAACCCTATGTGATCTGTGAGATTACAACATTGGTTCTGTTGCTGGTAGTACATGTCTGAGATGTATACAAGTAGATGATATAAGAATAGGATATTAAGGACTAGTGGGAGCGTAAAATAGCAAACTACTTGCAAAATTATGCATGAAGAAGCATATTAACGACTGCTCAAGCAAAAGAAAGGTTCTTTACGGAGACTCATGAGAAGTTTGTAGAATTGGTACCCCAGATTTTGAAGAAACTTTTGGATGAAAAAGCTGGAAGTCACTAAAGACCAACAACTGCTAGACAAATTTATTTGAGGGGGAAGGACAAACCTATCGGAGTTGTTTGAAAAGTTATCAAATAGTTCATTTTCTCCTTACCGACCTTGATGTTTAAATTTCTGATAGATAAAGGAGTGGGTCATATTGTCGAACCTCGTCCATTACTACGTGAATCGCCACAAAATACTAACTGGGCGGAGAAACAAAAGAAGTGGGAAAAATTCATTGCTGAAAGGGAGTGGGAATATTTCCTAAGCAAGTAAACAGAACTATCCAAGCTTTCTAAAGCATTGGGTAGGCAATGGGGGGGTAGATGGTCGTATGTCGGGGTAAAGTGGAGAGGATTCTAGTCAACTAAAGAAATACCATTCACCAGCAATGAGAAGTCAACCTAAAAGGGAAATCGAAAGGATAGTGATACATAAAGGTACGATGAACTTATAGAAAATAGATAGGGAGAAGAGGCTACAAAGAAGGGAAGAAAGAAGAGAAACAGCTATAGCGCTGCAAAGAGGAATGAGTACTAGGGTGACAGAACACGAGAGAAATCCACCAGATTTGAGTCATGATCGACAAGAAGAAGGAATGGAAGAAGAAGGATCCCCTATGGAAGAATATTTGTGGATAGAGTAGCGAGAATCTCTCCAAATAGAAGTTCCCCAGGAGGTAAGACCTCTATCTCCAACGAATTCGAGTACCAGGATACAAGCCATTGTCAAAGAGGACCTTAGACTAAGAGCTGGTGAGTTCGGTATATGGAGCCGACTAGATGACGAGAAAAACAATGATAATCATCTACTTATCTGTCGACCAGAAGAAGGAAATTGGGTCATGCTTCAAGCGTTACCCTCCAACCGAAGTATCGACTTACTTTACCCGACACATGAAGGAGAACCCCCCTTGCCAAATACAGCTTTGGA
Source organism: Pseudotsuga menziesii (assembly GCA_001517045.1). Taxonomy (NCBI): domain Eukaryota; kingdom Viridiplantae; phylum Streptophyta; class Pinopsida; order Pinales; family Pinaceae; genus Pseudotsuga; species Pseudotsuga menziesii. Next base: position 234,546 of record LPNX010444946.1, read on the forward strand.
GGATATAGAAAATTCTGATCTGTGGACAAATAATCGCAGTTGGACATTGATAGGAGAAGTCGACCCCGACCGACTGCTTGTCGGAGAAGAAACGACAACTAAGACAACTGATGAAAATGAGAGTTTTGTCGACAATAGTTTTTCACAAAGGAATAAACAAAATATCCCACTATCCCCACCACCACCCCCACCGCCGCAACCTCCTGAATAAGACAGTGACAGTGACTCTAACACGGGTCACGGGTTAGCACACATCCCTCTATATGAGGGCGACGAGGATCCCATACGACATTGGTTCATCTCCGAATCGACATGAGAGGCAAACCAATTCACAGATGAAGACAGATAGATGGCGCAGTTCGCTGGAGCCTTAAGGAAAAGAGCATTAACATGGTTTATGACCTTTTCTGAAAGAACCCCTGGAGCAACTAAAGCAGAACTCAAAGCGCAATTTTTGTCATTCTTTAAAACTCCAGATGCAAAACATCTGGTAGCTAAGAAATTGAAGACAAAATCACAAAATTCAGGAGAAAATGTCCGCGACTATGACAAATGCTGGAAAGTCCTTCTCATCCAATTGGATTATGTCATTGATGAGAAACTACTAATCCAGTGGTTTCTTGCAAGTCTGTCATAGAAAATTCATCGATACATAAGTCTAGAGACATTCAAAACTTATGAAGATGCGCTTACTAAAGCTCTACAAGTAAATGGATGAAGATATTCCAACATACCCCACAGATCATAGACTGGAAGAACAACTCGAGATCATGCAGAAATCTTCAAAAGATCTAAACCTTAAAAGTCAGGACACTAGTGCATGAAATGATCATCGACTGAACATTCAAAAGATAACTGTCGACAGGATATTAGCCGACAGGATGTTCGATTTGTGCAAACAAATTTTTTTTGCGACATCTGCCAAGAGCATGGAGAGCACACCATAAAAGATTGCCCATTCAACATGAAGAATGGCAAAGCATCATGGTGTGCAATCTATGAAACTAAAAATCATACCACCGCTAACTGCCACCTGAATCTAAATAATTGACAAAATTATCAGGAAGTCTATCAGACGAACGCAGTTGCAGAGAACAATGAGAATAATCAACGAAGTAATGCTCAGAATGAACAAAGGTATGAAGGTCGTTGATACGAGCACCGATTTGACAATCGACGTGGAGGATATGGAAGTCGAGGTCGATTCTCTGGGAATCGAGACAACCGACCACGTCGACCCATCCAATGTTTCACATGCTACAAGGAAGGACACCGATATGCAGACTGTCCATACAAGGACAGGACTGACCTAAAATTTTGTACTAGTTGTGGAGTAGGGGATCACTCATTACAGGATTTCCCTACTATGCTTGAAAAAATAAATAAGAAGAAAAATTTTAATGTCTTGTCGTGTGTGCAAAAACATGATATGATTAATACAAAGAATTTGCATATCGTAACCCGACAAGGGACGAAAATTGGGAATGATAACCCCCAAATAAGCAAAATAAAAGAAAATAATGTTTATCCTGACCCAGTTAAAGAAAAACAAATATATAAATATGCAACAAATATATTTAGATAATTTACTCGACAGGAAGAAGAAGATGATAATTGACAAGACACAGTAAAAGAGTTAATACACTTAGTCCAAAAGGATAAAACAATATCTCAATTTATCGACTTGTTGTATAAAATAAACAACAACAATAACACCGAAAAACAAACAAAGAATATTTGCAGCTTAAACCAAAAAGATAAAAGTGATGCCTACCTACTTGTCGACCTAGAAATTGAAGGATATCATGTCTAACAAGTTGTACTCGATTTCGGATCACAGGTAAGTATTATGACTAGAGACACATGGGAACAATTAGGCAGACCTCGATTATATGAGTCAAGCATATACCTAAAACTAGCCGACCAAGGCCTAATTGAAGCTATTGGAGTCTGGAAAAATGTCGACACAACGATAAAAGGAATATTGACCAAAGTCAACTTTGAAATTATTGACCCTAAGGAAGGATCTAGCTCCTTCCCAGCATTAGTAGGTCGACCTTGGAGAAGAAAAATGAAAGCCTCGATATCCTTAGACAAAGAAAGAATAAAATTAAAGGGGAATGGACAAAAAGTCATAGTACCTATCCATCCATCCCAAGGAGAACCTTGGACAGAACCAATTGATGAAGAAGTTGATATCCGACAACTATATCAAATACAGAATAATGAAGATTACACAGAACCTAATATATATGGTGAAATTTACTTAGGCAACCAAGACTTAGTAGGATACAATTCAGACGTAGAACTTTATTATTGGGAGGTTGAAAACTATGAAACAAATGCAAGAGGATGCTGAACCATTCAAAAAGTACAAAAAAAACCAGTCAGACAATGATTTGTGGTGTCCATCATCCCAAAAATATTTGAGAAGAAAACTAGGGAATATACTTCCTTGAAACCAACAAATATAAATACCACAAAAATACCAAGATATAAAGAAAGAGAATCACCAGTTATGCACGTAGAGCAAGTATCTAGGAACATTGGTGAACATGGCCGACTACAAAGCTTAGTAGAAACTTTTATAGGACAAGCTGCTAGATGGTGGGATACCCATCAGTCAAGACTGCAGACATGGACAACAACTTTGACTTATTTTGTAGAAAGATTTGGAGGAAAGAAGTTAACCAACCAGGCTCAAATAGCTATATTTACCCAAGGAAAGGATCCAGAAAACCACATAAAGACATGTGAAAAAGAATGGAGAATACTTGGATAAAAAGATGAACATACATGGCCACACTTATTTCCATCAACACTCACTGACTTACCAAACAAATGGTACAAAATGGAAGAAGCTCTTCAACCACTGCTAGCCAACAACCAGACAACCCAATTTTAACTCTTACAGGTACACAGGTGCCAAAGCAACCATAGCAACAAAAGCACAAAAGAAAGAAAGACAAAAATAAGAAGGAGCATCAAAGCCAGATGACAATGGTCCACATCAGTCAACTTGGGTCAACCACTACAGTCGATGCAACCAAGCTGAGGGATGGAGAATTAGGGAAACTCTTGGAATCACTGGCAATCGAAGCAAAAACAAGGAGCCAGAACAAACGTAAGGAACTCAACGATAATGAAAAAGAACAAGTCGAGTTCCTTAAAAAATGAAGAAACCTTGTGTAATCTGTGATACCAGGATCGATAGAGGTCAACACCGACAAGCCACTAGAAAAATCTTATCATCTATTTGAGAGTGTGGTGTCGGCACTACAGGCACAGATGCAGGACACAAGAAAGGGGAAAAAAGAAGAAACAGCTCGACTATTAACACAGTAGCACACAACTTTCTCAAAAGCATACAAGGTACTGCAAGATCACATGTAGGAGTCGTTCATTACAGAAGAAGTACTGAGAGACTGGCCTACTTATTATGGGTACGTCTATCAGCAAATCCGGCAAACCCGACAAGAAATCCAAGTGCTCGAGAAGAGAAAAAAAACAGAGGAAGCACTCAGAAGCACAATTGAAAATCAAATAGTGCTCGAAACAGCCAAATTGTAGAATCATGAGTGACAAGCACACCAGTGGGTGCAGCAAGCAATTCTAAGTTTAGAAAAAATAGACATCACTTGGCCACAGATGAAACGATTTTTTGAGACAGCAGAGGAAAAGCACTAGTTTATGGGTCCTGACATGGAGAAGATAACAAAACTTTCCATTCAAGAGAAGATGTTGATATTATCAAGTCTAACTACATTAACCATTGACATCCAAAAAATACTGCAAAGTTGGATGACATTCCAACATCAGCTGGCAGTGACAGCTGAACCAATTGTCATAGTCTATGTGTAGAAAATACCAACCATTAGACTTTGTAGCCCATGAATATCGGACACAGAAATAACTACATAAGACAGGCAAAGAAATTTTTTGTACCTCCCTGTTTCTTCGGGACGAAGAAACGTTTTGTTTGTGGGGGAGATGTTGGAGGAAAAAGTCAATAATCCGACTTGAACGATAGCCGACTTAGTCGATCAACCGACTAATTAGAGATTATGTCAGCCACTTAAGGTCATGTCGGTCGACCAAACCAACAGGTAGTTATTTGTAACTGTTTTTAATCCATATATATTAGGTTGTTGAGCCAGATGAGAACACAGTTCAGTTGTTTGTACTGTATGGACCCTTTCACTATAATATAATATAGTATTCTACTTGTTTTTGTCTCTTGTCTCTGTTATGTATGTCTATTCTCAATGTGTATTATTGGTAACCCTATGTGATCTATCAGATTACAACAGTTACACATCAAGTGGTTACACCAAGAGGGACACTAATCCAACTCACGAGTACACATTAAGTGAGAGAGGGACTCCAATCCTTAAATAAAAATTAATCTCAAGGTAAATAAAACTAAGGAGTAACATAACACGTGAGGGTACATAACCAAGAGGGTCCATCAAGTACATAAGAATGGTGAACAACATCAACATAGGCTCAAAACACATATGTAAACACTTTTCCAAAACCCCTTGCTTGTAACATCATGGTTCCTCATACTCTTTTTCATGGCATATGTCATCCGATTGTTTTTATTTTATTAATTATTTATTTTATATGTTCAACATAATAAAAATAATAATAATGCTTAAACCATAGTCCAGGCACATTGTTCAACTATGTCCAACATATAGAAAATAATAATATTTCTAGGGGTTAAATTAGAGGGTATTACACCATGAGACTCTCGAAAGGTCTCTTTTCTTCCTCATCTTCACCATCATCCTCTCCTTCGCTCTCTTCTCCAAGGATTGTCCCTTGCTCAGGTTCACAATAGAGACTTTCATTTTTTTTTAATACTTTTGTCCAAATACAAATACTTATCTTTTGTTGTTTTGTGGGGTCCATCTTGATCTCTGCATCCTTGCAGAAATCACAGTAGTCCTTTGACCTTCATATTCTTTCTTTTCGGAATCCCATTAAAGAAAATGAAATCTTGATATTCACACAGTACCAAGGAAAATGACATGATCTTGATAAATTCGTCATTGGTTCATACATGGAGAGTACTAGAAGAAGAACTCCTTTCGATGATCCTTCGTACTTTCTTCAAAATTGTCATTCCTTGAATTTTTTGTGTGGAGTATATGCATCGATGTCAGCAATTGAGGCTTGGTGTTTTCTCTTTTTTGATCCATGACACTTTTTGGCATGGTGACCATACTGTTGACATCTAAATCACTGAATATGAGAAAGATCTGTATTCTTCTTTTGTTTTGGATTGGGACTTGATATTTCAACTTTGCCTTTTCTTCCATGAAACTTTATTCTCTTACCTTTTCCCTTATTGGCATGATATGTAAGGGCATGGTTTTATTCATGTTGAGTTCCATGCAATATGCCTCTAGCTTCAAGTATAGTCTCTTCTTGTGTAAAGTCTGTCCACAATCGATCAAACTTGGGAAATTTGGATCACCCACTAATACTCTAAATGAATGGTTCCCAGGAGGAGGGGGAACCATTAGGAGTCATCATGATAAGTTCTCTATATTCAATTGATTCTCCAATGGTGCTCAATTGATCTCTTAGCTCAGACATATTCACGAGGTAGGATGCAACTGATCAGTTAGACTTTGTCATCTTGATGTCAGAGAGTTGTCGTCTTAACGAAAGAGATCTATTGATGTTGTTATTTTCAAATAATTTCTTGAAGACTCCAAACATATTTTTGGTTTTCTTCTTCTAAGAAATATGAGGTACCAAGTGGTATTTTACTGCATCTATCAAGATCCTTGTTTCCTTCACATCATTCTTTCTCAATTTAAACTTCTCTGCTTCTTCTTCTGGTTCTGGTACCTTTTCATTTACAAACTTTAGAAGCTCATTCTCCTCTAAGATAATGAGTATCACAAACTTCCATGAGTTGAATTTGGAATCCCCGTCAAGTTTATCTTCCACCTTCACATTATTCATCTTGACTGGAACATTGAGATCTAAAGACTGACCTAGAAACCCTGTCAGGAGAGGGTCAAAATTGAAGTTTAGATTCTTGCAAATATGATTCCACAGATAAATGCGCCCTCCTAGGGAGATTTCAATAGAACTTGTTTTCTCCTATACCTATGGACAGAGTAGTAAAAAAATGGAATCCCTAGTTTTTTATACCGACAGAATTTAGGTCAAAACTGGAAGTTCTTGAAACGAGGATTTGCTTCCACAGAAAGATGTGTCGCACCAATGTGAGTTGGAGAATGTCAAGGCAGAACCAAATAAGTGGATAGAACGGATTGACTCAAGAAACCCTATATATTGACCCCGACGAAATTAGGTCAAAAGTTGAAAGATCATCTATCTATAATTTTCCTCTATAGAAGGGTGCGCCCTTCTGGGGCGAATTCCAGTCTGCACTTTTCAAGATAAAATTGAGGTTGTAAAGATCTGAAGTATGGAGCCCTAGTTTTTTGCAATGGTCTCTTTTAGAACTGCTCTGATACCATAATAGTTTTTAAAAATAACAGTATAATTCCAATATTATATGCAACAGAACATATAGTATGATCACGAAAAGAAAAACCAAGCACATAAAAAATAGACACAATATTTTGACCTGGGAAACCACAAGGGAGAAAACCTAGAAACCTTCTAATAGAGATCTCAGTTCAAAGTACATGCATATACATCCAGATACATAGTAATCATATATATCAGAATATCAACCCCAAGAACAAAGGAGAAACTCCTCCACATATAATGAATGCATGTATGAGATCTTCAAAAGCTATGCCAAACTCGTTGCATGTAAGAAAAATAAAATAAAATAAATGAAAAAAGAGAGACAAATCATAGGGTTTTGCATACTGCTTTGTAGAAACCGACGCGCTAGATTCAATAGGATCAATGAGGAACCAATCTAGCTAAAACAATAAATATCCAAAATATATATTATGACAGTATAAAAGAATCCATAAGAATAAATATATATATA
>LPNX010444954.1:0-19190 GCA_001517045.1 Pseudotsuga menziesii
AAAGGTGGCCTATTTTGACATCATGAATTTATGCTTTAAATGCTCACAAGTTCATTGGATAAATGGATGCCAGCTCGACTCATCCATTCCTCTTGTTAACTTCATATTGTTTTTAATCTAAAAAGATTAATAGTATGCATTGAAGATTCCAAATCAATTTTGTTTCTGAAGTTGTACAATCTCATAGATACCAAAATGGTGCTTGGATAAAAATTCCATGATGGAAAGAAGCAGTTATAAATGGTGTAAATTTTATTTTTGAACCCTTCTTGGGGAAAACACACTACTTTTTGAGATTGGTACAAATAAACCCTCTCTTATTTGTTTTGACATCATGTGATACATTTTAATTCCTAATAAAGTGATTTGCCTAAGGGCGCCTATTAAGTGTCACCCTTTCTTGTGTTTAGTTTTTTTTTCTTAGGTAGAAATATAAAGGGGTATAAAAATGTAAATGAAAAAATGGATACATGCAATATATAGGGAAAATAGGGGTTTTTTAAAATCGGCAAGGCATATTAGGAGGGGGTTAAAAAAAATGATTTTGGGAGGTATTTTCCAATATTTTTTGAAAATAGGGGTATTGTTTCATATGCCACGAACAAACGTGCTATGGTATGGTTTCACTAAGTGAAGACCCCATGATGATTATAGACTTGGATTTTGAGCAAAGTTTTAATGGCTTCGACCGTGGAGTGAAATCACACTCCCTCTGGTTCTGTGTATTAATTTTGGGTTTGTAATGATTTACTAGTTTGGACCTTTGAGCCATGGGTTGCACCATCGACATGCTTGTAGAATTCGTTTTTGGCTTCATAAGTGACTGTGTAGAGACACTGATTTACCATACTATATATGATGTTTATACTCTTCATTTTTAATAAAGGACTCATATCGTTTTGCTTATTGTGTTGTAATGTATGTACTATGTTATGGTTTATTAAACTTGGTTTGGACACAGGCATTCGCCTTCATTTGAGTTCTGTGTGTTATGTATATTTTAATGGTTGTAATGTGAACAACGTGGGTTTTGAAAGTCCAAGCCATGAATGGCTTGAGCCTTCCCCATCGTGGCTACGATACTCTTGGTGTTATTTCATTACTGTAGATAGTTTAATGAATATTGTAGGGGTGATTCGTTAGCATAGTAGTTGGTTTTAATACTTACTGTGTAAATTATAATTTGGCATGGTCGTGACTTAGGTGAATACTATGCGTAACATATGTTGTTTGTTTGATACAATGAATTCGTGGGTTTTTGTAGAAACCAGGGTTTATAATCCCACAATGGCATTCATTCTTGTATTTAACCAGTAAATGGACTCTATGCATTTGAATGTTGGCTGAGGTCGTGCTGTAGCGAAAGCATAGTTTGCCTTAGTAGCGTGGTAGTGGTTTATAAAGATTGTTGCCTGCATACATGATTATGTATAGTGTGGCCTTAGCATGTATGCAAACGATACCCCATAGGGTTTGATTCTGTTTTGGATATTAATGAAATGAGTTGTATTTTTTTAAATAAAAGAAGGTGGGCTTGCATGTCCACAGGATTCGATTCCTATTCCTGTTTGAAATACATGGGTTTATAGTATGATTTTGATGTTATTTTAATATGTTATGATTACTGTATAAGATGTATTATTTTAATTTGGTTATGGTAATGTTTGATGAGTTATGTAATTTTGTTTATGGTTATGTATAGATGGAAAATGGATAGAACTACGGATTCTTTTGTATCAATTATGATCAAATATTTGTAAAAGACCACATGGATGGTCACGATGCTTCCTTTGTTTTTTTTAGTGCTGATACTGATAATTTAAATGCAATGTTTCAATACTAGTATATTCTTATTATGGCAGACCTTGAAAGGTCTTAGATGAGGTATTTATTTTTGGAATTAAATGTATAGATAGATTTTAGAAATGTTTATACCTCATGACCTTATCTATATATATGTTTATCTATAAAGTAGTTATGTTTGTAAGTAATACCCTAAGGTATCTAATTAGTATATTTCTTTCTTTAATCTTGCTCCTATGATTAAATCTACTATAATCCGAACATGTCTCTACTGACAAATGAAATATGTCAGTAGAGTTATAAAGAATAGGTGAGCAATAATAACAAGTCTGGATTCACCTAGTTTACAGTAGTAATTTCTAAATATTGAATGAATACAGAAAAAAACTTAGAGAGGCACTCCTAGCCATATACAGCCTATGATAACATTCACCACCCAAGGTATATTTAAGAAATACAAACCCTAGAAGAGTTTAACCAGAGAATCTAATACATAAGGTTAGTAGATACATTGAAAACATTCATCTAACATATCCATCAATTAATCTAGAAAATAGCATAGACAGTCTAGGGTTAAAATTTTGGAAATGTAAACCTAGGACATATGGACAGAACCATCATTTCTAGGGTTATAAATATATAAAGAGCATTTATATAAAGCAACCATCATTTACCCTAGAAATGAACTTGCATACTAAGAACTCATACCTATAATTTTTCTTCATGAAGCTCCTTTAATGGTTGAACCTGCACACTTTTTAAATAACCAGCATTAACAATTTAAGAAAGATCTCAACTCTTATTTTGATGACCAAATCACTTGGGAACTACCACGTTCCTCCCAACCATGACCCATAACCATTCTTGTTTTTAGTCTGGATCCCCCCGAGTTGGAATCCAACATGCAAGTAGCTTAGAGCTCCTAAGGTAAGGTATTCTATCTGGTTTATCAGATCTGGATCAGTTCTCCTTTTACCTTCCACGAGATGTTTCTTCAATAATTTACTTGAGAACAAGCACGTAGAAAATTGACTCCTCTAATGATAGATCAGAACCCCAAGCATTTCCTTAGCTTTAGTCTCTATAGACAAACTTTTCAGTCAAAGGGACAGTTAAATCAAGAAACCTTGGTTTCTTGATTTAACCCTTTTCAATTACTTTGGGTAATTATTAATATTTTCACTTAGGAACTTTCTACTAGTTCCTGGTTGGACTTTTATAGACATTATACTATTTATTAATCTTTCATAATAAATAATAATTGATGGAACTCTTCTTCTTTCTTTCATTTATATATAATATTAATATATTTAAATCAAGAAACCTTGGTTTCTTGATTTAACCCTTTTCAATTACTTTGGGTAATTATTAATATTTTCACTTAGGAACTTTCTACTGGTTCCTAGTTGGACTTTTATAGACATTATATTATTTATTAATCTTTCATAATAAATAAGAATTGATGGAACTCTTCTTCTTTCTTTCATTTATATATAATATTAATATATTTAATTCTTTATACATAACATGTATAAAATACATAATAATATAACACTTTATTAACATTTGTCTCTGGGCATCATATACCATGATCCCTAGACTTAATGACACTTCTTCATTAAGGTCAAGTAGGCAGATGGTTTAGGTCTACTAGGCTAGGTAACTCTAAACATCCTTGCATGTTGGATTTCCCTCGTATAACATGGTAGCTCTTCAGTACTTTGATGAGAACACAGAAATTTGAAATTTCATTTAATCACTTATAAATAAGTATGATGAGATCAATATTTTTCTCGAGTCGTTTTCACTCAGAATTTATTAAACTATTTTCAGTAACCCCTAGTGCTTACCAGAGCCCATACTCAACACCTATGTCATGGAGTTACAAACGTAGTACAATTCCAGAGCTCTCGCTCAACACTAAATGCTAGGGTGTATTGTATGATACACCTAGGGATACAATGGACAAGGATTCGATGCTCCGGAGCTTATGCTCAACATTAATATGGAATACTTCAGGGCTTATGCCCAACACATCCAATTATCTTTTCATGTGTTCCAGAGCTTCTCGCTCAACACAAATGTAAGTACTCATGTGCTCCAGAGTTTCTCGCTCAACACAATTCATCAATCACTTAAGTGTTCCAAAGCTCCTCACTCAACACACAACATCTCGTCAATCATGTGCTTCAGGGTCCACACCCAACACAAGCAAGCATATACATATATCATCAATAATTGTCTTACGCCCAATATATAAAACAAATCATCATGTTCATATGCAATGGGGTATTTGACCCAATATAAAATAAAATATTAAGATAATCATCATAATCAATAGGCACATGCCTATAAGTGTTAGGTCCAAAATTCAGGATATTACAATTAATTTTACTGCTAAAATTGTGTTAATCACAAACTATGTTTTAATTTCAAATCTATTACTTATTTGTTCTTTTGGCCTTTATACTCTACTAACATATTCCACTTGTCAGCAGAGGCATGTTTTAATTTTAAATAGACTAGTTCAGAACTAAGATGTTATATGTATTAGTATAAGCTTACAACCTAGTTAAGGTAATCTATTATCCACAGCTAAACTAATATATATATATATAAACATATATAAAATAGAAAGACAAATCTAATCTACTAATACAATAATTATATCTAAAGCATAATTTATAAACATTCCATTTTAAATCCAAGATAAAACCAATAAAGATCTTTAAAGGTCTGCATATTTAAATACACGCTAACTACTAAATCATTTCCATTAAAATAAAATCATCATGAGCAAATAAACAGAGTAAGTATCGTGACCATTCATTGGTTTAAAATCAAGTTCATCTTCCTAATTAAAATCCACAGCCCTAATATTATAAATCTACATAATCAAATCATATGCCATAAATCGAAAGTCCCATCTAATATCAACTCACAACCATTGTTTAATAATTAAACAAAGAACCTTACAATATAAACAATTAAAACCATGTAATCACATTAAGGTCACAGGAACGAACCTTGTAGACAACCATTCTATTTCGCTTACATAACTACGATGCCCTAGTACTAAAATCTACAACAAACATGAATACACGGGAACTAAACTATAAACCCCATCATAATATTATACAAAGTCCAAATAAATATACAAGAGAGGGAAGGAATCGAATCTTGTGGCACTTAAGCCCCAAATCACAACCACCCATTTATTACAACTCATTGAATCAACAACGACCAAGATTCGAATCCTATAGAGTCGTTCTACATTTATCAAGGCCACGCTATACACAGAGTGTATGCGAGATGTAACATTTAAAGAAAATTTCTACAGTGAGGTCGTGAGAGCCTCATTATTCTACACATAGGCTATAAATCAAAACGAAAATCATTACACAGAGGTCGTAAGACCTTTACTAAGCTATGCACAACATTTACATAGCCACGACTTAGAATTAAAATACATAGTAAATATAAATAACAATTCAATGTGTGTCAATGAATCCACCTTCAGAAACGATTGCCACTCAAGGTTTACACCCATGACCATCTTAACATTTTAAATTACACTTATTTAATGAACAAAAAATCTTCCATATGTTTCCTTCACACATCATAAACACCAACCGTAGGTCTAAACCCCCTAAGCTATTGCAGCAACCATAGAATAAATCTCATGCCATTCACGACAAGGCTTCAACAACACGCTATCAACATTTACATTCTCACCAATAATACAAGTAATGGAAGTAAATATACAAAGACATCCACGAAGGTAGCGGCCACATGGAACCCAAGTTCAACAAACAATAACGCAGCATAAATATATTTACACAATCTAGTTAATAACCTTTGCAAAACATAAACGCAACATGTATTTTCGCAATCCCCACATTTTATTACATTAACAAAATTTACACAGTTGTGCCAAGGGTCGTAGCACCATTGCAAGCAATGGTGTTTCCCAGGCTTAAAAGTATTAAATCAAACACGATTTATACAAAAACAAACCTATCCTGTTGAAAGTCCCAAGGCCCCATCGCTGCTAACAACACCATTAATTACAAACCCAATATCCGTAAAACTAGGCCAAAGGCAAATCGAAACCTCATATCTTAAAACTCCAAACTGCAACAAGTTACAACCCAGTTTTAAATCCAAGAGGTGGCGAGCAATATTTTATTGGCTTACTATGATGGTAACTCCAACCCACGACTCGCAATCACGCTACGAATCCCTCATCTCCTCGTTTCCATGTCACCTTCAATCACAACCCAAGCAACGAAGGATGAGAAGTATGGAAGCCATAGTAAGAAAAAAAACAAACCACAATGCTATAAAAACCACAACGACTTCCATACCTTCATTACCTTCGAAGTTTCCTTCACACACTGCGCAAAGTCAAGACCAAACAACGAACAAACAGAGAAAATGACCAAATTCCATCGTGAACCAAGCCCTAAGCTTGGGCTACCACGAACTCCAAGGCGCATTAATGGCACCAACCTGGTGTCCATTATCAAATTCTAAAACCCACATCCCTATAGTTTGTAAATGACACATTATCGTTTCCACCTTTTCCCATTTGCATAGTGTTAAAATCCCCAATGTGTAACGTAGAATATATTCGCTACCCCAAACTCTAATGCAGGGCATAGCATATTATATGCATTGTGTAGATTAGGCGTTAGGACTTTAAACCTTGGCTTATCTTCCTCCTTAGGAAACAAGCTTATAACCATGGCATATGAATTATTCCATGGTAAGTATTGTTTTCATAAAGCCAAGATTTGGTCCTTAACAAAGGTTTGTAAACCTGCCAAGAGAAATAACAAGATAAGTTAATTTTTTTAATAACATAAATACGAAATACATCTAGGTTAACATACAAACAATTGATCAGTAACTCATAATGAATAATAAACGTCACTTAGATAAGCAGCCTTGGTTTGGTAGAGAATAAGAGGGGTAATTACCTTGTCACAAAACCAAGTATGTACAAAACAATAATAATGATCAGTAAGTGTGACTAGCTACAAGTGTAAGTACACATGCACGTAAAAAAGTTAAGAGTGCCTTAGTCCAAACTGAACTAAGTAATCCTGTTAGACAAGTAGAATATTTACCTCTTAGATAGTCACATGGGAGAACTAGTCCCGCTACTCCACCCACTTTAGTTCCAAAAACCAAGTTAAGTTAGAACCACATAAATAACAAAGAAACATATGCAGAAATGAACAAAGTATATAATCAAGTAACTACGCATACACAACCATGTATAACCATAAGAATAATGTAGTAAACAACATTATGACATCGTAAGAAAAGCACAATAATATTCATAACTGAAAGTAAGATGATAGAACGTAAGAACAACTTACACCAAACAGTGGTACATTCAGTGTACGTTATATTCCGCAAGTTCAATAATGTCCAACATAGGTAGTTTTTACTATCCTAATAAATAAATAAAATTCAATTTTTGGGAACATTACAAGTGGTATGAGAGGCCAATTTCAATACTAAGAGACCTATGGGTGCACCAAGCATTTACTACAAAAGAAAATAATGTATGTATGTCATTAAATTTTGTTAATAATAGAAAATTTCCTGCTATTAATTTTTTTTGAAAATTACAGGAATTTTTACAGAACAGTTCAGATTATGAATACTAAGGAAGATCACAGCTGGCTAGGAAAGATGAACACCCTCAACCCAGAAGCAGATCTGGTGGTGGAATTAAATTCTGATATTTTGAAGACGATACACAGTCTTCAAGCAGAATTACAAAGTGTCATAGAACGTAGTATGAATGAAAGAAAGGAACAACAATCTATTAATGAAGCATTACTAAGAAATATGATTGGAGGAATCCCGCAGGGAAAGCCTACTCAGTCCACAAACATATCCAAAAGATAACCTTACCATAAACATGCCAGGATCCCAAGAGAAGAAGAAAAAGAGGAATGTACCCCTGAAGCACCGAAAGGATATCATCACAATCGTTCCAATGATGGCTCTCTTTCTCCTCACAGAAAGAAACAAAGAAGCAATGATAATCTTCATGGGAAATTTAGAAAAATAAGATCCCCAACCTATGAAGGTGAAGTAAACACTGGGGATAAATTTAAAGAGTGGATGTTGGGTATGAGTAAATATTTCCAAGTTCATAAGTACTCAAGTGAGATGAAGGCTCGGCTTGCCATCTATAATTTAAATGGTAAGGCAGCAAGATGGTGGATGGATTTGAAACACACCAAGAAATATGAGCTAAGAGAAATATGCTAGGATAACTTCCAAAAATTATTCCAAGAAAATTATATGTCGAAAAGATTCTTTGACCGAAAGGTGAAAGATTTTCACAAGTTACATATGGGGTCCATGACTATGGACACTTTTATTAACAAATTTATAAATCTGTTACATTATGTACCATACATTAAGGATGAAAAGGTAAGGGGCTTTGGATTGAATTCGACATGCCAAAAAATTTGAATACCATGCTACACAAAGCCAGACTATGCTATGAACATGGGTAGCTACAACAAGAGCACATGAATTGAAACAGAGCCAATTCTAAGAACTTTTATGATAACCGCAAACTTGGGCTTAACCCATGGCCCTACAGAAAGAAGAATAACATATTTCCAGCAAATAAGAACTTCAATAAATATGGTATGAATCCTTATGTACCAACTCCTAATGTTAACAAGCCAGTAGAAAGTGGAGCCAATGCTACCCCACTATAGATAAAGTGCTGGAAATGAAACGGGCTTCATTATGCATGATATTGTAAGAACAAGAGCAATGGGGTATTGCATAACTTGCAAGAGGAACCAACCATAGGGGACATAACAGGAACATCGTGGATTTATGCATCATTGGATGGCTGACAAGCAGACCATCAAGCAACAATGGTTGAGATAGAAGGTAATATCTTAAACACTTCTATTTAAATACTTGTTGATCTCAGTGCTTGTCGGAGCAATGTTTCTCCTAAAACTGTTGATGTATGCAAACTAGGAAAAGTAAAGCATGATAAACCTTGGCTGGTACAATTATCCATAGGTACGAAATGAAAAGTTTTCAAAATAGTTAAAGATTGCGAGGTAAAACTGAATGGTTTTCCTATGAAAGTAAACCTGAACATCCTACCCTTAGGATCTTACGATATACTTATCGGCATGGACTAGTTGGAACAACACCATGTCATGCTTAATTGCTTACACAAGTCAATCTTGTTTACCGATAGCCAAGGGAACCAAGTGAAGGTTCCAGGAATTTCAAAGAAAGTTTTTGTAAGCAAAATATCTGCCTTACAAGCAAAGAAATGCATTAGAAAATGCTGCAAGTTTTTTGCAATGAACATCCAAGACCTAGAGTCTGAAAGAGAACAACGCATAGAATACTTCCCCATTCTTGAAGAATTCAAGGATGTGTTTCCTGAAGAAATCACAGGATTAACTCCGAAACGAGACCTAGACGTTTCCATCAAACTGACACCAGGATCAATTCTGGCTTCCAAATCCCCTTATCGCATGAGTGCACCTGAGTTGGTGGAACTCAAACTGTAGTTGCAGGAGTTGATAGAGAAAGGGTATATCCAACCCAGTGTGTCTCCTTGGGAAGCACTGATACTGTTCGTAAAGAAGAAGGATGGTACGATGCAGATGTGCATTGATTACTGTCAATTGAAAAAAATGACTATCAAAAACCGATACCCACTACCTCGGATCGATGACTTGTTCAATCAGGTGGGAGGAGACAAAATATTTTCAAATATTGACCTGTGATCTGGGTACCATCAAGTATGGATTCGCAATGAGGATATTCACAAAACCTCTTTTCGTACGAGATACGGGCACTACGAGTTTGTAGTGATTCCATTCGAGTTGACCAATGCACCCGCGAACTTCATGTGTATGATGAACAACATATTCAGTAAATATTTGGATAAGTTTATTTTGGTCATTATAGACAACATCCTAGTTTATTCCAAGAATAAAGAACATGAAGAACACCTTCGCATAGTACTAAGAGTGTTGAGAGAACACCAGCTTTACACTAAGTTTAGTAAATGTGATGTTTACAAATCACAAATACAGTACTTAGGACACATTATCTTCGAGACAGGGATAGCTATGGATCCAAAAAATATTAGATCCATAAAGGATTTTCCTACCCCTACTAGTGTCACTAAAATTAGGTCCTTTTTGGGATTAGCTGGATATTATCAAAAGTTCATTGAGAAATTCTTGAGAATCTCTTGTCCCATGACCACTTTACAGAAGTAAGCAAATAAGTTCTTATGGACTACCAAGTGCAAAGAAAGTTTTCAAAATATTAAGCAGCTTTTGATGACCGCATCGATACTACGAATTGTGGATCCCAATGGGGATTTCGTTGTTTGCATGGATGCAAGCAAGAAAGAACTTGGAGGAGTCCTCTTGCAGAACGATCACGTGATATATTATGAATCGCAGAAGTTAAAAGAGCATGAGTAGAACTACCCTATGCACGATCTTGAGTTAGGCGCCATCATCCACGTGTTGAAAATGTGGAGGCACTACCTCATGGGAAGGAAGTTGCTTCTCAAGACAGAGAATATGAGTCTGAAGTATTTATTCGATCAACCGGATCTGAATGCAAGGAAAGATAGGTGGTTGGATTTCCTTAGTGAGTACCATTTCGTGCTAAAGCACATTAAGGGAAAAGAGAACAAGGTTGTCGATGCTTTGAGCCAACGAACTCATATGATATATGAGGTGACTTTGTGTCAAACCGATGCAGATTTGCATGAAGATTAGAACAGTCAATAGAGTTGTTCCTTTCTATGTAGAAATCCTTAAGAAAGTCCAAGAGGACAGGTTGTTTCAACAACAAAAAAATACAAGGTAGACGAATCTAGACTGCTATGGTCTAAGGATAAATTGTACGTTCCAGAAGAAGGGGAACTTTGGTCCAGCATCCTCACGAAATTTCATCGAGCACCCTACTCGAGGCACCCGAGATATCAAAAGCTGATATCCGCCGTCAGGAGCCACTTTTTTGGCCTAAGTTAAAGGCCGATATTGTGATGTTCATTGCGAAATGTCAAGAATGTCAGCCAGTAAAAGATGAGCATCAACATCCTTCAGGATTTTTACAGTCATTACCCATTTTGGAATGGAAGTAGGAGGTCATTAGCATGGATTTTATCAACAGTCTAACGAAAAGTAAGAAGCAGAATGATTCTATTTTTGTAGTAATTGACAATTTGTCAAAAACAGCACACTTCACTCCTGTAAAGTCAACTTACAAAGTAGTGAACATTGTTGATATCTTCTTGAAGGAGATATTTAGATTGCACAGGATACCCAAGGCAATCATCTCAGATCGAGATGTTAAGTTTACAGGAAACTTTTGGAGATATTTATTCTCTGAATTAGAGACGTAGTTGAACTTTAGCACTACTTATCACCCGCAGAAAAATGGGCAGATAGAAAGAGTAAACTAGATGGTTGAGGACATGTGTAGGATGTATGTCATGAACAACCCCACTAAGTGGGAAGACTACTTGCATTTTGCAGAGTTCGTGTATAACAATGGTTATCAGACTTCCACCAAGATGAGTCCCTTTGAGGTACTTGTTGGTTGTGGAACCTAATATTCCAAATCCAGAGATATTATTTAGTTGTATTTGTAACCTAGGTGTACTATACACTCATTCCCCTTGCCTTGGGGTTCGGGGGCAGTGCCCCCGAGAAATGGGGGTTTGGGGGCGGAGCCCCTGAGAAAAAAAATTTGGATATGTGTTGGCCAATAGTTTTGCAGACCCATGGTATTGTGTTAACCCTAGAATTTTCCCATTATATTTACCCTATAAAAGAAAGCATTGTAAAATGACCGAGTATGGTATTGTATTGTATTGGAAGAGAGACTGTGAGGGCGTGAAGAGGAAGTGCAACGGTTTGCTGTAGGTTGTATTCCTTCACCTTTCTGGACTGTAATAAAAGGACTGGCAATTTATTTGTGGACGTAACCCATCGTTTGGGTGAACCATGTTATATATGTGTCTCTCTGTAATGTTTTAATGTGTTTTGCATCTTGTTACTGATTTAAATTTATATCTGTTATTGCTCTGCGGTCCTATTTTCTGACAATTGGTATCAGAGCCAAAAGGTCTATTTGGTTGGTAAACTCGCAGGAAAGTAGGGTTCCTGGTTCGAGTGGGAGCAATGGCGAAAGAAGGAAAGTTTAGGGTCGAGAAATTTAATGGCCAAAACTATCTGTTATGGAAGATGCAAGTGGAGGACTATCTATACCAAAAGGATCTGTACCTGTCGTTGGGTGGAAAAGCAAAATAGTCAGCGGCTATGAAGGATGAAGAATGGGAGGTTCTTGACAGAAAGGCACTGGGAACAATACAGTTGTGCCTGGCTTCATCAGTGGTATTCAATATTTCAGAAGAAAAAACAATAGAGGGTGTGATGAGTGCATTGAGTAAGCTCTATGAAAAACCCTCTGCTTCTAACAAGGTATTTTTAATGAAGCGTTTATTTAATATGAAGCGTTTATTTAAATGAGTTTAATACACTTACCATTCAGTTAAGTTCTATAAAAGTGAACTTTGATGATGAGGTTAGGGCTCTTTTAATATTGTGTTGATTGCCAAAAAGCTAGAATAGCTTGGTCATGGCTGTAAGTAACTTTGTCCCTAGTTTAAACACTCTTAAGTTTGATGATGTTGTTGGTGTTATTCTTAGTGAGGAAATGTGAAGAAAAAAAACAGGTGATACATCAGGTAATGCGTTGACCATGGAGAGCAGAGGGAGACAAAACGAGAGAGGAAGGAGCCCAGGAAATCGTGAAAAGTCTAAAAAGGGAAGATCCAAGTCCAGATTCGGAAAAATAGAGTGTTGGAACTGTGGTAAGAAAGGACACCTGAAGAAAGATTGCAGAGTACCAAAGAAGAAAGGTGAGAGGCAGTAAGAGACTACCCAGGAAGCTAATGTAGCAGGTGATGTTTTACGAGATGCTTTGATTCTTGCATTAGTTAATACTAGTGATTACTGGGTAGTAGATTCAGGGGCTTCAAGTCATGCTACACCCCATAGGAAATTATTTCATGATTATGTTCAAGGTGATTTTGGACATGTTTTATTAGGGGATGATGAACCATGCAAAATTGTTGGAAAGGGTAAGGTACAGATTAAGTTAAATAATGGAGTGAATGGCTGCTAAAGGATGTAAGGAACATTCCTGCTATGAAAAGAAATATAATCTCAATAGGGCAGTTGGGAGATAGCAGTTGTTTGTCTACGTTTGGAGAAACATGGTGGAAGATCACTAAAGGATCACTGGTAGTAGAAAAAGGAGATAGGGTAGGTACGTTATATTTATGTCCTCATAATACTGATTATTCTATCTCTATAGCTTCCACAAAAATAGGTGCAGCGTTGTGGCATCATAGGCTTGGCCACATGAGTGAGAAGGGGGTGCAGATTCTCCACTCAAGGAAACTACTTCCAGATCTGAAGCAGGTAACTTTGGAATTCTGTGAGAACTGTGTTTATGGAAAACAGAAGAGAGTTAGATTTCTCAAGGTTGGGAAACAAAATAAGAGTGAAAAGTTAGAGCTTGTCCATACAGATGTATGGGGACCAGCTCATGTACAATCTCTTGGTGGATCTCGTTATTATGTTACTTTTATTGATGATGCAACTAAAAAACCTTAGGTTTATTGCATTAGAAATAAATCTGATGTGTTTGATACTTTTAAGAAGTGGAAAGCTTTGGCTGAGAATGAGACAGGAAAAAGGTTGAAATGTCTCAAATCTGATAATGGAGGTGAGTACTGCAGCAAGGAGTTTGAAAGTTACTGTTCACACAATGGGATTGGCAGAGATAAGACAGTCCCTGGAATACCACAAGAAAATGGTGTGTCAGAAAGGATGAACAGAACGATCATGGAGCGTGCAAGGTGTATGAGATTGCATGCAGGGTTTCCCTTACCATTTTGGGCTGATGCTGTAAGCACTGTTGTTTATTTAATAAACAGAGGGCCTTCAAGCGCTTTGGATGGTGGCATTCCAGAGGAGGCATGGACAAGTAAACAAGTAAAATACTCATTTCTGAGAACTTTTGGTTGTGAAGCATTTGTCCATAGTGATAAAGATGATAGAACAAAGCTTGAGGCTAAATCCAAGAAATGTACCTTTATTGGATATGGGGTTGATGATTTTAGTTATCACTTATGGGATCTTAAAAATTGCAAAATCATTAGAAGTAGAGATGTAGTATTCAATGAAAAGGTCATGTACAAATATCAGTTGCAGGGAAAGAAAGAAGAAAAAGAAAACACAGAGTACACAGTGCTTGATGAAATCAAAGAAAATGAAGTTCCAAAGGCACCAAGAGCAACAGCAGGTACCTAAAACTCCTGCAAATGTAAGAAAATCTAACAGGTTAAGTAGAACTTGTGAACGATTCTCTCCTTCACTGTATTATTTATTGATGACTAATTCTGGTGAACCAGAATGTTTTGAAGAAGCAATGCAGGTAGAAACCAGAAAGAAGTGGGAGCAAGGCATGGATGAGGAGATGAACTCATTCGTAAGAAACCAGACTTGGGATCTGGTTAAGTTTCCTGCAGAAAAAAGGGCATTGCAGAATAAATGGGTTTACAAGTTGAAGGAAGAAGATGGAGGAAAGAAGCGATACAAGGCTATACTTGTTGTAAAGGGGTTTGCACAAAAGAAAGGTATAGACTTTGATGAAATATTTTCTCCTGTTGTTAAAATGACTTCAATTAGAACTATTTTAAGTCTAGTGGTAGTAGAATATTTTCCTTTTGAACAGTTAGATGTAAAAAAATCATTTCTCCATGGGGATTTGAAGGAATAGATTTATATGCAGCAGCCACAAGGGTATGAGGTCAAAGGGAAGGAGAATTTGGTTTGCAGGTTGAAGAAGAGCTTGTATGTCCTGAAGCAAGCTCCAAGGAAGTGGTATTTAAAATTTGATAAGTTTATGATAGAACAAGGTTATGATAGATGTCATTTCTGACCACTGTGTTTATTTGAAGAGGCTAGACAATGGACAATATATTATCTTGTTATTGTATGTGGATGCCATGCTTGTTGTAGGATCTAACATGCAGGATATAAATGTGCTCAAAATAAAACTAGTTAAATCATTTGCGATCAAGGATTTGGGTGCTGCAAAGCAAATCCTTGGTATGAGAATAACAAAAGACAGGAAAAATCACAAATTGACGTTGTCTCAAGGTGAGTACATAGAAAAGGTATTGCATAGGTTTAGAATGTAGAATGAAAAACCAGTCAGTACACCTTTGGACAATCATTTCAAACTAAGCAAGGATATGTGTCCAGAGGCATAGGAAGAGATAGATTACATGTCCAAGAATCCCTATTCATCAGCGGTTGGAAGCTTGATGTATGCAATGGTGTGCACGAGACCATATATTGCACATGCAATGGGAGTTGTGAGTAAGTATATGAATAATCCAGGTGAAGAGCATTGGAAAGCAGTACAGTGGATTCTCAGGTATTTGAGAGGTACCACTTCTCATGCATTATGTTTTGGAGGTTCAGACAGTGTTCTACATGGATATGTTGATGCAGATATGGCTAGTGATAAAGACAACAAGAGGAGCACCACAGGGTATGTGTTTACTGTGGGTGGAACAGCAGTAAGTTGGATTTCAAAACTGCAATAGATTGTTGCAATTTCAACAACAAAAGCATAGTATGTTGATGTTACAGAGGCTAGTAAGGAGATGATTTGGTTGTAGAGGTTCATGGAAGAATTGGGTAAGAAGCAAGAGAATAGTAGGTTGTATAATGATAGCCAGAGTGCCATTCACCTTGAAAAGAACTCAACCTTTCATTCAAGGACTAAACATATACAACTCAAGTACCACTTCATAAGATCTGTTCTAGATGAAGAACTGTTAAAACTAGAAAAGATACACACTAGCCAAAATCCTGCAGACATGTTGACAAAGGGAGTAACCAGAGAGAAACAGAGTTCTTGCTTGGTTTCTATTGGCCTTCAAGCAGGAAAGTGAAAATAAGAAATTTGTCAAGTCTAAGGTCTAGATCATAGTCCAGCAAGTGCAGTAGTGGTGGAGTTGCTGTGATTAGTCTCTAAGTGGGATATTGTTGGTTGTGGAGCCTAATCTTCCAAATCTAGAGATATTATTCAGTTGTGTTTGTAACCACGTGTATTGCACACTTGTTCCCCCTACCTTGGGGTTCGAGGGAAACACCCCTGAGAAACGGGGGTTCGGGGGCGGCACCCCTGAGAAATGGGGGTTTGGGGGCAGAGCCCCCGAGAAATTTTTTTGGGATATGTGTTGGCCAACAGTTTTTTGGACCCATGGTATTGGGTTAACCCTGGAATTTTACCATTGTATTTTCTCTATAAAATAAATCATTGTAAAACGATTGAGTATAGTATTGTATTTTATTGGAAGAGAGACTGTCAGGGCGTGAAGAGGAAGTGCAGTGGTTTTGCTGCAAGTTGTATCCCTTCACCTTTCTGGACTGTAATAAAAGGACTGGAAATTTTTTTGTGGACATAGCCCATCGTTTGGGTGAACCACATTATATCTGTGTCTCTCTGTAATGTTTTAATATGTTTTTCATCTTGTTAATGATTTAACTGTATATCTTTTATTGCTCTACGGTCTTGTTTTCTAACAGTACTCTATGGATAAAAGTGTAGAACACCGGTTACTTGGGATAACTCAGTGGATTGACTCATGTTAGGGCCTGATTTATTAATGGAATTAGAACAGTTGGTTACCAAGGTCCAGGTGAACCTTAAAGAAGCACAAGACTACCAGAAAAGTGGCACGGATCGAAAAGAAAAGATAAATACTTTCAAATAGGAGATCATGTCTACTTGAAAGTAAAAGAAAAACGAAGCTCGTTGAGCTTGGATAGGTTTGGTAAGTTAGCACCTAGATTTTGTGGACCCTTTGAAATACTAGCCAAGAAAGGGCCAGTGGCATATGAGCTAGCGTTACCCACGCATGTAAGAATCAATAATGTTTTCCATGCATCCTTGTTAAATAAATATGTTTATGATACTAAACATGTAGTGGATTTGTCCTTATTCCAGGTGGAACCTGAAGGGGAGTTTTCCCCTAAGCCTATTCATATATTGGACAAAAGAGAAGTGCAGCTCAGGAAGCGCACCATAGTCCAATTTAAAGTGAAATGGAAGCACTTTGAGGCCAATGAGGCTACTTGGGAGAATGAAGCCACCATGAGAAAGGCTTACCCCAATTTTTTTCATGATGTCATTTTGAGTCCCTAGAACACCAATCACAGTGTTGTTCTAAGCCGGGAGGGATGTAATATCCTAAATTTTGGACCTAACACTTATAGGCATGAACCTAATGATTATGATGTTATCTTGATATTTTATTTTGATATATTGGGTCGAGGACACCACTGCATATGAACATGATGATTTGTTTTATATATTGGGCATAATCCAATTCTTAATGATATATATATATATATATATATATATATATATATATATATGCTTGTTTTTGTTGGGTGTGGACCCTGAAGCACATGATTGATG
Organism: Pseudotsuga menziesii; assembly: GCA_001517045.1. Taxonomy (NCBI): domain Eukaryota; kingdom Viridiplantae; phylum Streptophyta; class Pinopsida; order Pinales; family Pinaceae; genus Pseudotsuga; species Pseudotsuga menziesii. The sequence continues at coordinate 17,413 of LPNX010444954.1, forward strand.
AAATGTTTTGTGTTGAGCAAGGACCTCTGGAGCACATCTATAATCAATGTTTTGTGTTGAGCGAGGAGCTCTAGAGCACATAGGTAATTAATATTTTGTTTTGATCAAGAAGCTCTAAAGCACATGAGTACTTACATTTGTGTTGAGCGAGAAGCTCTGGAATACATGAAAAAATAATTGGAAGTATTAGGAATAAGCCCTGGAGCCTTCCATGTTGATGTTGAGAATAAGTTGTGAGGTATCGGATCCTTGGCCATTGTATCCCTAGGTTTATTGTACAAGTACATCCTAGAATTAGTGTTGAGCGAAGAGCTCTGGAATTGCACTAAGTTTGTACTCCTTGTTTAAGCATTGAGTATGGGCTCTGGTAAGCACTAGGGGTTACTAAAAATAATTTAATAACTTCCGAGTGAAAATGACTCGAGAAAAATATTGATCTCATCAGACTTATTTATAAGTGATTAAATGAAATTTTGATTTTTTGTATTCTCATCAAGTACTGAAGAACTACCATGTTATACGAGGGAATCCAACATGCAAGGATGTTTAGAGTTGCCTTTCCTATTAGGCCTAACCATCTACCTAGTTGGCCTTAATGATGAAGTGTCATTAAGTCTAGGGATCATGGTAGATGATGCCCAAAGACAAATGTTATATTATTATGTATTTTATACATGGTATGTATAAAGAATAAAAATAGTAATAATATTAATGATGGAATAAAGAAATAAAATCTCCATCCATTATTATTTATTATTAAAAGACAATAAATAGTAAAATACCTACAAAAGTCTAATTAGGAACTAGTTGAAAGTTCATAAGTTAAAGTATTAAAAATTACCCAAATTAAGTAAAAATGGTTAAATCAAGAAATCAAGGATTCTTGATTTAACTGTCCCTTTGACTTAAAAGTTTGTCTATTAAGTCTCAAGCCAAGGAAAGGATTGGGGCTTCTGATCTATCTTGTGGGAATCATTATTTTGCCTGTTTTTCTCTCAAATGAATTCTTGGAGAACATTTTTCTGGAAGAGAAAAAGGAGAACTGATCAAGACCTGATATACCAAATAGGAAACCCTACCTAAGAAGCTCTAAGCTACTTGCATGCTAGAGTTGAGCTCGAGGGGATCCAGATTAAACCAGGAACGGTTATGGGTTATGGTTGGGTGGAACGTGGTAGTTCCCAAGTGATTCGGTAATCTAATATAGAGGTCAGATCTTCCTATGAATTGTTAATGCTGGTTATTTGAATGTGCATGTTCATCCATTAAAAGAGCTTCAAGTTACAAGTATGAAGCCCTAGACTGCCTATTCCATTTCTCTAGAATAAATGTTGGATATGTTAGGCAAATGATTACATTGCCTTTTCTAACCCTATGTGTTTCGTTCTCTGTTTAAAATATTCTAGGGTTTACATTTTAAATTATAACCCTAGGCTGTAAGTTATTTTCTATACCAAATTTATCCACAGTTTATTCATCAGTTTCCTTCTACAATTTTAATTCATTTATAAATGTTTATCAAGGGTTTTGCACCCTAGTTTTAATTTTCTGTATTATTTTTACTGTTGAAATTGTGTTAGTCACAAAATAGGTTTTTATTTTCAATATATTACCTATATGTTCTTTTGGTCTTTATACTCTACTGACATATTCCATTTGTGAGCAGAGGCATGTTTTAATTTGAAATAGACTAATTCAAAAGTGAGATGTTATATGTATAAGTATAAGCTTATAAGCTAGTTAACATAATCTATTATCCACAACTAAACTAATATATA
>LPNX010444954.1:19249-60476 GCA_001517045.1 Pseudotsuga menziesii
TCCTAATTAAAATCCACGGCCATAATATTATAAATCTACATAATCAAATTGTATGCCATAAAATCGAATAGTCCCATCTAATATCAACTCATAGCCATCATTTAATAATTAAACAAAGAAAATTACAATATAAACAATTAAAACCATGTAATCACATTAAGGTCGCAGGAATGAATCCTGTAGAAAACCATTGCTATTTCACTTACATAACTACAATGCCCTCAAACTAAAATCTACAACAAACATTAAAACACAGGAACTAAATGTTAAACCCCATCATAATCTTACAAACAGTCCAAGTAAATATACAAGAGAGGGCAGGAATCAAATCATGTGGCACTTAAGCCCCAAATCGCAACAACCCATTTATTACAACTCATTGAATCAACAACGACCATGATTCGAACCATGTAGAGTTGTTCTACATTTACAAGGTCACACTATACACAGAGTGTATGCAGACTGCAACATTTAAATAAAATTGATACAACGAGATCGTGAGAACCTCAGTCTTATACACACACACTATAAATCAAAACAAAAATCATTACACAGAGGTCGTAAGAAATTTACTAAGTTATGCACAACATTTACATAGCCATGGCTTAGAATTAAAATACAAAGTAAATCTAAATAACGATTCAATGTCTGTCAACGAGTCCACCATCAGAAATGATTGCCACTCAAGGTTTACACCCACGACCATCTTAACATTTTAAATTACACTTATTTAATGAACAAATGGTGTGCCATATGCTTCCTTCACACATCATAAACACCAACCATAGGTATAAACCCTCTAAGCTATCGTAACAACCACGGAATAAAGCTCATGCCATTCATGGTAAGGATTCAACCACACACTGTCAACATTTACATTCTCACCGATAATACAATTAGTGGAATTAAATATACACAGACGTTCATGAACGCAGTGGCCACATGGAACCCAAGTTCAACAAACAATAACGCAGCATAAATCTATTTACACAATCTAGTTAATAACCTTTACAAAACATAAACGCAACATGTATTTTTGCAATCCCCACATTTTACTACATTAACAAAATTTACACAATCATGCCAAGGGCCGTAGCACCATTGCAATCATTGGTGTTGCCTATGCTTAAAAGTCTTAAATCAAACACGATTTATACAAAAACACATCGAGGCTGTTAAAAGTCCCAAGGCCCCATCGCTGCTAAGAGCACCATTAATTACAAACCCAATCTCTGTCAAGCCAGGCCAAATGCAAATTGAAATCCCATATCTTAAAACTCCAAACTACAACAAGTTACAACCCAATTTTAAATCCAATAAGTGGCGAGCACTATTTTGTTAGCAGGCTTACCGTAATGGTAATGCCAACCCACGACTCGTAATCACGCTACAAATCCCTCATCTCCTTGCCACCCTATAACCTACAACCACAACGTAAGCAACGAAGGATGAGAAGTATGGAAGCTGTAGTAAGCAAACAAACAAATCACAATGCTTTAAAAACCACAACGACTTCCATACCTTTGTCACCTTCGAATTCACCTTAACCCACTGCGCATAGCCAAGACCAAACAACCAACAAACAGAGAAAATGACCAAAGTCCATCGTGAGCCAATCCCTAAGCTTGGGCTCCCACAAACTCCAAGGCGCATTAATGGCGCCATCCTAGTGTCCATTATCAAATGCTAAAACCCACATCCCTATAGTTTGTAAACGACACATTATCGTCGCCACCTTTTCCCATTTGCATAGTGTTAAAACCCCCAATGTGTAACGTAAACGATGGTATGTATTCGCTACCGCAAAGTCTAATGCAGGGTATAGCATATTATATGGATTGTGAACATTAGGCGCTAGCCCTTTAAACCTTGGCTTATCTTCCTCCTTAGGAAACAAGCTTAGGACCATGTCATATAAATTATGCCATGGTAAGTATTGTTTTCATAAAGCTAAGATTTGGTCCTTAGAAAAGGTTTGTAAACCTACCAAGAGAAATAACAAGATAAGTTAATATTTTTTAATAACATAAATACGAAATACATCTAGGTTAACATACAAACAATTGATCAGTAATTCATAATGAATAATAAACACCACTTAGATAAGTAGTCTAGGTTTGGTAGAGAATAAGAAGGGTAATTACCTTGCCACTAAACCAAATATGTATGAAACAATAATAACGATCAGTAAGTGTGACTAGCTACGAGTGTAAGTACACCTACACATAAACAAGTTAAGAGTGCCTTAGTTCTAACTGAACTAAGTAAGCCCGCTAGACAAGTAGAAGCTTTACCTCTCAAATAGTCACATGGAATAACTAGTCCCGCCACTTCACCCACTTTAGTTCCAAAAACAAAGTTAAGTTAGAACCACATAAATAACAAGTAAACATATGCAGAAATGAACAAAGTATTTAATCAAGTAACTACGCATACACAACCATGTATAACCATAAGAATAATGTAGTAAACAACATTATGACATCGTAATAAAAACACAGTAATAATCATAACTAAAAGTAAGATGATAGAACGTAAGAATATTTTACGACCAAGCAATGGTACATTCAGTCTACGTTATATTTCGCAAGTTCAATAATGTCTAGCATAGGTAGTTCTTACTAGCCTAATAATTTTATTTTTTTCAATTTTTGGGGACATTACACTTGTCCTTTCAGAAGATTCACACTTAGTTGTTTAATAAAAGCCACCTCCAACCAACTTTGGAATATCACGAATGTCATCTTGGATTCAATTGAAAGGTTGGGTAAATTATAAAGTTTATATATATATATATATATATATATATATATATATTATCACTCCAAAGACCATACATGTAACCAAGTGAGAGATAAATTTTTATTTGACATCTCATGTTGTAAACTATAATATAACAAGTATAATACAATAAAAATAAATTTAAAAAAATATATATTTAAAATAAAATTAATTAAAAATGAATTATTTCCATAAAGTTATACAAACTAATTGAAATAATATAGACACATTTAATTATGTTATCTCATAATCCAACAAAAACAATAAATGAACATAACCATACTGCAAGATAGAGCTTCATCTATGTCGAAGTACAACATGAAAACCATTGCATACATAAGTAAACCAAACTATTAAAAAACCTTACAATCCAACAAAATACATGAACAAACATAACCATAATACAACAGATCAATGGAAAAATTACACAATCCAGCATAACCCTCACATTAGATGAATATATTACTCTAGAACAAAACCCTTCACATATGACAAACTAGAAAAAATCCAATCAAAATATAACTAAACCCAACTACTACAAAACAATAATATGAATCACATAATGTAACAAAAATCCAACAACCAACATTACCATATTGCAACATGACCATAGAGCAATGTCATAATTCAACTTAATGCTCACTCACTATGATAATCCAACATAGCACTTGATAAATTAAATAAATATTAGACTTATTAAATTACTTTTAATTTTGTAATGCAATCAACCACATTAATGAACATAACGATAATACAATATATTTAAATTAATTTTAATGTTTTAATGCAATCAACCACACTAATGAACATACCGATAATACAATATATTCATAGAAAAATGATGCAATCGAACATAACCCTCAATGAACATTGTCATCCAACATAACCCTTCATTTATGTCAAAACAGAATAAACAATTGAAAATATGACTACACCTAATCATTGTGCAACATTACAATCAATTACATAATGTGACAAAACCCATTACAGAACATAACCATAATGCAACACGATTATTCGATAGTTTTTGCACTATTAGAATCTAATAAAACCTTTTGACAACATATTAAATTTTTATTATAAATGCTAACGTTGCTGTGTGACATTTCCAATGCCGATTATCATAACCCTTTGTCAACCTTCTACATACTATTTGATTGCTTGCATTCCCCAATGTATTTGTCACATTATGAAATTAAACAAAGGCTATTGTGACAATTTGCAAGGATTTGATGTCACATCTTCGTATGTTTTGCAACACAATACATACTATAGAGAAAAACATTGTTTATGTCGCATTGTGACGTTAATCATCTACATTCTAATAATAATGAACATATGTTGACTTGGTACATCAATAATATGGTATGGAACCTTATGGCTGGGTTACATTATAAATTTTTGATGATATAAGTTATTATGTTTGTTTATAACATGTGAATTAAATACCTTCTTCTTTATTAGCATATTATAATACAATATAATAATTAAATATTATTATTTCCATAAAAATAATGTTATTATTTTATTGTTACTTTAATACAATTATTTTAATTAAAGACTATATTTTATTAGTTTGACATCAATATTTTAACTAATAACCATATTTTAACAATAGAATAATATAATACAGTAGTATTGTTAAATATTATTATTTTCATAAAAATATTGTTATTATTTTTTTATTATTTTAATTAAATACTATATTATATTAGTCGAGCACCTCAATATTTTAACTAATAACCATATTTTGACAATAAAATAATATAATATAGTAGTATTATTAAATATTTTTATTTTTATAAAAATAAAATTATTATTTTATTACTACTTTTATACAACTATTTTAACTAAATACTATATTTTATTAGTTTGACATCAATATTTTAACTAATAACCATAATTTGACAATAATAATATAATATAGTACTATTAAAATTATTATAATTGTACTTAGATTATATTATTATAAAATTATTATTTAATTACACTTAACTATTATTAATATTATTTTATTAACATCTAAAATAATATATTATAAATAATATTATTATGTAATAAAACATTAATTACATTTAACTAACTATTATTATTACAATTTTATTATCATCTAAAATATTATAATATATGTGATAAACATATTTATTACATGAATTTTTTTGCTAATATTGATTACACTTAACTAACCAATAGTATTACTATTTTATTATCATCTAAAATATTGTAATATAGTATAATAAATAAGAAAAACATTATTATTACATGAATTGTTTTAATAAATATCTCCAAACTATATGATATTTATATTCAATAATAATAAATTAATATGGCTTATTAATTGTAATATTGCCATACATTATTTTAAATAATATGATGTATAAACTGATATCATTTATTTAATTACAAATGGATATTAAAATAATTAATTGTAAAAATATTAAATAATAAAGTATGGTTTATATATAATAAATAATATTGAATATAATTAACTTCATGATATAGGGAAAACATTGAAGTGACAATATTTTATCTATATTAAGTTTTATTTAATGTTTTATATTAATTAAGTAATATTAATAAATAAATTATATTATTTATTATATATTATAATTAAATAAACAATATTATTCCCATTAATACTTTGTAGATATGTCTATGAGCTCACCATTTATTAGCAACAACTACATTAAATTAATTACCGGTACTAGCAACAACCACATTAAATTAATTAGTCGTTAAAGGTAAATTAGGCACATAATTTTTATATTAATGTTTAGATCTACAGGATGTGCTTAAATTTAAGCCTATCAACCTATTGAGACACATTAATTAATTTAATGTGGTTGTTGCTAGTTAAACCGATAGGCATATTTATCTCATATTTTTGGGTTGGGATGAACTTAATCGAGGTGATCATCAAGATTCACCAAAATTCGACAGTTGTACAGCTAAGATCTGTTTGATCGTAGTCTGATCTTTAAACTAGTCGATTTAGAAGTGTGTTAGTTATTAGTTATAGAACCGGCATCTACGGGTGTGTTGATCCCGAGTGATTACAATGTGGCAAGATAGGAGTCATTCCTAAGTGGTGAAGGTCTATACATATGGAGAACTGTCTGTTATATCATCTTACCAGTTAGAGTTTGTTATGGATTATGAACGACGTGTGGGTTAATAGGCTCCCCTCGCTCTGCTTCATGGGGTTTGAAGGCTATATAAGAAGAATGGCATCTTAGAAGTAATGACACATCATCAAACAACTAAGCACGTAATTATAAGGTAAATTGTTTTTCTTTTAACATGATGATAAATATTTGGTGGCCATCTGTTATTAGTTTAACTTCCAGTTTTACTTTCAGATTCCTGTGCAGTATTGCACCACCAAAAGGTTTCACCATTGCCATTTACTTTCATCCTTCGAATCAGAAGTAAGTTATATTATCGTAGCCTAAAATATTTTTGGTTATAGTATATGGACTGTTAGTAAAAACATAAACAATAATTTATAGGTTTAAACAGTATTTATGTATTCTATACATATCTGCAAATATACGTATATGCAAATAAACATAGAAAACAATATTTTTGTATTCTATACATCTCTGCAAAGAAACATACAAAACAGTATTTCATTATCGTATTCTATGCATCTCTGCAAAGAAACATAGAAAACAATATTTCATTATCGTTCCATTATCCTAACTCTCTATTATCCGGACTCTCCTTTTTCCATTATCCTACCTCTCTATTCGCAGGGTTACACTTGGACTTCTCTAACCGAACCATAAGAATCCCTTGTAAATAATCCCTCCATTGTAAAGCGGCGTTGCAGGATAGGGTTTACACTGCAAAACAAAAATAATTACTCGTGCACTTGTACAATCTGGCTGAAACCATAGTTGGGATCTAAAGGACTAAAATTCTCAATGCCCTATGTAAACAGAGTGGGAAATCTAGGTTTGTTTACTAGGTAGCATCCTCGGTAGCAATTATCTCCATAGAACAAACCACATTTCAGAATGCTAACCTCTTAAAAAGAAAAACACCTAAAATGAAAGGCCGGTAACCTTTACCTCACAACATATCTTATAGACACAATAACAATAAATGTACACGACATCCACGCTATTTGATCTATCATATTTGAAACAAAACAATTCAAGAACAGTTGCACTAATAATTTCAACAAAACTTAGTTCTGCATTCATCATTTAATTTCTCTAAATTTCAACCAAAAATAACTTCTGTAATCAACTGTTCCTTTTCCAAACACTGTTTCATATCCAAATAAGGGACTCCAAATAAAACAAAACAGTGTATATTAAAACGAACCCAAATGTTATTTATATAAAATTGAGTATCGAACTTAGTAAATTTCTAGAAGAAAAGAAATTTTTTAGAATTTTTTCCAAGTGAGCGGATATTTTCAGCAATCTCTGCTATGTTGGCATTTGCAGCACCTCTTCTAGCCTCATCAATGGCTCTCCTGTTCTCTGCTTTCCTATGGGCTTTAGAAATTTCATTATTCATTTTCTCAAATGCCATGGCCCTCTTCTCCTACAATTTTCTGTGAATAAAATAAACAGTTTGTTGATGCCTGGAAATTCGCAAGAAACAATAGAAAGGGATTCTCCCCAGTCAACGTTCCCAACTATCCCGTTGACTGTTTGGTATAGGGAATCCGTCCGGTTTGTGGTCCGGCTACCGTAGGTCAAAGTAACAAAAACAAAGGTTTTACCAGTTGCGGCCCGGTCCACCGTGTTTTGTATTTTTTGACTTAATGTATGAGATGCATATGCCTAATTAACCATGCAGGGTGATGCGGATGCAGGGAGCAGTCACAATGTGATGCGCAGGTTCTTACCTCTCATCTTAAGGCTCACAAGCATCTGTATCACATATGCAGTATTGAAATGAACTAACTATCTATCTACCTACCTATCCCCGGGGAGCCAGATTGTAAATTATTTGTGAGTAATGTGTATTGTACATGCAATATAAAGAGAAACTACAGTTAGCTGATATTTATTTCCACAATGCATGAACGATTAAAGATATTCCAACAACCAGATAGCCAATTGTTTTATGAACCGCATATATTACTCATGGTGGTCATTCCACAAAATAAACCAGAAATCATTTAAACAAGAACATAGGTTCAAAGAGTTAGAACGATCTCACGGTTAATGGACAAAAAACTGGAAAACAAAATAGTTCGTCTTTCAGCCATCCACAGCATAACATTTGGACACTCCACCAATCTTTCTCCAACAGGCAAACCATATTTCTTTATTGCAAAGAGAAATAGTTCTTCTTACAATATCGCCTTTTAGTCTCACTGGGAAAAATCCCTTCTTCCCTCTTAGTCTATTACATTTATACAAAAAGGTGAGATGGTTGGGTTGCCCAAAGTGACCTTTGGGCTTCCCAACCCCTCGTTTCCCAACGTTCTACTTTTCTTAAATGTTTTACAAAAATAGTTACAAATTACAATAATGACCGATCCTTCATGAGGAGGGTCCCACTTGGGCATCTAGAAACCTTTTCCATGCCGCAGCATCAGAGGAAATGCCTTCAAATGCGCAAGGTTCCAAAAACTGAATGTTGATTTCAAATTTTTTGGCCTGGTTCCTTATATCCTCCACTCTGGCTGCGCTCAACCGAAGCTGGTCTTCCAAAAGATGCACACTAACTGCTAAATGGCCTACTTCGCTTCTCAGAATCTGGTCATCAATGGCCTTAATGTGTTGCATTCTTGCTTCTTCATCCTGATGTTTTTTCTACAATATCTCCACAAATGAATTGTGGTCTGGGAAATCATCCAGGCTCTGCTCGGCTTCTACCTGGCACCGGTTGTATGTAATGAGGACTCTCCTGAAAAATTCTGTGCAGGCTCCCTTTGTCTTCTTGACTGCTTTCTTGAAATCCTCTGCGGTGTTAATAGCAAATTCTATTAAGTCGTAATCCCGCTTGAGGGCTTGTTTATCTTTTGACGGCAGCTCTGCTGGAGTTTCTTCATTGCTTTCCAACCTCGCCATTCTTGCAGTCAGGACCTCTAGGACGTCCTGAGATCTGTCCACAAAGTAAGATGCAGTTTCCAAGATCTCTTCCAATCGGCCATCGATCTGCATCACTCTACATCTCTCCTCTTCAACAGCAGTCTGTAGCTGCAGCATCTTGGCTTTTTGGGCCAAGACATGCTCTCTGAATGGCTGAAGGTTAACCTGCTGCTCCCTTGCTTCCTCCAGAGCAGTTGTCAGAGCAGAAATCTGCTCTTGATGCTTTTCTCTCTGTTCCTGGGAGTGCATCTCACTGGCCTGCAAGATAATCTTTTGCTGATCTTCTAGCTCTTCTACCTTCTCCTGCAGTCGTTCCTTTTCTATCTTCAGTTCTTGATATTCTTTCTGTATTTTTTCCAGGGATTCTTGTGTCATTTCTCTGACCTGTCTTTCTACTTGGAGGGCCTGCAATTCAGCCTTAGAAGCCTTTATCTCCTTCTGCAAATCTTCATACTTTCGCTTCAGCCTATTGCCTTCCTCTCTCTCTTTCCTCAATGTATTTTTTAACTGAGCAGAGGACTTTTGGGACTGTTCCAAGTCATTCATTACCTTACCCATGTTATCCTCTGAGGCATTGATTAGTGCAGCCCCGACCCTCAGGGTGAATCTTGGATCTTGGTCTGTTCCTAACATAACAGCCGTATCCGTTATCATTTTACCAGGCAGACCTTCTGCCTCAACTTTCCTCTCTTTTCTTTTTATTATCCTTTTTGTTGCTCGATCATAGAAAATAGTGTTGAAGTCAGGGATTTCTTCTCCCTTTTTCTGAACAAAAGGAACTAGCTTCAGTGTGGGGACCATGGACGTGCTGGCAGTAGGCACTTGTGGGTCCTGAACCTCGGGGTTCTCCATGTCTTGGGTCTGCCCTATACCTGTTTCAGAAGCTGACTGTTCGGTCTCTGTTTGTGTCAGTTTCAGCATTTCTGCTTCCTGCTTTTGTAGCTCCTCATCAAGCTTTCTCTTCGCTTCTTCTGCTTCTTTTCTAGCTGCTTCTTCTGCTTCTTTAGCTACTTCTTGGGCTTTCTCAGCTGCTTCTTGGGCAGCTTTTCTTTTCCCTTCCTCTTCGCTATGCAGCCAACCCGTAGCTTCCTGTGCCAATCTCTGGGCTTCCTCATTTCTCCTTTTGGCTTCTTCCTCAGCCTGAGCCTGTTCATCCCCCTTTCCACCTTTGGTGGTGATCTTTTTCTTGAATCTTCTCCTTAGTGCTGTCATGTTCGGGGCATTTCGGAAGACAGATTCTTCCCTATCAAAATGGTGGGTATACTCAAAATGCACATTGTGCTCTTTACAGTGTTCAGCCACTTTGCCTTGAGTATCATTCCTACGGAAGGGCATTTCGCCAAAATGAAATCTCTCCAGTTCTTCTACAAATTCATCGTCCTTCTTCACTTTGGTGAACTTGTAGCTTCCTAGCTTGAAGGGGAAAGGGGGATAGGCTGTCTTCTTGTGGTCAAAAAGAAAACTGCCTATTCCATCTAGGAACACTTGTCTGACTGCCTCTTTGTGAATAATGTAATCAATTGCATATTTGGGAAGCAAGGAAGGTTCTCTCGAACCTCCAAACATCCTGAAGTACAAGCCATTTTCAGTCAAAAAGTAGTCTGCATACTCCGCTATTACTTGCAGGGCCTCCTCCGACATACAATCACACTCCTTCAGGAAAATGAGTGTCTATAGAGGCATAAGGAAGTGTTCACAGACTTCTCTGTAATGGCTGTGATATTTATGGGCCCACAATGGTTTGTAAGCAACATAGACAGGCATTCTTTCCCTATCCCAGATGCACCTAAGACCAAGGAAAGGCTGGTTGCATAATATACAGTCTATAAGTATTGAACTCATATAAAATTCAGACCTTTTCTGGGACTCTCCTCCCAAGGCTGAGGCCAAGCAAGCAGAGAGACTGTTTGAGACAAGGTTGGCCCAGTTAAAAATTGTCCCCTGGGTTGCAACATAAAAAATGATAGGTATCCATTCTAGTTTAAAAAACTTGCCATGAGATCTTCCAAATATTCTATTGAGCATAAAGGCTATGAATCTCTATGGAGCTCTTAAACTTGCAGTATCATATTTTCCTGTTACTCTCGTCCTGAAATGTTTTCCAGTCAACATCATTCTTTTCATGGTTTCCACCAAGTCCATTCTAATGTTGTTTAACCAGTCATCAGATAGGAACACTTGGGCTTCTGGAAAGTGGTAAGCCAACGCCACATATCCAAGGCTATATGCAGCATAGCCCTGTCTTTCAACATTTTCCAGAATCATTGTTGTGACATCTGCCCGGGGTAGAATCCAACCGATTACTTCAGCGCACGGGAATAACTCGGGTCTGGTGCCGATCTTCATAAGAGAAGATTTCTCTATGTTGGCATATATGGACTCTTCTTCCAAGCCCATGTCAGGAACCTCTCTGCGGGTGATCAATCTATACACTTTCCCCCACTGGTATTCAGGTTCAATACCAGAAATGCACTTCATGTCCTCGTATATGTATTATGTCTTAGTAACAACTTCTACTTCTGGCTCTTCATCGACCACAGGCGCCTTCTTCTTTTGTCTCTTTGACATGGTGAGCTCTTCCTGCCATAAAATTGTAACATTAAGCCCTTCTGGCTGAGTGACAAACTTGTATACATTAATGTGCAGTGTGCCATTTCTTCTATATTTAACATAATAGCAATCAGTCAATGAAACAAATATATGCATGTATAGCCTGAAATTTCCTGACTAACATAATTATTAAACCCAATGGGCAGTGTTCAGAGACTGTGTTTATATCTAGCATGATGGAAAACAAGTTATATACAGTAAAATGTACAATCTACCACTGCTGTATGATATTAAACAATTTTATCAACCATATTCAAAAGGCAATAAATCTACATTAATATGCAACGAGTCTCGGCTCTCTGCGCACGCCATGGTCGCTTCGTTGCGCGGGAAAGACAGTAGCCACGCGGGTGTTATCAACTACGCCACGCTTGCGTACTTAGGATCAACAAGCTAATGGCAGTGGTACACCCTCTTCACCGGCCCAGGTTCGACACTGCGTAGGCAAAAAAGGCTAGGGTTCGAGGATACAGAAAATATGCAAACCTCAATAAAAGGGACAACCACCAAATGCTACAGAAAACACCACAAAACCCTCCCCCAACCCATCATCACACACAGGGTAGCTTGGTGCAGATGGCGTAACGACCGCCTACACCAAACCCCCATCTACTACGTGCGAGGTTGCAAATGGAAAGCTGCGGGCAAAATACTACGCCGAGGTTAAAATGCCCCACCCCACGGTGAGCAATGCCACAAGAAACCCCCCAATATATAGACGCAATCACGGGTAAAAACAGACGAACGACCGCAGCAAGTAACCTAACCATGGAAAAAACCTCCGCACTACCAGCTAGGCTATAAATCCCCCACTATATATGCATGAAAAACGGGGTCAAGTAAACGGTTGGGAAAACAAACCACCGCAGCAAGCATAACCACCAGACTTTCAACGGAAAGGGAAAGGAAAACGGAGCCTACGTGTCACTGATGTGTAACTCACGCGTATTGCGGGACGGAGATAGTCGGGCTTCCACAGCTGCCACCTGGGCACGGGTACCAGCACTAGGGTCCAAACAAGCTCGAGCACTCGACAGCACGATAGCGACAGAGCACGGGGGTCAAGAAATAACAATAAAAAACACAACCCCTTGACCTCGTATATATACATAACCACAACGGGTGAGCAAAAGATCGGACGGCGGACCACTTTTGGATCGGAGGCTGAAAGCAATCGCCCTTCCGCAACGGCGGACAGCCAAAGCGTAGATCCAGCCGCGAAGACATGCATGGCGGGAAAAGCTAGAAGATCGGACGTCGAAAACAAAACTAATCGGAAGGTTTAAAGCATGCATTCTTCCGCAACAGCGGACGGCCAAAACGCCAAGCCATCCGCAACGTCGGGACTTAAACCGGAAGCGGAACACTTTTGGATCGGAGGCTGAAACGTATTTCTTTCCGTAACGGAGGACACTCATTACTCAAAGAACACTAAAGGGCTGATCGGAAGAGGAAGCAGTTTTCCTTCCGAAACGGCGGAAGACAGAAACGATAAAAGGTTCCGATGCAACCAAGTTCAGCCGAGGTAAAAACAAATGAATCGGAAAGAAAGTCGAAAACCAAACCACAGATTCATCCGCAATGGCGGAAGCTAAACGCAAACACCTTCCGCAAGAGAGAAGAAAGAAAATATAAAAGATTCGACGTAAAACCCAAAAGTCAGCCGAGCGGGAAACAAAACGCTTAAGCAATGATCGGGAGCGAAAGTGGTTTGCCGTCCGCAACGGCGGAGAAAGAAAGGACAAATCCTTTCGACATAAATCACAAAATCGGCCGATGAGAAAACCAACAGATCGGAGAGAAAATCAAAGACAAAACCAAATATCCATCCACAACGGCGGAAGACCAAACAAAGAACTTCCGATGCAAAACCAAAAGGCAGCCGATTAAAACCAATGTATCGGAAAGAAATTCAAAATCATGACTTGCTACTTTTTCGCAACGGCGGAGAAAGAAACGACAAATTCTTCCGATTCAAACCGAAAAACCAGTCGATTAGACCAACATATCGGGAGAAAATTTGAAGTTAAGACTCAACGGCGGAAGCTTTAACCAAACAGGTCCCGATTCAAACAAGCTGAAAGTGCATCCAAAAGCAGCGATAAAGTCTGATCAAATATTAGATTGCTTCAGCATCAGAGGAGGAATCAAAACAAGCTGTAGATCAACCCAAGCATTAGAAAAGTCCTTCTGAAAAGTTCTTAGAGCAAATCAAAGAAGAGAATCACACTAATCCAAATAAAAGGAGGGTCCTAAAAGTTTTTGGAATTTGGGGAAATTGTTGCAGCTGCAACACAGTTCTAGGAAAAAACTCAGACATATATATTGTATCATCCTCACAGTTATTTTACTGAAGATATTCATACCTCCATTTCGATGTTGGATTTCACTTTTTGCTCCTTGTCCCATGCTTCAATTCTTGCTCCATCGCTCTTGAATCTGCAAGAGAACATTATATAACAATTAGAGTGCACCAACTAATTGATTTTAAAACTTCTCATGTGTTTTAACTGTTATCAATTTTGGCCATCTTGTCCTCTTCCCAAGCGATGGCTTTGGTTGCTATTTAGTTTCTCTTATCCCTCTATAAAGCAAAGCTGCTTTGGAGTCTGCAGAGTACTGTTCTCATTATAGCTTCTTGCGAAATTTGAAGATGAGGCAATTTTTAATCAAGCAAAACCATGTCATCCTGCTTCCCCAAATGGAGGGTGATTTCCGGTATTTCTCTACTCGGTGCCAGTAGTTTGTCCCTCCTCCTCCAGTTATAATTTTACTCAATTGCAGTCCCCTCGTACATAGCTGGACAACCATAAATCCTGTGACCTTCAACCCTCCTCAGATGCGTCAAATCGCTGGATGGAAGAACTTAAAGCCACAACTAGAGCCACAAACAGTGCAACTTCTGTCCTTGCACCTTACAATTAAAGTGAATATAGAAAATGGCTTTGGCTGCTATCTGGTTTCTCTTAGCCCTCTGTAAAGCAAGCTGCTTTGGAGTCTGCAGAGTATTGTTCTCATTAAAGCTTCTTGCGGAAATTGAAGATGAGCCAGTTCCTATCAAGCAAAACCATGTCAGTGAGCCTGACATGTCATTGATATCCTTGGAAACTCCACGTGAAGTGCACTATTGTGTAGATAAGTGTGTTAACGGTACATGAAAGCTCTTTACTTTTTTGAAAAATAAAAAATAAATGTGTTTTAGTTCTGAAACCGTTTTCCTTTTTGGATTTTAGGTTTATGAAAAGAAACATTCTTAGGTTAAAATCGAGAACATAAAGTTTGAAACACCTGTAATATTGTACGTGTGTCCTTATTAAAAAAAAAAAAATCAATAAATTTTATATAAAAAATAGCTATAACCGTAGTTGAAAACCTTGAATTTTTCCCTGGATCCTTCCATGCCTTACTAAGTCCTAGGGATTGGATCGGATAGGATATAGACATAAAAACAAATAGAGTAATTCTGCTACATATTTGAGTGAATCGTGCCCACCCACAAGCAGAGTACAGAGTTGAAAAGGAAGCAAACACAATTCCAGAGAGGAGATCTGATCATGCAACATCAATAGAACTTTCCTTGCATTAAAAGATTCAACTGGGCAATCTAATTATTACAGAGTTGTTATGCAATCTTCTTATTTCATCTATCTTTTTTATTCTCACTTGCCCGGAAAATCTACTCTATCCACAATTAACCCGTTGCTCATATCAAGAAAAAACCATTCCTACGTTTCTCACACAGCCGCAGTTGCAAAGACAAGCATTCTTCCGTTTCTTACACATCCACAAAGAACGCAGGGGATAAATCAAATCCATCAACAAAGGGGATAAATCAAATTCAAGCTCTTAGTTTATATATATTAAAAAAACAAACAAACAGACAGACGATATATCAAAATTGACCAAATACAATCGAATGCTTCTAAAAGATAAAAAGTTTACTTACAAAAGTAATTTAATCACCCTATTTTAATAATCTATTTAAAATCAAACATTTTAACTGTCCAATTTCAATTCCAATTAAAATTAAATATTTATTTAATAATATCCACTATTTTTTTCCTCAAATACATTACTATCTTCAATTGCCACCTACATTAATACCACCATACTTTAATAATCCATTTTTCTTCGGTTCTCAAATACAATATTATCTTCAATTCATAGATACATTAATACCATCATACTTTAATAATCCATTTTTAACATTAATACCATCATACTTTACTAATCCATTTTTAAGACCTACTACCTCCATTGCTATTGAATGCTTATCAAATAATATCTACGATCTTCCAGTACCATACATGTTGAACTTTTAAAAAAAATGGAATTCTAATTGACTTTAAAAAAAATGGAATTCTAATTGGTTATATCTAGTCCTTATTAATATGGTTATTTTTAGGCTTTTACTGTTATAAACAAAGGAAGAGACATGTTCAACTTTTTAAAAATATGGAATTTTAATGGGTTATATTTGGTCATTATTAACATAGTTATTTTTAGGTTTTTACTATTATAAAGAAATTAATCTGCACACTAAGTTATTCTTAAACCTGTTAACGCTTCTTTATCCTCAGAGTTCGCTACCATTTCTAGATTTTCTCACAGCGAAGTAATTATAATACTTTTGAAATTAAAAAAGCAGAGATTGTATTAATACCCCACCCTGTTCGATTTCGAGTTTATGATATACTTCTTTTAATAATTTTTTTCTCACTACCATTTCTAGATTTTCTCACAGCGAAGTAATTTTAATACTTTTGAAATTAAAAACGCAGAGATTGTAGAAATACCCCACCGTATTCGATTTCGAGTTTATGATATACTTCTTTTTATAAAAAAAAATTGTTCTAGAAACTAATTTTTGTTTAAGAATCCACATTTGGTCTTTTGTTATGGCAGCCTGATAGTCAACGGCTATACCCTCTTGGGTCATTTATGAACCCAAAGCGGTTTTATACACCATAACCAGATTTTGATTCCTAATGGCGATGACCTTACCCTTTTACCAAAATAAAAGAAAAACAGTGTAAGTCGATTTAAACGAAGGATGGTGCAAGGGTTACAGAATTTACACTACTAAAATATTATTACTGACCTAAAACTTTTTAGTCTCCAACCTACTCGCTTACAAATGCGAGGGAGAAGCATAAAACCCTTAGGGTCTACTATAGTATTTCTTTAAACAAAACTGATAACCCAATGATTATAGAGAGTATGCTCTTAATGACTCCACAGGTCATGTGTTAAACTGTTCGTATTAATAAAACTGTAAGAATACCATACGAAAATTGGGTTCTCCCTTACGAAAAAACAAAAACAAAAGGACGCATCACTTCCACCAAGAGCCACGCCAGGAAGGGAATTATGATCTTACGGTTGGAAGGGTTAGCAGCCCGTTGGTATCGTTTACCTTCATGGGTTGCACCACCTGCAATTTCATAATAACCAGAAAAATGTTGAACGATGAAAATTAAAATTAATTACAAAACAAATGTTGTAACTGTATTTAGTCTCAGTGAAGGAAACCCACCTATCAATGTTTTGGAAACCGAGTTGAGCTTGTGCAGCTCTACGGGGTTTTTAACTAGGTCTCACCTTTTCGATGGAGGTTTTGACATAGGAAAATGCAGAGCCGCAGCGCAACCTCCAAGAGCCAAGAATAATTATAAATGACGAAATATGTCTCACCCCTATACCTTCAAAAGAGTTGACACAAGTATCAAGGTAAATTAAAACTCTTATGGTTTTACGCCCGTTTTTTGCTAACAGGTCGAGGAATTTTGATAACCGAAAAGTTTCAAATCTATGTCGTGTCCTTTCATAAGATTCGCACTTAAGTTGTTTAATAAAAGCCACCTCCAACCAACTTTGGATTATCACGAACATCATCTTGGATTCAATAGAAAGGTTGGGTAAATTGTAAAGGTTTTGCATCAAATCAATATTTTGATTAGTTTTGAGCAAACAATAAAACTATTTCACCAATTGTGTTGATAGTTACATTAATATATTCTGTCATCTCGTGCTATATAAATAAAATTAATGGATAATATGTTGTATTGAACATTTATTAAGGAAATACAATTTTCCACATTTTCATTAATGCAAACGTAAACATTCCAATTAAATCAAGAATCTCCAATACAATAACACAAGAAATGCATTATTAACAAATGAATAAACAAAGCATTCGATTTGAACTCGCTATTAGTATAAACATTGCAGATCATTTTTTTCCACTTGAAATAACAAAGATATTCCATATTTGGTTCACAATTGACATTCATACTTTATTCAAATGAAAACAACATAACTTACTACCATGTAATTTATGATAACTTTCCATACTAACTTGACTTAATGAAGAAGGTTTTTTAAGAATTGTATATTCAATTGTCAATACAATATTTCACTTGCTCAAATAACAATTTAAATAGTCTATGTATTTGTTGCAATTAAAAATTTGGATTTCAAATTTTAACAATCTATACATACAATCATTGACATTATATTCATCAATACAATGCTTAGTATTATATTGAAATTGTGATTATATTTATTTGTTTAACAATTTATCATCTTTTTTTTTTCATAAACACCATGAATATAAAATATATGGAACTCAATTTGCTTATAAAATAAATCATTTTCACATTATTTACATAACAATTAAACAACTATTGCACTATTAGAGTGTAGGAAAACATTTCAGCAACATATTAATTATTTATTAAAAAAATGGTAATTTTCAACTTGACATTTCAATTGCCAATACAATATGGCACTTGCTCAAATAACAATTTAATTAGTCTATGTAATTGTTGCAATTAAAATCTCAGGTTTCAAATTTTAACAGGCCATACATTCATTTACATTATATTCATGAATGCAATGCTTGGTATTATATTGAAATTGTGACTATTTGTATTTGTTTAACAATTTATTTGATTCTTTTTCATAAACATCACGAATCATAAAAGATATGGAACTCAATTTGCTTATAGAATAATTCAATTTAACATTAAATACATATCAATTAAACAATTGTTGCAGTATTAGAGTCTACGAAAACATTTCAGCAACATATTAACTATCTATTAAAAAAATGGTAATGTTGCAAGGTGACATTTCAATTGGAAATACAATATTGTACTTTCTCAAATAACAATTTAATTCATCTATGTAATTGTTGCAATTAAAATCCGACATTTCAAACTTTAACAATCCATATATTCATTTACATTATATTCATGAAAGTAATGCTCAACAACATATTGAGTATTTATTTAAAAATTGGTAATATTGCAACCTCACATTTCCAAGGAATACTATCAAATTGCCACAATCCCACATGCTTACATCATTTTATTATAATTATCATGCTTATTTCGGTAATTATTTATGTATAATTGCAAGAAATTACATTAAAAAACATAACCATACTCAATCGTAACCATTCAGGTATCACGAATGGATGAATATTGTAATCCATCGCACCCATTTATGTATGTTTAAATGAAACAACACCATTTTAAAAAAATAACTAAACCCAATCCTTCCAAATCCTTGCAACACACCTCATAATTCGACATAATTCATGAAATAACACAGACATAGTACAACATAACCGCAGACAAATGTCACAAGACACCATAAGCACCAATGAACATCATAATCTAAGATAACCCTTCATCAATTTCAGAATGCAAAAAAAATAAGAAAAAAACAAGGAATGTAGCAAACATAAGCAAACCCAATATCTCCAAAACCTTATTTTATAAACATACCATAATGCAACATGACCATCGATGAAATTTACGATCCAAAATGAGCCTTCACAAATTTAATAACGTAAGCTAACCATAATGCATGTCAAAGTCCAATAAAACCAATCAAAATGAATCTAATAATATGACAAATCCAATTAAGAAACATAACCATGAAAAACTTGCAAAATGCAAATTTGACCTTCATGAATGTCATAACAAAAGATAAAACTTGACGTATGTTGAAACTCAACAAAAAAATTGCAAACATAAGTTACTGCCCATGTTTTTCATTGAGCTTAACTTGTGATCGCGACTATTGATATTGCATCTCGCGAGTCATTCGCGAGTAGCCACATATGCAACCCGCGATTACATGATCTCACTATGCATTCGTGGGTTTCCTTTATAAAATTCGTGGTCCATTCGCGACTTACTAGTATTCATATTCGCAGTTACATTAAGCCAAAATTTAAAAAATAAAAACATGATTAGTCAGGGACAGATGGGTTCATAATCATAACGTCCCCAACCTCCCTAACCATCTCAACCTTTGTAACTCCCCTCATCACCAATTATAAATAGAGGGGAGGGGTAGAGATTGAGACAACATCCTATAAGAGCAAGGTTATGCTGGAGGAATACTGTTGGAGATTTGGAGTGGCGGAACTCAGTTCCTTGGCTAGCAGAGGAGAGCTTGTATCAAATAGAGGTTATATCTTTCACTACTACTTCTCAACAAAGAGAGATTTTCTTCCACAATTGGTGCATAAATATTCTTATATGTTATAATTTTATGAAATATGTTTTCATTCCCTTGCAATTATAATGTTTCATATGTATTTATATAACATCTAAGGTTTATGTAGGAAGGCATCTATATTTTTGCAGGTGTGGATCATTTTGGAGCATTCTGAAGCATTTCGAGTGAAGGTTCAAAGCTAGGACCAACCTTCATAAATAAGGAGCATTAGCATTCGACCCTATTTATCTCTCAAATTTCTAGATAGCTATATGTCTGCAAGTTTGATATTTCTATGTTGGTGACCCTAGACCCTTAGGTCATAAGGTAGATTTTCCATGAACAACAGAACTAGCGACTTTACTGGGGAGTCTAACCTATTTTGGGTTTGTTCCATAGGTTTTCCAGTCCAGACTGTTCTTTTTATTGTTGTAATTGTTTTGCTTGTATTTTGATTTCAGCCTACAGCGCTTAATGCTTCAAATCCTTTGTCCATTTCTTTTCTTTTGAAAAAATTCTGGTTACAACCGCGGGTTGTCAATATATATAGTCACGGTTACCTGTTGTGTTCGCGGTTTGACTGTATATACAGTCGTAGTCCATTCGCAAGTAGTTTAAGTGACAGTCATGATTTATTGTAGGTATAGGTGAGACTGCTAGGGTTTAGCCTAATTTTTGCATTTTGAATCCTCAGGTGTTTGTAAGGTTTCTTCTCTGACATTGTACTGTGGTTTTAGCAGATGCATTTCACTTCTGCTTGTCCTTCAAGTATTTTTTTGTTAAGTAAAGTTTGGATATTTGCGTGTAAGTTTGTTAGGTTTTTCCTTCTTGGTCTCTTTGGTTCGAGTGTGGGTTTCTTTGTTGGTTGCTAGTGTTTGTCAACCCTTCTAAAGCGCCAATAGTCCTTTTATTGCTTGGATAGTGGTCTAGGTTTGTCACTTTGACCAAGTCGTGATCTATTTGTCTTACCAAGGCAATAGTTTCATCCAAGTTAGGGTTTGAGTCATCTTTGCATTGTTTGTAAAATATAGTTACTGTAAAGATATGACTATTGGCACTTGCATTTATATATGTTCATTTGCTTAACTTAATTAGTTGCATTCACTTGCATCGAAAATTTTGAGTTTTTCTAAAAGAAAAACAAAAGGAAGTTTAGTTGCATAGTTAGGTCTAGTCGAGACTCTTTGCATTAGTTGTTTTTCAATTATTTTCAGAAAATGAAAAATTTAAAAGTCTTGTGTTTCTTCAAAAGTTATTTAAAATTTTTCATTAGTTTCATGAAAAGAAAAAAGAAAAATATTGTTAATTGCATTTATTTTGAAACTTTTACATCACATTTGCTTTCACTTTTTAAGTCCAAACACCATTGAGTCCCACTCCACTACCTCTGAGTAATAAAGCCATAAAAAGAACGCTTAATATCTTTATTTGTATAGGTTTGACCATCAACTAGCTTAGGCTAGGTGCTTGGACTAGGAGATTTTAACTATCCAAGAGAACTTTGATTTCAGACATAGTGGTTTATCTTAAGGTAAATCCATTTTTACAAGGGATAATCCAAAAATCTCATCTAACACAAGAGTCAAGCACGAAGCCACATGATAAATTAGTTGCGGAGATAACCCTCCAATACCTTGTTTGATCGTATACCAGGATTGTTGTGTGTACGTGGGTTCTATCAATACCACTTATTGGGCCCCGTGAGGTGCCGGTATTGTTAGAAATATGGGCTTAGCTACCCTTCCCATACATATCAGTGATGCCAACAACTGTTCCGCTGGAATCTCATTGTAAATTTGGTATCCTTAGTCTCCAAACCTTAGGTTCTTACACATGTGGCATTGGAAGGCTATTTCTAGTGCACCTAGAGTAGACTTGGAAGGTAACCTTGGTTGATAATTTGGGAGGGCGGTTGGGTGATTCCAACTCTTGTATCTTTTTTCTCTTGTGCCTGTGATACTTAGGAAATTTTTTCGTGTATTCTCTTTGGTTTTCTTGTGTCTTAGTTAGACCTTTTAGGTCTGTGAGTCAATTTTTTAGTTGTGGACGACCATCCTCTTCGTAGGTCTAGAAGGTTGCAAAACCTTTCTCCATATTTAACAATGTGGCCTCCACCGCCACCTCAAAGGTGGAGACTTGACACAGATGGTTCTTTTGAACCAACCGGTGTTAGCGAAGTTCCAGTTGAACCGGAACTTAGACTTACTCAAGATGAAATCCCACCAGTAAAGATAGAATACTTGCAAGCTGACAAGTTTACAAGGAATTACAATATGCCTCTAACTGATTTGAATGATCATGTAATAGTCCAAGTCCTTCCTTTAAGTTCACCTATGTCTGGTGTTCCTTTGAGTCTAGATATGTCTACTACAAGAGAAAGCATGTCTACCCCTACTTCAACCATGCTAGCTGGTGGAGTCTCACCTCCCCTAGTCAGTTCTCCTAGACCTAGTACATCTACTGCATCTCTTTCTCCGAGTGCTCGAGTGGTCAATCCCTCATCACCTTCTAATGTTATAGGTTATTCTAGTGGGGTGGTCACTGGCATACCGAGTGCACCTTTTACTTCTTCTCCTTTCATGCAAAGTGCTCAAAGTGGTTCAAGTGGGTCCACTTGTTTTTTCCAATGATTTTCATGGAATGGAGGACATATTCCTCCATCCACACTTTATGTAGGTCCCTTTCCTGCTTATGTGGGTGTTTCATCTGGGAACCAAAATACCTTCACAAGTTATAGTTTTTAGACCTCTAGTTAGGTTTATGCCACTCCATTTGGGATCTCTCCCTTTTCATTATTTAGTGGAGGAATCTCCACTCCCATTTTTCAAACTCCGGTTTTAGCTGGAGCCAGCCAAACCACCTATCACACACCACAAGTCAGCAATCCTCTCGCTTTTGGGTAGAACCCGTTTCAGAATAGTGCTACAACATCACATCTGGTGGCTGGGGGTAACCCCACCTTTTCTTTCGGGATCCATGCAGCAAGTACTTCCTCACCCCAAACTGCTTTATATCAAACCTCAACTAGGCCAAAACTTCATTTCCTGGCAACATTAAACTTGCCAAATTTTTCTAAACTAATGAACAACCCTGTACACCATAATGCAGCATGACCACCTATCCCCATAAAAATTCCCTCATACATCCCAAATTTTGAAGGGAAAACTGGTGAAAATCCAAGTGCTCACATCACCACATTTCACCTTTGGTGCTCTTCCAACTCACTGAACGATGATTCCATTCGGTTGAGGCTATTTCAAAGAACATTGACTAGTGTATCAACTGAGTAGTATATCGAACTGTCATCGGTTGCGTATGATAGCTTCCTTGATTTAGAAACCGTGTTTCTAAATCACTTTCAACTTCATGTCTGATACGATGCCAGTACAGACTTGTTGTTGACTTTTCAACAAAATAAGGCCATGCACATATCTGATCATATTCAGGAATGGTGAAGGAGAAAGAGGCTTATTAAATCCAATATACCTCCCGATTTCTTATTAGAGTGGTTCTTGAAATATTTACTGCCTTATATTTCTAAGGATGTGTCTACATCGAGAGTTTCCACGGAGGAAGAGGAAATTATCACGGCCTAGCAGCTAGATATGATCTACTCTCAGTCTGGGATTCTTTGTGAAATTATCCCTGGGGTGTCGAGGTCTGCAAATAACCTAGAGAAACCCAAGCCCAGATCCCATGTCGATGGTGTGGTATGTTCAGTAAGTACACCCACTGTAGAATCACTGGCTAAGAAACTCCATGAGTTGTGAGTGAAACAATCTGTAGTGGAGGAAGCTAAGGTTGTTGATCCCTCACTACAAGGTGCTAATGTCTATTATGCACAGTCTTCCCAAAGGGGAAATCAACAGCCTGATGGGAAAAATAATGAAGGGAATAAGGGTGAGGGGAAACAAAATAAACCAAAACCCATGAATAATGCTGAAGGGGGTAAGAAATACAAGAAGAAGGTTAAGTTTCCTTGCAACTTGTGCCAAGGAGACGATCTTACTTATCAATGCCCCTTAATGGATCAAGCACATAAGCTTATTAAACAACAAAAACTGGTTGTCCTAAAGGATCCCTTTCCCCAAGGATAGAATGCAACTTCTACTTCAAAAGATGTCAGGGGCACACCTATTGCTCCTACTGATGACAATTATATCAACATGGTCTGATCCGGTACCTTCTTACAGACAAGAAATAAAAACTAGGAATAGTAGGCTTAGGATAAAGGTAAGTCTGCTCTCGAAACTTCAGCCCCTCTCACCATTGAGAAATCGGTTGAATCAATGCCTAAGATACTGAAAGGAGTCTTAAAGAAAACTTTACACAACCCTTATGCGAGGGTTGCTTCTAACTATTCCATACTGGAAGAACTAGCCCAAACACCTTGTGCGATGTCGACATTGGAAGTGTTACAAAGTTGTTCTTCTCAGAGGGATGCACTCTTAGCATCTATAGGTAGTATGGATTTAGCAATCCTGCTAGCCAAATTTAATCTCTCTGAGGTTAAACCACGCTTTCCATACCATGTGGAATTTTCAATCGATGTCGTCCATGGGGGGAATACCATTGGACGAACGATAGTTGATGAGGGTGCTTACACATGTGTTATGTCGATTTCTTGTTGGAAATATTTGGGATCCTCGGAATTGGTCCCATCGAACACTTTGCTTACTGCTTTCGATGGTAGGTCCTTCTGTCGGCATGGTATCCTACCGGCTTTTGAAATAATGTTGGCAAGGAAAGTGGTTTCTGTTGAGGTCAAAGTGATTGATGCTCCCTTGGACTATAATTTGATTTTTGGGAGAACTTGGACTTACAACATGTGTGCTATTCCTTCATTTGTCTTCCAAGTTTTAGTGTTTCCGCACGAAGGGAAGTTGGTTACAGTTGACCAGCTTAGTTTTACTTGGAAGGGTCGTTTGGAAACTAATGAGTCCACAGTATCGTTGATTTATCAATCAAAGCCGGCTAGTGAAATCTTGGGATTTAGAATGTATACATCACTGATGGGAACATTTGATATACTAGATCCTATTAACTACTTTGGTTCTACAAGTGTTGGGAAGTATATCGCTACAGTTGTGGATAGAACTGACCCATGGGTAATCCCTTCGCGAGAAAAGCCCTAAGTTCCCCTCTCAAGAGCGGAAGTAGATTATCAAGTTATATCTAATGTTTTTGTTGATTCCATCTCGACTCCTTCCCCAGTCTCAAAGGAGTTGGATGAAACCTATCTTCTCGCTTGGGTGGAGAACTCCACATATTCCTATGATTGCTTAGATATGGTTTTGCCTTCTGACGAAGCCATTCTGGAAGCCATGATTGGACCAGAAAATATTTGTGAGGACCTTCACCACAAGTCCTTCTTCATTCTAGAATTAAGCAAGATAGAGAATTCAGAGTTCCACATGAGACTTGTAGAAGGTGTTGATCTGCCAGTTAATCCTTTTCCTAAGGGAGTATTTTTCGAGGGGAATATGGAAAATATCTCTACCACCATTCCAATCAACATTTCTACAAAACTTGATGTCGTGGAAAACGTGCATATCGGTGAAAAAATTTCTCGGGAAGAGATTTCCATTTACTCTTCCTTGTTTAAGGAATTCCATGATGTCTTTGCTTGGTCATATGAGGATATTCCAAGCATTGATCCATCTATAGTACAACATGAGATCCGTACCTACCCTAATATAAAGAATGTTCGAGAGAAGCTCAGACCAGTAAATCCGCGGAAAAGTGGCAGTCATTAAGTCTAAGGTGGAAAAACTCTTGAATGAAGGGTTTATTTACTTGATTTCTCTAACGAAATGGGTATCCAATCCTATTTTGGTTGAAAAAAAACAAGGGACTATACGTGTTTGCACTGAATTTTGTGATTTAAACAAAGCGTGTTTGAAGGATAACTACCCTACAACATTCATCGATCAAATCATTGATGCATGTGCGGGTAGCGAGGTATTTTTGTTCATGGACGGTTTTTTGGGATATAATCAAATTCAAATAAAACAGGAAGACCAACACAAAACGGCCTTCATTTTTCCGTGGGGGAATTTCGCATATAAGAAGATTCCCTTTGGTTTGAAAAACGTCGAAGGTACTTTTCTATTGGAAATGAATTTTTCCTTCCATGATATAAAGCATATTGTCGAACCTTACCTAGATGATCTTCCTGCCCATTCTAGTAAGAGGAAGGACCATCCAGACCGTCTTCGTTTAATCTTTGAACAATGCAGACACTATAAAATATGCTTGAATACCCACAAGTGTGTTTTCTGCGTCGAGTCGATACGGTTACTCGGGTTCATTGTTTCAAATAAAGGTATACAGGTGGATCAGTTAAAATTTGAGGCCATTGTAAATATGCCTCCTCCTTGTTCTATCAGGAAACTGCAGAGTATGTAGGGTAAATCCAATTTCCTTTGACAGTTTATAGTCAATTATGCCAAGATTACAAAGGATTTCATGTTCTTGTTGAAGCAAGACACCCTATTCCTATGGGATGAAACCCCACAACACGCTTTCGAGGCATTGGAAAAGGATTTACTATTGGCTCCTCTCTTGCATCCACCAGATTACACTAAATAATTTATATTGTATCTAGCTGCATTCGAGTCAACGATAGGATTAGTATTAGTTCAGGAATACGACAAGCTCCAAGAGCATGTTGTCTACTACCTTAGTCAAGCATTAGCAAGTCCTGACCTTAAATACTCGCACGTTGAGAAGTTGGCATTGGCGACAGTCTATGCTATCCAAAGACTGAGACATTATATCTTGCTAAGGACAACCACAGTGCTTGCAGATGTTAATCCTTTCTAGTATGTTTTATCCTGACATATAATTAGGGACAACTTTAATAAATGGATCATCATTCTCTAAGAGTTTGACTTGGATTTTTAGTTTGCTAAGTCCAAAAAATCCTTAGTGTTCGCGGAATTGATCTCATAATTCCTGACATAAGAGACTATAGTGGTAGAAGAAGACTCGTTCCCAGATGAGTATATCTTCTTAATCTTGACTTCTTAACCCTGGTACGAAGATATCCTAGTTTATCTCCAGACTCTCAAGTGTCCTGCATCCTTCTCGCGGGAAGATCGGTGTAAGTTGTGAGTTAATTCGAAAACTACCTTATCATCGGTGATACCTTGTATTGATGAGGGGTAGATTCTATCTTGCATCGGTGCCTCACCCACAAGGAGGAAAAGTATGTCCTAAATGATTCCCATAGCGGAGTGTGTGGGGGTCATTTATCTGGGTTAGCAACGGCCCAAAAAATTCTACGTGTCGATTATTTCTATCCCACGATATTTAAAGATTATGTGGAAGTTGTAAAGCGCTACCATCCTTGTCAGCTCTATACCATAAAAATGCGGTCACATTCAGCTCATTTATTTCCCATCATCGCGGTAGGGACCTTCACTAAGTGGGGGGTTAATTTCATGACATGTAACCCAATTTTTGTCGGGGGGGACAAGTATATAATTATCATTGTAGACTACTTTATGAAGTGGGAAAAGACAATGCCTACCTTTAAGGCCAATGGTGAAACAACAACATACTTCGTCTTCAATCAAATCATTGCTAGATTCAGCATCCCAAAGCAGATTGTCACTAACCATGGTAGTCATTTTCAAAACAACATGATGATTGATTTGACCACCATGCTAGGTTTTAGGAAAGATCATTCATCTTCCTTTTGTTATCAGGAGAATGGACAAGTAGAGGCAGTGAATAAGACCTTGAAAACCATTTTTAAGCACACAATCAATGTGAGAAGGTCAAATTGGCATATCATGTTGTATCCTGCACTTTGGGCATACCAGACTAATGTCAATACTGCTACAAGTTTCTCACCTTTCCAGCTCATTCATGGGGTGGAAGCAATCACACTAGTTGAGTGCGAGATACCATCTCTAAAAATTGTTATTCATGTGCTTCCTGACACTATCGATCTTGAAGAATTTTTTCTTCACTTAGAGAATCTTGATGAACAATGCATAGATACGCTTACTACAAATGAGGCTCATAAGAACCGGATCAAAAACCAGTACGATAAATTTGTCAAACCTAGGCTTTTTTTCTGAGAGAGAACATGTCTTTCTCTATAATCATGACAAGGAACCCATGGGGGCAGGTAAGTTTAAGTACATGTGGTTAGGCCCATACATAGTGTCAAAAATTTTAAAGAAGGGAGCTTATGAGTTAAATGATTATGATGGTAACAAGCTGTCGGAGCCCATAAATGGGCTCTACTTGAATAATTACTATGCTTAGGTACGGTATGTTTTCTTGTATTATTATTGTATGTTTATGTACAATAGGTCATTACTGGTTAGTGTTTCTTACATAGTCTACTTATTGTTTCAGATGGCATTCAAGTGGTTCGTAGGGTTCGTTGATGGTGCCAATCATCACACTTGTAATCTGGCTTTAGCTTCCTGGGTCATTTACGCTCCCTCGGGACAACTGGTTTCCTCTGGTGGCACTTGTCTAGGTCATGCAACCAATAATATGGTTGAATACAATGCGGTCATTGAACTTCTTTAGGATGATACGTTGCATGGTATTACCCACTTGGAAGTCATGCTTGACTCCCAGTTGGTGGTTTCCCAGCTTAATGGTGATTATCAGGTGAGACACCCTACCTTACTACATCAGTTTTTAAGAGTGAGGTTACCTAAAAGGAATTTTGAATACATATCATACAATCACATTTCAAGAAATCATAACATAATTACTAATGCATATGCAAATTATATACTCGATTGGCACTTAACACATACATTGTAAGACAAAATATATGGACGTGTTTGAAACACATGTACATAACCAGGTATATATATATACTCGATTGGCACTTAACACATACATTGTAAGACAAAATATATGGACGTGTTTGAAACACATGTACATAACCAGGTATATATATATATATATGTGTGTGTGTGTGTGTGTGTGTGTGTGTGTGTGTGTGTGTGTGTGTGTGTGTGTGTGTGNCGACTTCCTCTACATCCTCCCGGTAACAAAGCACGACCCTGGTTACCCTTCTAAGAAGGAGTAACTAGGATGAAGGAACTCCAACTACATGCTCCTGCATCGCCATGGGGATCCTCTCCATCATGAGAGTAGGGACATCATGGGTAAGCTTGGCCAGCTTCCCATCTACTACATGAAGCATCATATCATCCCCTCCAATCTCCACAGGTCAAACAAAAGTCTTCAGATGTCAATCAAGCCAGACTGGTCCTATAATTGTATATCAACATAAAGTGTGTCAAACTCATGTACATATGTATATATAAATTTATGAACAAAAATTTCATAAAAAATAAATAATAATAATAATAAAAGTAAAAAGTCATACCCATCTCTCCCCATGCTCCCCCAGGAGGGAGGATGACCTTTGGATCGCCCCTGAAATCCAATCCCACTTAAGGGAACTTCTCAAGAGCATGCACCTGTTTACTCCACTAGGAGTACAAGTCATCATCGTATCCTCTCTAGATCCCACCTCCACCACCCCATCGGAGGAAAATGCCACCCCACCGCGTGAGTCTAGGGTCACGGGGTGGGCATGGTGGTAATGTTACTGCGGGACTGAGGGAAGGAACCCTCTTGACGAAAAATGCAACCAATATGCTAGCATATCCAAAATTCTTCTTTCGACCCCTCCTGCAGTCAGATAACTGTTTCTTCATAATCGGGACTAGTCCCGAGCACCAATCAAATAGTGCTTCCCAGATACACTCTACCGCTATGTGCATGTGTGTACGTGCTTCCAAGTGTAGAGCAGAAGATCCTGCAACTCTGGCCACGGTGCTCACGAAGACTTCCAGTGGAAAGCTGGTGATCTGTGCAATCGAGATTTGTGTTCCCGATTTCTGGGTCACAGGCAAGTAGTAAGTATTGATGTAATCCTAGACACTGAGAGGGTCACCACCCAGGCCGGTTCCCTCCATGTTCACGGGTGCTCTCTTGCGCGATAATCCCATGATGAAGTATATGTCTTCTACGGTCAAGTCCAAGGTTTCCCCTTGGAGGTCAAATAGCCCAAGCTCATGGTCCCACAAGCTAACCAGTGTCTCTAGTAGACGGAATTGCGCACGCATGTTTGACGTGCAGTAGAATTTTAGTAAACCACATCTTTACAAAGCTTGCAAAGTCACGGGATATCCCATTGCATCACGATCCATGTCCTTGTGCTCCCGTTCCCGCCATTCCAACACCATGTTTGCCTACCCAATAAGCATTTTCAACATTAGATTTGAATCAAAATCAATTTCATTTTTAGAATTTTGAAAAAACCAAGCTTGCACAGAAATTGCGACTATGCAGTGTGCAAGGCGTGATCCATTCGCGAGTTGCACTGCAGGAAACCTGCGGTTATAAATCACATTCGTTGGTCTAATGAAGGCCACCGCTGTTACACCGTGGTGTTTTTAGGGCTAGCAAAAAACCCACAGTTTGACCACCAAATTCAAATTTGGAATGCATGAAATTAAAGAAGAAGGAGAGATGAAGTACCTGCAACTTGCAGATTTGAAATGGTCCACCTAATTGTCTACAACGATCAATCGAAGTGAGGTAAAATTGCTAGATATAGTTAAAAACTAAAAGTGATATGTTTTGTTTTGATTTTGAACTATTTATAGTAAAAAATTGAAATTGTTACCCGCTTTATAAATTAAAAAAAGCACTCTCTTCTCAAGAAACATCTGCCCATATCCCACTACTTCTCCTCGCCCCTACTAGAGTTGCAACTTTTAACATACATGCAAGCACTATACATGTAGGGCTATGTATTCCAATAAAGAACATGAAGCCTTTACAGGGTCAAGCCCTATTAGTGTTCCAAGAAGAGATGAAAAATATTCAATACATTCTCATTGATGAGATGATCTTCATAGGACCTGAAATGTTTGTTCAAATTGAGAGTCGCTTGCGTGAATGTTTTCTAGAGAAAAATAATTGCTCATTTGGAAACTATTCAATAATTCTTGTCGATGATTTAGGCCAACTCCCACCTGTGATGGACAAACCTCTATATGCAGGAGCAACACTAGGGAAGTGTTTGTGGGCAGACTTTACCCTTATCGTCATTTTGGAAACAATATTCCAACAAAGGGGCACTGATGCCACCTTCTTTAATGTTAAAATTTCAATTTAGGTGTTGTGAGAACCCTCATGTACTAATCCATGTGTGAGATAGGAACCATTAACTAACCAGAATGATTCAAAGATGATCAAGAGTTTGAAATAACTCTCTCAAATCCTAATAGCAGCTGGGATGTTTTCCCCTCGGGAAGAGAAAATCTTGACAATGGTCAAGAACTTATATGCATCTCCGGAAATGATAGAAGAGAAAGAATTCCATGAGCCATATCCACCAAAATATTTAAAAGTATCATTTGATTCCCCTTTCTTACCTATAGAGGAGACCAAAGAACCATGGACCATGTCTAATGGAGACCAACCTTTAGAACCTAAGATTGAGGTGTTCCTTATATGCCCCTCGGAATATCCTATATGCACTGAAGATATCAATCCTCTAAAAGAAGAGGATTTGCATGGCATGGTAGAAGAAGATATTCATAATGGTCCAAATGGGGACATGAACCAAGAACACCATGATTATATTGAAGTATGGTTTCAGTCAACTATCATTCCACAACACTCTCTTCTTCATAAATTCTTGACATTTAATCCATCAAAGGAGTTGGTTCCTCATTTTTCTGGTACTTTTATATTATTTAAGCCTGAATGTCAGTATAGTTATAAATTTGTTACACCCATGGCTCCATTGAAAATACTAGTATACTTTAGATAAGGGTTTTTCTTAAATAAGGTCGGATAGTAAATAAGTAAATAGAAGCTGCATATAGTTGTTAGTTTAGTTTAAAAGTATAAGTGCATCATCATTTTTGATGTTTTTTTATATGCAGAAAATGTGAAATAAGGAAGTGTGTTGCTATAATTTTAACATGTTTCTAGCCTATAGTCAGATTGCCTTACAAGTTCTCTAAATAAAGGAAGTTATGATGATTTGTTTGGAATCTTGTAGGTACTCCTTTTAGTGGTGTGAACACTGGAAAACTACCAGAAGTTGTGAAGGCTATTCCCAGGTAACAACAAAAACCACTTTTAAAGAGAAAACTAGTTTTTTTCTCTTCCAAGAGGGATCTCTCACAAAATATTAACAAGGCCAGATATGTATAAATAGAATTGTTTGTAATTAATAAGATTGGTTGAAACAGAATACCTGACCATTGGGCTATGGAGTCAAGATATGAATATAGATCAACAAAACTTATGCATGGAAGTTTTAACAAAGGCAAGATCGCTACTCAATCACAGTCAAAATTTGATTGTATGGTCGAAAAGGAAGAACATGAACAAACCATTAACAAAGATCATTACAAAAATGAATTCGATATCAAATTTAGAGAAAAGGCTTAGTGAATATATGAAAAGAACAACTAGAGCATAGTAGATATGAATTCTAAACTGTTACACACTCATTTCAGACATGAAGGAATACATAATGGAAAGATAAACTGGAAAACATTCACATGAGAAAAGAAAGTACAAACTGTAACATGAAATAACACAGGAATCTCTGCCAAACACCAACTTTCAGCTCTGTCATTTTATTAAAAAATACTTGAATACATAGATCTTAAAAATATCATGAGTTCCAACCCTTGCTTAATCAAAAGTCTGAATACTTATACATTGCTCCTTGAGCTAAACAATAACCTAATTGTCTAACGGTTTAAACCGTTTATTACATGTGTCAAAGTGCTTGTCTATTGCAAAGCAACTCTGAGATAACAAACTTCTTTACTAAATGAAAATAAAATAACATTTAACATAAAATTTATTCTTCGTTGAAACTCCTTCGCGTTGTCTTGCTTGATATCTTCATGGTTGTAATTTATATTTATTTGATCCAAATTGTTGAATTGTTCTCCACTGTTTTGGCTTAGGCAAATCCGCAACAACCATTTCATGTACCAGGACTCTGAGCTCCATGCTTTTTGCATATGAAAGATTAGGCACTTTGGCATACATGATTCTAAAATCAAACAATAACTCGAATTCTTCAGTCATTTTATCAAACACAACCCTTCCAGACAGATCCTATTGCATATCTTGAAACTTGCTGTGGTCTGACCTGCAAATTGCTAATTTCTCCAGATATTCCTCCTGAGACAATAACGGTCCCATTTATTCCCAGAAGAAAGGGATTCCCCTATTTACCAATGGAGTGAATAAGTTAGTCACTTCTTTGACTCTATGACTTATAATGTCAACTTTGGCCTGTACATTATCCAACATCCTGTATTTTCCAATCACTTTTCTAGCCTAGGATGCAATGACAACTTTGTCTTGGATACCAAACCTTCTGACTTGATCCTCTAACAGGGCACTTAAGAAGTTGATAGAATTCTAAGCTACTTCCATTGGCTTCTTATTCAATCCATGCTTTACTATCAAAATATTTTGTCTACCAACTTTCAGAGCACTCTCCTAATCTGCAATAAAATATAAATAAGGTCTGAACTTATTAGCTTCTTTGATAA
The DNA here is from genome assembly GCA_001517045.1 of Pseudotsuga menziesii. NCBI lineage: Eukaryota > Viridiplantae > Streptophyta > Pinopsida > Pinales > Pinaceae > Pseudotsuga > Pseudotsuga menziesii. The sequence goes on from LPNX010444954.1 coordinate 52,803, forward strand.
TTTCATCCCAAATCATATGCTTGGCTCCTTGCAAGGCCATTTGACCAACCACCTGCTTTGTTAGATTAGTATTCTGATTTATTAACTCTTGACATCTCTCCTCCAATTCTTCTTTTCCTCTTCTTTTTTCAAAGCCATCTCTTCAAGGTTTTTGTTCTGTAACTTTAACCATGTGAGCTATACATCTTTCAAGTTCACCTGGGACATTGCTTTAGAGAGAGATGTTGCATCTACTTCTACAAAAGGAGTAGTAAATTGATCTTTGAATTCTTCACATTTCTCTTGTAATTCTTTTTCTTTGGCTGCTAGCTTTTCTTTTAGGTCTTTCTCATTTTCTACCAAAAGCTTAGCATCATTTTCCCATTGCTTTTCTTTTTCTTCAAGCTTTAATAGCTTGGCTTTACAATCAGTCAATTCAATGTTCAATGCCTCTTTTTCCTTCTCAAACTCTCTCAATTCATAAGTTTGAATAAGCTGAGCAGGAGGGATTTTCAGTTTCTTTTTCAGCACTTGAACCTCTTTCTCTTTTTCATCAAATAGCTTCTGAGCCACTGCTCCTTTGTCTGATTTCCCATCAACCTTCAACAAATCATCTTGCAACCTTTTAATCTTGATTCAAAGGGCCTTGTTTTCAACCTTTTCTTTCCTTATGAGGTCATGGGATTTCTTTTTATTTGTCTCCAGTTTAGATACCTACAATGTAGATCTGAGCAATCTTGTATATAAAATATCACTTGTTTCTCTATGAAAATGTATTATATCTGTGGTAGGCCCTCTTTTCTAAATTCACATTCACCTCTGATACCTTATTGCCAACAGTCATGGCCAAACTTAGGGTATCTTTGGCATGGTCCCTTACAGTTTTCAATGTCACATCTAGTTTGGGAAACTGTCTTACTTCCTCATATAATTTCACTATCTCGTCAAAGGTTTTATCGAACTTTTCCCTATAGGTGTTCAACCATTCTTCCTTTGATGAATACTTATTTGGAGTCAGTCCATCAAACACATATTCTTGAAGTTCCAGACTGTTTACTTTGGGTTGTTCTTGTTTCTTTTTACCTTTCATACTTCCATTAGAGAGAATTTGAGGTCAAAAATGGGCCTCAAAAGGACTAAAATGTACTATAAAAATCAACCAATTACATTCTAGTAGATGACATCATCCCCCATGGTTGAGGTGGGATTGCATGAGTTAAGAATACTTATTTGTCACATTTTCTATGGTGGATGAAAACCCATAGTTAACCAAGGTAGTGGTACAAGTACTTTTAAGTCATAAAGTGAAGTACTCACAATAAAAGTCATTTCACACTTTCTCATAAAATAATATTATTGTTATTTTCAAGTAAAGTACTCACAATTCACTTTCTCATAAAATAATATTATTGTCATTTTCAAGTAAAGTACTCATAATTCATAAAAATGTCTTTTCACATTTTTTTATAAAATAATATATTGTCATTTTCATGTTTTTTTAATTTTAAATTATATATTCACTCAATTGTATTTAACATCATAATGTCAAAATAATATATATATATATATTAAATCTTGTACTTTTAAAATAAATTAAATTCATGAATGATATTTATATGAAAAAAATATGTTAGTTATGCATATAAATTAAATTTATTTTTGTTTAATTTTATTTACAAGTTCAATAAAAATAAGGACAATATTTTTTTGGGAATTTACAATGAATCTTAGTCACATCATTGTAGAGTTATTTTATTAATTTTATTTATAGTCAATTTAGAAAAGTAACTCAACCATGGTTATTTATATTGTGCATAAAAAGTAGTGTAGGAGATGAGTTGTCATATATACCTACCCCATAAAACCCCTAACTCATAATATTTTAATATATCTTATATTTTTGTAGTACATCTCTTAGGAGGCCCTTTTTTGACCTCAAATTCTCTATAATGCTTTCTTCACTTGCACCATTTTTCCCTCTTGTTTAGTTTTCTTCTTCTTTGGTGTACTAGCAGTGTCTACTTCTTTAGTATCCATGAAATCTGAGTGCTCTCTCTTCTTGGAAGTTCCTGAAAAACTCATTAAGGATGAGATATTACCAGCAATTGCAACTATATTAGAAAGATCCATTTGTGGAGAATTATTTCTAGGTAAGTAAGATACAGAGTCTTATCCCATGCTAACATTATTTGGATCTTTGTCAAGATAATCTTCCCAATTAGCTGCCTCCCTGAGTCCAGCTACTTCAATTTGTTCAAAAGGCTTATTGTTATTTTCTTGTCTTCTTTTGGAAATTACCTGGTGTGGATCATAGTTGATTGCAATTCCCAAAGAAAACCCCATGTTCTTAAGCAGATTATCAATTATGGGTAAAGCAGCTCTACTTTTACCAACATATGGCCCTGCCTCCTAGGGAAATTTCATATCCAAACTCTTCCTAAAGTTTAAGATGTGTTCCTCTTCCACTGTAAGCTTTTGTCTAAGAAATTCCAAAGAGAAAATCCTGGTTGTCAGAAAGGCTGGAAGAATATAAGCCTTGATGCACAAATCCATACAATATTATAATGGTTTCAAATTCTAAAAGGAACCAGTCCCCTATCATTCTACTAGGGGAAAGCTACAATATTTCCTTCATATCTGGTAATACTCTCGGCAATCTTTCCTGAAATAAAACACTGGATATTTCTGCCATCAAATCATTCATAAACTTGCAATAATTCTGGGTCATTTCATCAGTAAGTACCAATTCAGGAAATTGTAGGAAGTCTTCATTGTGTGACAAGAACATCTTCAACAAAAAGGATTGGAATCTGAAAACTCTAGTATCGTGGAAGTTGACTAACTGAGAACGAATGTGCTCAGCCAGGAACTCATCAAATTTAAGGCAACGAGACTAAAAGGACTGACCTGGAAGTTCAGACTCAACTAGGCAAGTACTTAGGACAAACAACAGACTCAATAGTGACTCTGTAACATATCCATTAGTATCTAACCCCCAAAATTTACTAGCTAAGTAATACAAGACTAGGTTTCTTCATTGAACAGGACTAGGTCAATAGGATAAGATAAACCTATAAACTCACTATCAGGATTCAAACATGACTTTAAAAATGATTCTTTACTCTCAGTTGTAGATTCTTAGAAGAAATGGATGACATTTTCCTCTTTGTATTCTTGAGATAAAGGAATAAAATCATTTGGGACAAATAGGGCTTTATAAATAACAAAGGCCTGAACATGGCAAAGGACCTTAGACTTAGTTTTATTCATAATGACTCCTTTAGCAGTAGAAACGTTGTTTACACACCACTTGACAAATTCGGGGCAATTTGAGGTCTAGTTGACAGAGAAAAAGTAAAAGAAAGATTTGAAAACACCATGGGTATCACTACCCCGGTCCATAAGAATTTTCAACTTATTCTTAGTTGTCTCAATGGTTTCATTCATCAAAATAGTATCAGAAATTTCAACATTCTTGTCTTCAAATCTCTTCTCATATTTCTGATAGGAAACCCCTAATTCTTCATTATCCATTACTTCTACCACTTCTATCTCATCCATCTTATCCATATTTAGAAATACTAGGAAGGTTTCAGAGTGCCTACCTTTGTCAATTAGCACGGTGCTAAAACTCGTCCACGCTGGCACTTTGCACATAGTCATGGTTACTATCAATTACAATACAAACAAACCTTCGTACTCCACGTAGGTGTTTTTAGAATTTTTTATGTTTCATAAGCATGGCACACCTCTTGTAATCTACACTGTAGATTTACTCTTCTTCGAAATATAAGCCGTCTGTGTGCAAGATCTCAACATCAATACTCAAGACTAACATCATGTACAACTCGATTCGGCGGAATCAACACTAGCCCTTGATCTGTAACCTGCCTTCACGACCACCATCCAACTGTGGAAACCTTTAACATTTCGTAAATCATTTCGGAATTGATTGATCAAGCAACTTCCATCCGCGGAATGTACCTCATCCGTCGATCAAATCTGGAGCGTTATCGGAACCGTTGATCAATGTGGCCCCTACCACTTTACGTGAATTTGAATTGGGACTTTCTCCTTTCTAGTTCAATCTGTGGAATTACTCCCAACCATAGATCTATCTCCGCTCTCATATTCCTGTCCATTTAATATTTCCACTTGTTAACCCATTCTGTGAATTCGAAAACTTCTTTTATCCTTGCATCTCCGATCCTTGGAATGTTTCTCCATTGCTGATCTGCATTGTTTTAAATCTGGGCTTTCAATATTTAAACCCTTTTATCTCCATTTCGCCAATGAGATAACTTCAATTTATTCCCCATGTTTCATCAATAGAACGATCTACCATCGTAGATCAAACCCCTCTTTTCATCCAACGTTCTATAATGAAAGAATACGATCACCCATTAACCTAAGGAGTGCTTTCACCCAAAATTTTCACATATGCATATTTTCAAACCCTTTAATCAAACAATCCACAGTTTTCAATTATGGTGCTAACAAGTGGGACTAAGAACGCATCTTCATCTATGATAGGGACACAGTTACATTTGTTTTGGTTTTGTTGCTTCCCTGAAACTTTATTTCAAAGTTCTTTTCTGGTTTCCATTAATTTTGATTTATCATATCTCGAAACTGTTTCTTCTTCTTCTCTTTGGATTAATAGTTTAGACAATTTTTATAGAAGAAAAATAAGAAAAGAGTAGAAATTAAGTGTTAATTCCAAGATATATTATCATAACTAAACATTTTTTAGTTTTAATTAAAGGTTTTGGTTATTGATAAAAAAAATAGATTCTTTGAAAGTCCATATCATTAAGGGATTTATGGATTTATGGAAGAAAACATGGATTTGTTTCGTGATGCTTATAACATATTAGTACATCATAGTTTATAAACTTTGAGCTTGTCATCTAAGTATCTTTATAAGGAAATTAACAACAAGCTAATTAGTTTGTGTCCATAGAGGAACACTATTATTACTTTCTAAAGTTATGATGCAAGTATTTAGGTCTTTTTTTGGTTATTCTTCGGATTGTACTATTCACTTCACATAAATTAGTTTATTCACATGTTATATTCCAATTAGGTAACTCATGAGCATATTTATGCAAAGATTTTATGTGGGTTCTTTTTATCTATGTATTGTATTATGTCTTTTTCTACAGCTGCTCCCCCTCTCATCCTTTATCTTTATTACAAATCTATAAGGGTGGGGTAATAGGGACAAGATCCTTTGGCATGGCATAAAGCATGTTGCCTAAAATTTTAAAATCACTTTGTATGTGTCATCTCATACTTCCTTGTATTGCATTCCCACTTCCGGACTATATCTTTATCACAAATCTAAAATTAGGAAGGTTGTGGGTTGAAACTTTTAAAGAAGGTGAGGAGTAAGAGGTTACCCCTTCAGGGCATTAGGTATGATCTTTGGCAGCGGGTTCTGATTTATGATTCTACAAGATGTTTGAATCTAAAACTGTTGTTTTTGATATATTTATTACCTATGATGTTATACTAAAAGGATGACCCGACTTACAATGGAGGATTTACCTCATGACTCTATGATGACCAATTACAACAATAACATCCTGAAGGTGGAATAGAACATCTCCCTTGGGGTACATCAGTAAAATACATTTAGAATATCCTTTGAAGTTACAAGATTTCAACACATATAGCGATATTCTTAGTTTATTAATTGTTTGACATTATTTGTTTATGAAACAATAGATCATAGATATTGCTAAAGTAAGTTTTGTATTATAAGTTTAATTGGAAAGTAATTTTTGTATTATAAGTTTAATTGGGAGTTCGATAACTTAGTTTTGTTTTCATGTGTCGTTTCTCGTACTAATGTTTGTAGTGAATTTCTTAGGTTAATAACTGTTGTTTTTCCTATTAAATTTATTTTATTATGCATAGGCTCTAATTCTGCACTTACTGTGTTTGCGCCTCTATGTCTATGGGCCCTTGGGTTTGAAAATTAAATGTCATTTTATTAATAAGCATATTTTAGGCCCGACACATTGTGAACTGATAGTCTCTAGAGATCTCGTTGTAATTCCTTTGAGAGTGTAGTTATTCCCTACTTGTCAGAAACTCATGTATAAGGCACTAAAATCCATGGTAATAGGGCCTAATGTTCATAAGCATTCAACACCCAAGTCAATATCACAACCATCCATGTCAATAGAAAAATGTTGATTTTGAGGGAATAATCATCCATTTGAAGGCGCACATTTTCACAATGGCTCCTGCATTTCATAGATCCTCCATTTGTAATCATGACTTGGAAGTTGTTCACAACATGGATATAGTAGTGTGTTTCTTAGGGTACCCAACAATGAATAACATTATGCATGCTACCACTGTCAATTAACACTATGACCTTATGATGTTTGAGGCAACCAATCAAATTAAGGGTTTGGGGGAGTAGAAAGACCAATTAAGGCATGCAAGATTTGGGGTTCCTTCTCCTACAGATCAGGCTAGGGAATGTATTCCATAGGTGGATGAGGGACCTCATGGGTGGTAGCACCAACTTCCTCATCATAAATGTCCTCTAAAATGGCCATAAAGAGTTTTTTTATCTTTACATTATGTCCAGGGGAATATTTCCCATCACAGTTGTAACAAAGACCTTTGAGTTGTCGCTCCACCATTTCATCTTGGGTTAAATTTTGGATCTTGAGAAGTGGAGAGGATGATGAAGGATTAAAGTGGAAGGGAAGGTAGGTGGACAAGGACAAGGAATATATGGGGCCTTTTTATTTGATATGTTATCACCTTTTGTGCTTATCTAGCTATTTGAGTGGCATACGATGTAGTTATACGAGCTAGTAAAACCTGTACACAAATATATTCTTTAAAACCACTAATGAAACATTTATTGTAAAAATTATCGAGCATGACTTCATTGTGGATGGCTAGTTGCTCAAATTATGAGATGAAATTTTTTATTATGCTAGATTATTTGAACTTGGTTAGTTGCCTCAAATAATGAGTGTTTGTTTCAAAATGTTCCTAGAGACAGGAAATAAATTATGTCCAAGCAATATAACCCTTGTATGATTTCTTATGTCATCACCGCCATTTCTAGCATTTGGGATCTAAATATAAGACACTCACTCTAAGTTTCATCTAAGTGACCCATCGAATTTGGTGAGATTGACTTTAAGAGCTCTATGTCACATGTAAGTCATTGGATCATGAACAAGTGGAGTCCCGTGAGACCCATGAGGATTGGGTGAATCATCTTGTGGGAAGGTCATTATGTCTCTAGGTATCCTGAAGGTGATGAAGGAAAGAGTTTCTATGGTTTAATTTGTGTTTCAACTCATCATATAATGTTTCTAGAGGGAAAAAATTTAGGAGAGCTCACCTCCTTGAGTGTTACCCATAAAAGGAAATGGAAATGGGTCCAAAAAAAGGTGCATGCAAGATTGGTACCAAGGCGATCAACATCAATCTCTACCAAGGACTATGCTAAATCAATCTCTCTCTCTCTCTCTCTCTCTGGATTGATATATATCTCTAATATAATTGTGGGTTCCAAAAAAAGGTGCATGCAAGATTGGTACCAAGGCGATCAACATAATGCAAGGACTATGCTAAATCAATATCTCTCTCTCTCTCTCTCTCTCTCTCTCTCTCTCTCTCTCTCTCTCTCTCGATTTCAACGTCCTAAGGGAAAGT
>LPNX010444954.1:60557-109737 GCA_001517045.1 Pseudotsuga menziesii
TAATTGTGGGTTCCAACAATAGTACTCATCCCAATCCCTCCAGGAACTAACTAAGGAGGCTCAATCATGCCATTTATCATACTACCTGACTGCTTAGGTATTAGAGAGTAATAATCTTGAGTGTTGTGTTAGGTGCCACTATAGCATAAAGACAGTGGATCAGATTATCTAAATTTGGCTTCAATTTTCCTAGGGGACTTTCAATATACTCGAGGGTACATGGAATTGAAATTTTGTATACATGCATTGTTTGAGGTGGTACTACTCAAAGGGGTACCAATAGAGGTTACAACTATAATACCCCAATTTTGACCCCTTAATGTAAATTTTTAAATATTGTTGTAAAAGGATATAAGCCAGAAACAAATGGTTAGGACGACCAAAACTTTGTAAATATGTACATTTTGATATTAATATAAAAATATCTAATGGTTGCAGAGGAATAAGGACGAAGAAGAGATGGGGGGTATATAAGTGGGGAAGTGATGGTAGACTAAGGGAAATGACCATAATTAGCTTTAGCTTATATTCCTATCCTTTTCCATTTAACCCAAAGTTCTTAAACCATGGTTAATAGCTATGATTTAAACATAGTATTACTTAATTAGATTAAGAGTGAATTAAGAGGGGAAAAGTGGTTTCATGTGGAGTGGCCTCATGGAAATCTTAACTATGCTTATAAAAGTGAGAAATCAATATTGTTAGGGGTTTTTTCCTCATAGATTCCAACCATTCGAAATTGATTCTTCTTCATTGGCATCACCTTGGACAACCATATCTTGGCGCCTGTGACAAAGGATCGATATGTCATTAAGGAAGATGATTTATTCATTCCATTAACCTTGAAGAGACTGGTGCATAAGAGGAATCTATCCCACAACTTGTTCCATGGATTCCCAATTCAAATACTTCATGCCTAGCCTATGTTGGAGCAATAGAAGGGAACTTAAGGCTACCTGAGGGACTACTATCTTAGAGAAGGGGGCTTGTGTCTTGCATTGTGCAGGTTTACGGGGAAGGATATTTGAGGATTGGGACAACTGTGGAGGGGGTTTAAGCACCAGTGAATTACATGAGAGATTAAACTGTGTAAAGTGGTATTGGGAAAATATTTTTCCTTGTGAATTGATATCCCCAACTCAGGGGTGTTTATGTCAAAGCTGGGAGGAACGTCCTTCACCTGTAACCAATTGGAGAATAATTGATTAAAAAGATAAGGTTATGATTGTGTATGAATGTCATGGTTAATGATATGTTTTCATATTTATTATTTATTGTTTAATGAATGTCTAAATGTATGGAGTTGCATCACATGGCATGTATGTTTTAGGTTTGATATTGCCTGAAACTTTTAATGAATGCATATTTTATTTCGGTGGTTATACAAATTTGTTTTTTGTTGTTAAATTGAATGAATTTATGAACCATGAATTTGGACATAAGTGGTGAATTCATATATGTAATTTGAGTACATTATGGTCTCAATGGTCGACTAGGTCTGCCAAGTACCTTACACCAATGGTGTCCAACAAATGTGACTAAGTATCAATTTTATTATTTGCGGGTATGCATCCCCAGTTGTAGGTTTACATAGTGAATGATAGATCATTGTGTCATTTATATATGTTGGAACATGTCTCTAGCCTAAAAATAAAATTCTAAGTTTTTCATCTCATGAAAGTTCTCTAACACCAAATGTTATGCACCTTGATAACATAATTGGAAATTAGAAAATAAATAACAAAAAAAGCAAGATTACATTATGAAAAGATAGAATTACCACAACAATAGAAAATTGTAGATAAAAAAATTTCACAATAGCAAAATCTTTATTGGTGAAAGCAATGTTCACTTGCCTCTTTGAGGGGGAAACCTCCAAATGAAGCCAAGTTCCAATTACAAAATATTCACAAGACATTTTTCTTTCATTGCTTCTACTCCTATATATAGTTTCTAGTGAAGGAAATTTATGGTAGGCGGATTAACCTTCTAGTAATTCATCTTACAAATATTTATTTAATACTATAGACACTTTATAATTGGTGGAACCTTCTAGTAATTCTTTTTCCAAATATTACCTTCACACTATATTTACTTTACTAGATTTAATTAATATAGATGGAATCAATTCATAACAACCTATCTATAAAAGGGGTTAGGGGAGGACCCAAATAGGTTGATCGATAAAATTCAAAAGAACATCAATTTCTCATGCAATTAGTGGCTATCTAGAGCCAGGTATTTTACCTTAGTCAAGTCTATTTTAGAAGCAACTACGGTACAAAGGAAATCCTTGGTGCATATTTCCACAGGGATGTAGGAAAAGTTCAAAAATTGCGTTCAATTTCTTATGGAACTATGAGGGAGAGAAAGATGGTACACATTGGAAAAACTAGCACTCTATATCTATGCCAAAGAGAAAAGGTGTATGGGGTTTGAAAATCATACGTACCTTTCGCATGTCCCTCGACAGTAAAACACTTTGGAATTTGATTAAGAAGGACAACCTGTGGAACAAAATTATTACTAAAATTCATGGCCCCAAATACTATCATAATTTGGAAAATGAGGGATGATAAAACTAGTAAGAATAGGACAATTCATTGGAAGGATTCGGTGTCTTCCTTTACAATCATTGGAAATTGTTGGCTTGGATAGTAGGAAATGAAGTCGATGACAGTGTTTGAAGATGTTATTATGGGCTATGGATATCATATGTTTATACCTCTAGATATGGTACATTTTATTCAAGATCTAAACATGAGATATTTGTATCATTTTATGTAATGTACCAATCAGATTTGATTGTGCATTTATTAACTCTTCCAAATATTTAAACAACACAGTGAAAATGAAGGGGTCAAACTAGTCACTTCTAACTAATACCGTGAGGGGATTTCAAAAAATAAGAAAAGGTGGGATGTCTATGCTATAACAAACAAATTTTCACAATGTACTGGGACCATTATGTTTTGAAATCAGATATGTCGAAGTCTACTCCAAGGCTACCTGGGTACACCAACATATGAAAACTAGAGCCTCAACTTGGCACTACCTGAGGGCTAAGAACAAGTGGTTTAGACTTGGGAAGGCTTGGAGAAACCAATATTACTGTTATAAATCATATATGGTTCGAATTTGCATTTTTAGGAATAATTTGGCATGATTTAGAGGTCTTACAAGAAAAACTGTCAACCGAGACTACACAACTAGTTTCGATTTAGATCTCCCAAACAGTGTAAGAGGGTCACAGATTATGAGTTTAAGGATTTAATGCACTCAAGAGGGTTTAAATAACCTATAGAAACTTACAAAACTTAATTTGGATTCATAGAGTGCATTTTATGGCAAACACTGAAAAATAGTCAGAATTGACCCATGAATGAGCTAGTCTAGCTATCTGATCATTTAAATGACTCAATTAATTTAATAATTATATAAAAAAAATGCACATTAAAAGATATGATAACATATGTATTACAAAATAAATCTCGAATCATGAATTTACAATTGTATTCATTAGTTTTTACATCAAAATTGCAATAAACCCCCAAGGGATGAGGATTTTACAATTCAGAAAGAAATTGATGGATTGCATGAAAAGAATTAAGTATTCACCACCAAATTAGAATAGTGGGATGTATAATGAAATTATTGATCCATATTTGACACACCACATCTTCTACCACTCATAAATTGCACCCTCATCAAGTATTCTTCTAACTATATGAAATTCTCTTGTGTTGGAGCAATGATCAACAAGATATCTTCTTCTTCACTTGAACATTTAGATGTATTGGATGGAAAATCATATATTCACTTTTAATTCTAGTTTCTGCACTAGATTGATTCTAACTGAGAGAAAGGAACTAGAACAAGGTTTGCAATGGGGCCCATCATCCAAAGTTGATTGAGGAGCATCACCCAACCTTTGAGAAACAAAGCTCTCAAGACAATAAGAAAAATGCCCAAAATATGTGAGAGTGGTGAACCCTCCTTATTTTATAGAATTATATGGATTCCATATACATTTAATTTGGTCCATATGCCTCAACCAGAGTGCCCTCGTTGACTAATTTTGATCCTATATCTTTTTCCTTATTTTGCCTTTCTTTGTTTCCTTTCTGCTTGGCTGAGCTTCATTATTTTGGAAATTTACTTTTACTTTGGGCCCACTTGCCTTCATAAATTATAACTCCTTGCCTATAATTATCCTGCATATATTTACTAAGGCTTTTAGCTTTCTTTCCTTCTTTTACTAATCTTCCTTGAGCCTTATCTCTCAAAATCAGGAAACTCCTATCTTCACTGGTTTTATGTTGCTTTTCATACTTTTGGATGCTTTTTGTCCATATTTTTATTAGGATACAACTAATATACATTATCCTCATCCAATGCACCCTCTTGGCCCCATAATCCATGAGAAACTCATAAATAATTATTAGAAATATTAAATATTACAAAATTGTGGTCCATTTTTTTTACCATGATTTTATTTATTTTTACTAGGTAACTATAGATTTGAATTAATTCCTTGACTAATTAATTAATTCTCCACTAGGACCCATGGGGTTCTAATGGACTAGTGGTTTCCTCCCTGGTTCTATAAAAAAAAATGAGGACATTACATTCCTCCCCTCCCAAATTTGCTTGTCCTCAAACAAAAGAAGATATGGTTGATGAAGAACCTGTACACCTTTTCCACAATACTTTTGCAAGGCCACTTTAGAAACCATATGAATCTCATCTCCATCATATATGACCTTTTATTTTCCAACTTCTATCAATCCTCCTTTTCCATAAATTCATGATTGAACTTGCTTTTGAATACTCCATTGAAAATTGTGTCACAAAACATGGATTGAATTTGACTAAGGAATGCAAAAAGGCCAAACTTCTCTTGTAGCAAGTAGAATAGGAATGATCATGCATGTGTAAAATTATATCCCCGTGAGCAATAGGATATGTGACGTACATAAGGGATTCTTAATGATGTTTCCTAAAACTTCACTATCATGAACCAAAATTTAATCAAAGAAAACCAACACAATCTTACCAAAGCACCCGATGTACGTTCTCCCCATGTAAGAAGGTGAAGTCATAGGTGTATCAACCAAATCAATCCTCATGCATTAAAGTACCAGGTGGGCACATTGGATACAATTGGATGTATCTTGCAAACTTTCTTCATCCATACTAATATGATGAGGAGGATTAAGATGGAGATTAATTTTGGGAAGGTACTTGACCTTCAGTATCTCATTCCTCTTGAGAGGGGTCTTTGTACCCCGCATACTGCAGTGTGAATGTTATATTTGGAACAATGGAATTCAAATATAATCCCAGGGTCCCAAATGAATTCGAGAAGTGGGAAGTGTATAATAAATCCACACTAATCAAAACTAGGATCCCACAGTATGTGTTGCACTCCCTCATCCATCATTAACATCTGAAACAATCTGCCATTCCAAGGAAGGCCAGGATCCCATAACTATAATAGAAGTTCATCACTCCCATTTCCTTGGAAAAAAAAATCTTTTATATCCAATCAAGTTTGGATCTCTCCAATTCCATCTAATTTCTTTCATGCACTATTGTCTTTGACATGCCGTGAGTGCAAAATAAATTTCTCTTACATGGTGATTTAAAATATGCCATATGGTTGCTCACCCAATCCACATATGCATGAATAATTAAGATATCTAATGGCTACAAAATATGTCTTTCTTGTTGCATAATCTTCAAAACCATGTTAGGTACAACAAATGTTTCATTATAGAAACAAGATGATCATTTACCTCCCGAATTATTCATCTCAATGGCTCATCTATCCACCCAATCAATGAATAAATGAACACCTTTGTTTGTTGATCCATGTGGAAATATATCAGACTTCTCCTTTGGATATAAATATCCTTCCCATGGAGGTAGCTCAAAATCCTCCATGAGAAAGGTGAGTGTTTGGAAAACACTCTCCATGTCAACCAATTCAAGTAGGGTGCCCATGTGATGCATGCCTATTGGAAGGATCACATGGTATCCTTAGGAATCTGTGTTGCACCTCACAAAACTGCAGGATGTATGACACCATCAAGAACCATTTATATTTATATGGAAAGCAAAAACCCAAAGTCTTAATTGGAAGTGCATCATTCCAAATACCTTTTGAACCCTCTAAAATTCTTTCCAAAATTAAAATAAACTCCCTTTGTGAATCCATGCCATGTGTTCTATCACCATGAATCAAATGGAACCTTCAAAACCCATCATGCATATTGAATGCATCAAATTTCATCAATGGAAATTTATGTTGCTTCTCATAAAATTGGAAGGCAAAGAATACATCAATAAAACTCCTATCATAGCAAGCAAGACTCTTTCCTTCTCTGTATATCGACTTTGTCATGCATCCATCCATCTGATACATAGATGAATAAACATCTTTTTTTATTGATACAAGTAGATTGAATGCAACTAACTCCTCCAAAATCATGTTCCCTTTCAATGTAGGAAACCCATAATCTTCCTGGTACCAAGCTAGCACTTGGCCAACATTCTCCGTGAAAATATCTTCTTCATCCACATGCCATTCAAATGATCTCCTTGTTCACATGATGGATCATGGAATGATGTTCTAGTTAGTCTTCTTCCAAGGCAAGCAAGAATAGTGCATCCTTGGATATCCATATCCCTTATGTACTCACATATCCAATCCATGGACAAATAAGTATCCTTGCTCACATATATGAATGGTATGTCTTCTTGTATGTACTTCTGCAACAAGACACGTGTTTGGCCAAAATATTCTATAGCATCTTCCTTCACAAACACATGCAAATCAGAATTTTCCTCATGTTTATCCCTTACATGAGGTTCCTCAATCAAACCCACACTGTCACCTGCCATGTGAACATGATCATTTTCCATGCAGTCTAGAAGTTGTGGCATGGTAAACACTCTATGAAGTTGATCAATATGCAAACTTTATTCTTGAAGAGCTTCTTGGGTGCTCTCCAGTTCATGGGTGATATTGTCAATCTCCTCTTCATTTTTAAGTGATGCATTATGCTACATCTTCACAAGATAAAGAAGATGATCTCTATTAGAAAGAAACTGAAAAAAATACACCTCTTATTTCTATTACTACCGTTAGAATCTTCTCCAAGTATTTAGTGGAATATTCCTCCTCCATTTTCCAACAACATTGTGAAACCAATGGATTGGTGTCATACAGAGTGCTCAAGGCCTTCCTAATATCCTTTTATATCATATCCAGTGGTCTTGCAAGGAAGTGTGTCTCAGCTTGAGGACAACCATCCTCTTCTTATTAGGGTTGATCAACTTCACCATGAAGCTCAAGTGGTGACTAGAATTCTGATTTATGTTCTTCTTTTGGATCTCATCCAAAAGATGTCTCACCACCATCAACGGAGTCAATATCCATTGGAGTGATCTTGAAATCACCCATAAAGAAGATAGAAGTGAATTTATCTCCCATACTACTAGCAACCTGATGATGGGCTGTTGGGTCTTCAGTTGTGCATGGTGTCTCTTCATCTTCTTCTACACAACTTTCTTCTATAATGCAATCACGTTGTAGTGACTTGTGCTCCAACCCATGGATCTATGCTTCTGCTTCGTTTCCATTCTCCTCTAGGAAACATGAGACTTCTCATAATGCTTGAAGGTGTAGATAGCTTTGATGAATCTTCATCTTTGGTTCCTATTATACTGTGAAATGACACTTTTTTTCGAGTACTGACACTAAATGCGTTGGTACACAAAAGGACAAAATAGATAGAAGTTTCCCAAAAACTATAGATGAACATGTGCCTTAATACATCTTATTCCTTCCAGTCTTTCCCATGTTTTTCATTGAGCTTAACTTGTAATTGCGACTATTGATATTGCATCTCGCAAGTCATTCATGGGTAGCCACATATGCAACCTCCAGTTACATGATCACACTATGCATTTGTGGGCTGCCTTTATAAAATTCGTGGTCCATTCACGGATTTCTAGTATTCATACTCGCGGTTACATTAAGCCAAAATTTAAAAAATAAAAAAATGATTAGTCAAGTACAGATGAGTTCATAATCATAACCTCCCCAACCTCCCTAACCATCTCAACCTTCATAACTCCCCCTGGTCGCCAATTATAAATAGAGGGGAGGGGTAGAGATTGAGGAAACATCCTAGAAGAGCAAGGTTATGCTGGAGGAATACCTTTGGAGATTTGGAGCAGCAAAACTCAGTTCCTTGGCTAGCAGAGGAGGGCTTGTATAAGATAGAAGTTGTATATTTCACTACTACTTATCAATAAAGAGAGATTTTATTCCATAATTGGTGCATCAATATTCTTATATGTTATGATTTTATGAAATATGTTTTCATTCCCTTGCAATTATAATGTTTCATATGTATTTATATAACATCTAAGGTTTTTGTAGGAAGGCATCTATATTTTTGCAAGTGCGGATCATCTTGGAGAATTCTGGAGCATTTGGAGTGAAGGTTCAAAGCTAGGACCAACCTTCATAAATAAGGTGGATTAGCTTTCGACCCTATTTATATCTCAAATTTCTAGATAGCTATATGTCTGCAAGTTTGATATTTATATGTTGGTGACCCTAGACCCTTAGGTCATAAGGTAGATTTTCCCTGAACAACAAAACTGGAGACTTTGCGGGGGAGTCTAACCTATTTTGGGTCTGTTCCATAGGTTTTCCAGTCGAAACTGTTCTTTTTATTGTTGTAAGTGTTTTGCTTGGATTTTGCTTTCAGCCTACAGTGCTTAATGCTTGGAATCCTTTGGCCATCTCTTTTCTTTTGAAAAAATTCTGGCTATAACCGTGGGTTGTCAATATATACAGTCGCAGTTACCTGTTGTATTCCTGGGTTGACTGTATATATAGTCGTGGTCCATTCACGGGCCGTTTAAGTGACAGTGGTGATTTCTTGTAGGTATAGGTCGAACTGCTGGGGTTTAGCCTGATTTTTGCATTTTGACTCCTCAGGGGTTTGTAAGGTTTCTTCTCTGACATTGTACTGTGTTGTTAGTAGATGCATTTCACTTATTCTTGTCCTTAAAGTGTTTTGTTGTTAAGTAAAGTTTCGATATTTATGTGTAAGTGTGTTAGGTTTTTCCTTCTTGGTTTCTTTGGTTTGAGTGTGGGTGTCTTTGTTGATTGCTATTGTTTGCCAGCCCTTCTAAAGCACTGATCTGCCTTTTATTGCTTTAATAGTGGTCTAGGTTTGTCACTTTGACCAAGTTCTGATCTATTTGTCTTGCCAAGTCAATAGTTTCGTCCAAGTTAGGGTTTGAGTCATCTTTACTGTAAAGATCTTACTGTTGGCACTTGCATTTATACATGTTCATTTTCTTAACTTAATTAGTTGCATTCAATTGCATCGAAAATTTTGAATTTTTTTAAAAGAAAAACAAAAGGAAGTTTAGTTGCATAGTTAGGTCTAGTATAGACTCTTTGCATTAATTGTTTTTCAATTATTTTCAGAAAACGAAAAAACATAAAAGTCTTGTGTTTTTTCAAAGTTATAGAAGTTTTCATTAGTTTCATAAAAAGAAAAAAGAAAAAATACTGTTAATTGCGTTTATTTTGAAACTTTTACATCACATTTTCTTTCACTCGTTGAGTCCAAACACCATTGAGTCCCACTCCACTACCTCTGAGTAATAACTCCATAAAAAGAATGCTTAATATAAAATTTATTAGTAGTATTTATTTGTATAGGTTTGACCTTCAACTAGCTTAGGCTAGGTTCTTGGACTAGGAGATTTTAACTATCCAAGAGCACTTTGATTTCAGACATAGTGGTTCATCTTAAGGTAAGTGCATTTTACAAGGGATAATCCAGAAAGCTCATCTAACACAAGATTCAAGCACGAGGCCACATAATAAATTGTTTACAGAGATATCCCTCCAATACCTTGTTTGATCATATACCAGGATTTTTGTCTGTGTGTGGGTTCTATCAATACCACTTATTGGGCCCTGTGAGGTGCTGGTATTGTTAGAATTATGGGATTAGCTACCCTTCCCATGCACATCAGTCAGGCCAACAACTATTCCGCCAGACTCTCATTGTAAATTTGGTATCCTTAGTCTCCAGACCTTAGGTTCTTACACAGGTGGCATTGGAAGGCTATTTCCAATGCACCTAGAGTAGACTTGGAAGGTAACCTCGGTTGATAGTTTGGGAGGGCGGTTGGGTGATTCTAGCTCTTGTATATTTTGTCTCTTTTGTCTGTGATACTTAGGAAATTTTTTCGTGTATGCTCTTTGGTTTTCTTGTGTCTTAGTTAGACCTTTTAGGTCTATGAGTCAATTTTTAAGTTGTGGAGGACCATCCTCTTCGTAGGTCTAGAAGGTTGCAAAACCTTCCTCCATCTTTAACAATGGAGCCTCCACTACCACCTCAAAGACGAAGACTTGACACAGATCATTCTTTTGAACCAACCGGTGTTAGCGAAGTTCCAAGTGAACCGCAACTTAGACTTACTCAGGAATAAATCCCACCAGTAGAGATAGAAGACTTGCAGGCTCACAAGTTTGCAAGGAATTACAATACACCTCTAACTTATTTGAATGATCATGTAATAGTCCAATTCCTTCCTTTAAGTTCACATGTGTCTGGTGTTTCTTTGAGTCCAGATATGTCTAGTACAGAATAAAGCATGTCTACCCCTACTTCAACCATGCTAGCTGGTGGAGTCTCACCTCCCCCAGTCAGTTCTCCTAGACCTAGTACATCTACTACACCTCTTTCTCTGAGTGCTCGAGTGGTCAATCCCTCAGCACCTTCTAATGTTATAGGTTAGTCTAGTGGGGTGGTCACTGGCATACCCAGTGCACCTTTTACTTCTTCTCCTTTCATGCAAAGTGCGCAAAGTGGTCCAAGTGGGTCCACTTCTTTTGTCCAGGGATTTTCGTGGAATGGAGGACATATTCCTCCATCCAAACCTTATGTAGGTCCCTTGCATTCTTATGTTGGTGTTTCATCTGGGAACCAAAATACCTTCACTGGTTATATTTTTTCAGACCTCTATTCAGGTTTCGGTCACTCCATTTGGGGGCTCTCCCTTTTCATTGTTTAGTGGAGGAATATTTGCTCCCATTTTTCAAACTCTAGTTTCGGCTGGAGCAGGACAAACAACCTATCACACACCACAAGTCAGTAATCCTCTGGATTTCAGGTGGAACCCGATTCATAATAGTGCTACAACATCACATCCAGTGGCTGGGGGTAACCCCACCTTTTCTTTCGGGAGCCATGGGGCAGGTACTTCGTCACCCCAAACTCCTTTATATCAAACCTCGACTAGGCCAAAACTTCCTTTCCTGGAAACGTTAAACTTGCCAGATTTTCTATAAACTAATGAATGACCGCGTGCACCATAATCCAACATGGCCACCTGTCCCCATAAAACTTCCCTCAAACATCCCAAAGTTTGAAGGGAAAACTGGTGAGAATACAGGTGCTCACATCACCACATTTCACCTTTGGTGCTCTTCGAACTCACTGAATGATGACTCCATTCGGTTGAGGCTATTTCAAATAACGTTGACTAGTGTATCAACTAATTAGTATATCGAATTGTCATCGGTTGCATATGATGGCTTCCTTGATTTAGAAATCATGTTTCTAAATCACTTTCAGCTTCATGTCTAGTACTATGCTGGAACAGACTTGTTGTTGACTTTTCAACAAAATAAGGCCATGCACATATCTGATCATATTCAGTAATGGTGAAGGAGAAAGAGGCTTATTAAAGCCAATATACCTCCTGAGTTCTTATTAGAGTGGTTCTTGAAATATTTACTGCCTTATATTTCAAAGGATGTGTCTACATCGGGAGTTGCCACGAAGGAAGAGGAAATTATCACGACCTAGTAGCTAGATTTGATCTATGCTCAGTCTGGGATTGTTTGTGAAATTATCCCTAGGGCTTCGAGGTCTACAAATGACCTAGAGAAACCCAAGCATGGACCCCATGCTGATGGTGTGGTCGATTTAGTAAGTATGCCCACTATAGAATCACTAGCTAAGAAACTCCATGAGTTGTCAATAAAACAAGCTGCAGTGGAGGAATCCAAGGTTGTTGCTCCCTCACTACAAGGTGCTAATGTCTATTATGCACAGCCTTCCCAAAATGGAAATCAGCAGCCCGGTGGGAAAAATAATGAAGGGAAGAAGGGTGAGGGGAAACAAAATAAACCAAAACCCATGAATAATTCTAAAGAGGGTAAGAAAGACAAGAATAAGGTTAATTTTCCTTGAGAGTTGTTCCAAGGAGATGATCTTACTTATCAATGCCCCTTAATGGATCAATCACAGAAGCTTCTTAAACAACAACAACCAGTTGTCGTGAAGGATCCCTTTCCCCAACGACAGAATGCAACTTCTGCTTCAAAATATGTCAAGGGCACACCTAGTGCTCCTACTGATGACAATTATATCAACATGCTCTGATCTAGTACTTTCTTACACATAAGAAATAAAAACTATGAATCGGAGGCTCGGGATAAAGGTAAGTCTACTCTCAAAACTTCATCCCCTCTCACCATTGAGAAACCAGTTGAATCGATGCCTAAGATACTGAAAGGTGTCTTAAAGAAAACTTTCCACAACCCTAATGCGAGGGTTTCTTCTAACTATTCCGTACTGGAAGAACTAGCCCAAACATCTTGTGCGATGTCATCATTGGAAGTGCTACAAAGTTTTTCTTCTCAGACGGATGCACTCTTAGAAACTATAGGTAGTATGGATTCAGCAAGCCTCCTAGCCAAATTTAATCTCTCAGAGGTTAAACTATGCTTTCCATACCATGTGGCCTTTTCAATCGATGTCGCCCATGGGGGAAATACCATTGGACAAATGATAGTTTATGAGGGTGCTTACATATGTGTTATGTCGATGTCTTTTTGGAAATCTTTGGGATCCTGGTCCCATCGAACACTTTTCTTACTGCTTTCAACGGAAGGTCCTTCCGTCTGCATGGTATCCTACCAGCTTTCGAAATAAAGTTGGTAGGGAAAGTGGTTTCTGTTGAAGTTGAAACAATTGGTGCTCCCTTGGACTATAATTTGATTTTAGGGAGAAGTTGGAGTTACGTCATGTGTGATATTCCTTCTTTTGTCTTCCAAGTCTTAGTGTTTCCGCACGAAGGGAAGTTAGTTACAGTTGACCAGCTTAGTTTTACTGTAATATCCCTAATTTTGGAACACATGAGAATTACTTACCTTTGTGTTGAGCGAGAAGCTCTAGAACACATGACAAGCTAATTGGATGTGTTGGGCATAATCCCTGGAGCCTTCCATGTTGATTTTGAGCATAAGCTCTGGAGCATTGGATCCTTGGCCATTGTATCCCTAGGTGTATCGTACAAATACATCCTAGCATTTAGTGTTGAGCGAAAGCTTTGGAATTGCACTATGTTTGTAACTCCTTGCTATAGGCGTTGAGTATGGGATCTGGTAAGCGCTGGGGGTTAATGAAAAGAATCTAATAACTTCCGAGTGAAAATGATTCGAGAAAAATATTGATCTCATCATACTTATTTATAAGTGATTAAATGAAATTTTGAATTTATGTATTCTCATCGAAGTACTGAACAGCTACCATGTTATACGAGGGAAATCCAACATGAAAAGATGTTTAGAGTTACCTAGCCTAGTAGACCTAAACCATCTACCTACTTGACCTTAATGAAGAAGTGTCATTTAATCGAGGGATCATGGTATATGATGCCCGGAGACAAATGTTAACAAGTGTTATGTAGTATCCCGCTTGTTGTACCCCTAAATACTTTGTAATTGTAAAAAAGTTTATTGTATTGTTCTGGTGAGGAGCTCAAGGTCGAGGCCCCGCCAGAAACAAGACCTAGAAATAAATATGATTTATTTACCTAAGGGATAAACTTAGGAGCCCTAAGACTTTGACACAACTTAACGACGGGCAACTAAGCCCACTGCGGCTAAAAAAGAATGGTTAGGGAGCCATAACTCAATGACGCAGTCGTACATATCATCTTGATTATGGCAGTGTTAGAGATAAGGACTCGCCCCCTAAGGGATTCCTACTTCGCGGAGATTATCCCAACTAAGATACTCTATCCTAGTCACTTAATCCTATTACGATTAATCCTAGATATTACGATTAATCCTAGATAAAGGGAGTTGCAATCATTTTTTAAGCGACATAAAGGAGTCAAGTAGTTAAAATTTAAAAGGGAAACCAATCTAAGAAGTTAATGGTTAAAAGGACTATAGGTTGTGGCCCGCTTGAAGTATGGAAAAGGGAGATATCATCATTAGCATACACCATTTAATAAATTAAATGGTAAAATACCCCCTACCTAGACTAATGTACATAGAGACCTATATTATACTTGACATATATTGAGGTAATATATGAAGAGCATTATATATATATATATTAAATGGCCATAGGGAAATGCCTACATTGATAGGCATGATGACTAAAATAGTTTAAGTATTTAGGATCCCTTATAATGACAACAAGCGGGAATAATTCTAAATAAAAGGGTAATTAACTATTAAAGGATAAACTTATATAAATTTTACTTACCTATGATAAGGATTTTTGGACAAGTATTATTAGAGTGTGCAACTTGAATTATTTTCTTAACCAGTATATCGTACTTAAAAGAAAATATTTTGGTAAGGAAAAAAGACTATTTTTGGGTTGGATGCATGCCCCAAAGGTGGTTGCCTGACAGCAGAATTGAAGGAGACATGCCTCAACAAAAATGATGGCAATATTACTGCCTAGATTGTGGGACACTTGGCGCACCCTAGGAAAAATAGCGTTGCTCATTTGGTTATAAATAGGATATGAAATTCCCTGGAATGGGGGGGGGGCTCACGGAGCTATAAGAAATTCACGAGCCCTACATCTCAGGCTAGGGTTTTCATGTGTCAGAATATATTTCTGTTTGCGTGGGGGGTAGTGTTGATGCTTCTGAAGGATTGAAGGTCGTGACCTTTCTCGATCTGCGCCTAAAAGATTCCTTGGGAAATGCAGAGCCTGAGAGTATTACCGTCGATTGGGGTACGAATCCTGCACAAAATTCCTTCAATACTGACTGGTTACACTTCCCTTTTGTCGCGTACAAGTGCGACTCACCCCCAAATCACTATGCAAGGTAGGCTCTGACTTACATGTTGTTGCATGCATTTTTTCATACCCAAATCTTTATTTATATCGTAGATGGCGAACTATTGGGGTCTGGGCATATATTGTTGGAATCCTTAATGTCTACAACTCATATTTTTGATATACTCTTATTTGGATGTCCGCTCAACATGTGCGTTTTGATTTCAGCTCCAACTCTAAGGCATGCGATGGTATCCTTGTCAATAGAGTAAAAATTATATTATACACCAGAGATAGCCATTTGCTGGGATCTAAGTGTATAAATATACAGGTACAACCTTACGGTTTGCGACCTCTTTACCAAAAATGTTATGCTCAAAGTTTATTTATAACTCAACTCTGACCCATGCGACTTGAGTCATGCCTTCAGCTCTAAGGTATTGATTGTCCTCCTGGAAAAGGTCGAGTTAGTATTTATAGCGTGAAAGCTGTCGAGAGTTCAGGATAGGGTGATAGATATGTTGCAACCCTTTTCGGCTGCATTTTTTGTAAACCAAACCTATATCATATGAGCAGTCGCATGATTAGGATATAACCATATATGCTTGCGGCAATTCTGGTGAACTGAATCGTTATAGTATATGTATAATGTAGGCGGTGGAAATATTAAGGTAGGACCTTTTATGTTATATTATTTTGACTTCGTTTTGGTAAATGGACCTATTTTATATGCATGGTAGATGTCAACCTACACGTTCTTAAAACCTATGCGAGTTCATCTAGATCAGGGTGCATGTCTGGGATAGCCTGGGGATTCTTATCCTTTACAAATAATTCCCGTCACTTGAGTCGAACATGCAAGTGGTATTTCTGTCAGTATTGTTTTTGTTAAAACAGATTTTGGTTACAGGGTCATTTCATCCTCTAGAGCCGTGATAAGGCATAAGGTATGATTTCGTAAAAAAGAAAAATGTATCAAGGGTCGCCGTCCTTAGATTAGGTGTGATCCATTTCTGTCTCGCCTTAATCACTGTTGATCTCGTGCACAAAGGTCCAACACCAGACCAAGGGATCTATATTTGTGTACTTCTCTTTCCTCCAGCACAGTTGGGTTTAGGAAAGAAAGACTTCAGAACCTATAATGACTTATACTTTTCCCTCTTCAGTGTTTTGGCTTATGTTGATAAGTATTTAAATCTGAGGGGTCCAGACTTGGGTATGAAACTGTAAAAACTGGGGTATCCCAATCATGGTTTTATTGCATAATGTGAATTGAAGCCACTCTTTTAGTATTAGTAGATTTATCCCTAGAAAACTTAAGCTCAAAGGGAAATCTTTAAAATATTCCTGGAAGAGAACCCTCTCCCTTGTTGAGGGATACGTGAAAATGCAGGAGAACCAAGTCCTACCTAGACTTGTAAAACCTTCGTGAAGAGTCAATGTGTTTTATTATACCCTGTTAAAGGTATGGTCCAGGATATCTATATAGAAAAGCAAGTAAGATGATAGGATACATTATAACATGTAATACATCTGCATATGTACCCTCTGCATAAAGGTTTTTCCCCATTTCATTATAAGCATACCTTTCCTCTGTAGGCCTCATGGAGTCAGGGTTTTTGAGCTTTACTTTTGTAATTTCAATTATGAGAAATTTTTGGCAACAAAGTTTGTTGCGGTTGTAACCGATTATTTTGGGATAAATATTACATGTTGTGATAGTTTGGTGGACATAACCCCGGGTTTGGGGCGAACCACGTAAATTGGTGTCTTTTGTTTTGTGTCTAACTGTTCCTTTAAATGTTCTCTTCTTATGGTTATGTGTACCTAAAATGGGTTAAATACTTTAGAGCATCAATCAAAGTTGGGGGTCTCATAATTGGCACCTTGATAATGTTTTAAAGGTATTGTGATGAAGTAATGCTTGCAAGGTTGTGAATAACAATGGAATGTTGAGAACCCCAACAATCACATTAAGTTATGTCATCAACAAAACTAATTGTATTGCGGATTAAATATTTTGTAAAGTTATGCGGTAATTTCATAACCTGGCACTAGTCATTGAAGATAGATTTAATATGAAGATGTATGAATGAAAACAGTAATTGTAAATCACTTAGAGGCCCATAGTTTAGTTAAGAGTTTCAGGTATGTATATGTTGAAACTGCATTTCTAAAATGGGTATGTTACAAATTGGTAAATTTTAGGGCTGGATATAAGCATTCTTCTGTTGAAGAGGACACATAAGCATTTAATATCAGGATGCATCATATGTATGGTGTTCGATCATGAAATTTACAGTTATTATTATGTTAGCACTGGCAGGAATGTCATGTTGAAATTTCAAGGTAAGTTTCATAGAAAGGCCGAATCCTAAAGGAATGTAAATAGGATAAATGCATCAAAGATTTAAATCCATAGTTATGGATTTGCAAAAAAAATGTGTGTGTTTGTGAGTAACCAAAAAAATGATGCAGGTACATCTTGAAAGCCAGATTTAATATTATGAATGCAGCAATAGACTGTGTACTTATATTGTAGTTCACAAGTTGTATATGGCAGAAAAACTCTCTTACTTCTTCCTAAAAGATAACTAGGGATGTTACATGTGATAATACTATGTATTTTATACATAGTATGTATAAATAATTAATTATGATTAACTATATAATTAAATAAAAGAAAGAAGAGAAGCTCCATCAATTATTATTTATTATTAAAGGATTAAAAAATAGTATAATACCTATGAAAGTTGAACTAGGAACTAGTTAAAAGTTCCTAGGTTAAGAATTGAAAATTACCCCAATAATTAAAAAGGGTTAAATCAAGAAACCAAGGTTTCTTGATTTAACTGCCCCTTTGACTAAAAAGTCTGTCTATAAAGACTAAAGCCAAGCAAAGGCTTGGGGGTTCTGATTTTTATCTTGGAGAATTATTATTCTGCCTATTTTTGCTGTCAAGTGTTTTCCTAGAGAACTTTCTCCTGTAAGGAAAAGAGGAGTGATTCAGAACTGAATACCAATTAGGAAACCCTACCTTAGGAGCTCTAATCTAGTTGCATGTTGGAGTCCAGCTCGGGGGGATCCGGATTAGAACCAAGAATGATTCTGGATCATCGTTGGGAGGAACTTGGTAGTTCCCAAGTGATTTGGTCATCAAAATCAGAGGTCATATCTTCCTTAAATTGATAATGCTGGTTATTTAAAAAGTGTGCAGGTTCAGCCATTAAAGGAGCTTCAGTAAGAAAAATTACAGGTATGAGTTCTTAGTATGTCAAGTTCATTTCTAGGGTAAATGTTGGTTGCTTTATATAAATGCTCTTTATATATTTTTAACCCTGGAAATGATGGTTCTGTTCATATCTCCTAGGGTTACATTTCTTAAAATATAACCCTAGACTGTCTATGTTATCTTCTAGATTAAATGATGGGTATGTTAGATGAATGTTTTTCAATATATCTACTAACCCCATGTATTTTATTTTCTGGCTAGACCCTTCTAGGGTTTGTATTTTCTTCAATACTCCCTTGGGTTGTAAATGTTATCATAGGCTGTATATAGCTAGGATTGCATCTCTAAAGTTTGTTTCTGTATTCATTCAATATTCAGAAATTATTACTGTAAACTAAGTAAATCCAGACCTACTATTTATTGCTCATCTATTCTTTATAACTCTACTGACATATTACATTTGTCAGTAGAGACATGTTCAGATTATAGTAAATTTAACCATGGGAATAAGTTTAAAGAAATAAATATACTAAATAAATACCTCAGGGTATTATTTACAAACATAACTACTTTATATATATATATATACAGATAAGGCCATCTGGTATAAACATTTATGAAAACTATCTATACATTTAATTCCAAAATTAAATAACTCATCTAAGACCTTTCAAGGTCTACCATAATAAGAATATACTAGTATCGAAACTTTGCATTTAAATTATCAGTGACAGAACAAAATAAACGAAGGAAGCATCGTGACCATCCATGTGGTCCTTTACAAATCTTTGTTCTTAATTCATACAAAAGAATCCACAGTTCTATCCATTTTCCATCTATACATAATAACCATAAACAAAATTTACATAACTCATCAAACATTACCATAACCAAATTAAAATAATACATCTTATACAGTAATCATATCCTATTAAAATAACATCAAAATCATATTATAAATTCATATATTGCAAACATGAACAAGAATGGAATCCTGTGGGCATGCAAGCCCATTTTGTTTTTATTTATTAAAATACATTTATTACATTACATTAAAACCCTTCTTGCCAACAGAGGTCGCGACATCGATTCCCATGGATGTCCAGACCTAAGGCAAAGCCATAATAACAAACCATAAGAATTGTATTTACCAAAAAACAACCAAATCCCATAATCATTTCTTACACAAGCCATGCTATACATCAAATCGTATGTAGGATGTGGTTATTAAAATACATCCAATACAATATAAATAACAGATGCAGACGTTAACGTCGAGGTCCTAAGACCCTAAACCAATCACGGCCTCAGCCAAGTTTTAATATAGATACACAGAGTCCATTTACTGGCTAATACAACAAATGCCATCAAGGGTCTTTAAACCCTGGCCTCTACGAAACCAACGAATGCACAACACTCACATAAAGTTACGGTCATGCCAAATTAAATTACACGGTGAGTCTTAGAACTAATTACTCTGCTAACGAATCACCCCTACATTACTAATTAAAATTATCTATAGTAATGAAATAATAGCACAGAGCTATCACAGCCACGATGGGGTAGGATCAAGCCATTCACGGCTTGGCCTCTCAACCACCCACGTTGTTCACATAATACAGCCATTAAAATATACATAATACACAGACCACAAATGAAGGTGAATGCCTGTGTCCAAACCAAACTATTAAACCATAACTTAGCACAATCATTTATAAACACAGTAAGAAAAAATGACATGATTCTTTTATTAAATACGCAGAGTATAAACATCATACACAACAGGGTAAAATTGCAGAGTATCCACCCAGTCATTTCCAAACCAAAATAAAATCTTACGGGCATGCCAATGGGCTATGGCACCATTGCAAGCAATGGTGCAGCCCATGGCTCAAATGCCCGAACCATGTAATCACTACAAACCCAAGAATTTACACATAGAACCAGAGGAAACGTGATTCTTCGCCTCACGGCCGAAGCCTTTTCAACATTGTTCAAAACCCAAGTCTGTAATCATATGCCTGAAGGAAAAATTTAAACCCCCCCATCGAAACCCACAGCATAAAACCCCAACCAAGCAAATCTATGTGCAGTCTTCCCAAGAGGGCCGAAAGGTAGCAAGTAAAAACTTGATCACAAGATTACCGTGGTCACGATCGCAAACGTTTGGATCCCACAGAAGTTAAATCCATGCTGCTCCTCATTCCCCTTTGGCACCTGCAAAACACAAGCAAAACGAGGGATGAGAAGTATGGCCACGTTATCAAACATTAAACCAAACCATTATGTAGGCATATAAACCCAACGAAGGCATACCTAACAGTCTGGAGGTCTCATCCATGGTCTTCCCCCTTTGCAAAGCCAAAACGCAAAAACCCCAAATGACAACACATTACACAACCATCGTGAGCCAAGCCTAAGGGAAGGTTGTCATGTTTCTCCAAACGCATTGAATGCACCAGTTGGAAACCATTAAATCCATATAAAAACCCACTCTCCATAGTTTATGTTTCATTGCATTAAAACATATGACCCCCTCCCACATGAAAGCTTAAACCATGCTATCAAATGGTTTCTACCATATGTTATGTCGCCACCCCAACTCTATCACAGTTTTAATGTATTACAAGGTTTGCTTTATGGCAAGATTTCAATATTTCATAGTCCATAGGAGGCATTAGAACAAGGTGTAATGCCATAAGGCATACATCTTATAAGTTAGATAAAATACACTTTAGGCTTACAGCCATTCCTTAAAATCCATACGAAATGTGTTAAGCATGATGCTTAGAGAACATGGCATATGCAATATTCCATGTTAACTTTTTAACCCTCATAAAAACCAAAGGTATGCTCTTAAGCCAATATAATAACCTGCCAATA
Organism: Pseudotsuga menziesii; assembly: GCA_001517045.1. Lineage (NCBI taxonomy): Eukaryota > Viridiplantae > Streptophyta > Pinopsida > Pinales > Pinaceae > Pseudotsuga > Pseudotsuga menziesii. The sequence goes on from LPNX010444954.1 coordinate 81,813, forward strand.
AAAGAACATAAGAGATGTTAGTAGTTGTGGTGAAAATATACATAGAACGTAAAAGGTATTAATGACATATAGAATAACGAATATAAACCATAACAAAGAATAAACTAGTATACAGGAAATTTAGCCGTAATAGCTAAATTGACGATAACGACACTTACCAAGTTATAAAACTAAGTCGATAAGCAATGTAACAACTAGCAGCAAGTCCTCTAGGATCAAGACTGTCAACACACTTTACACCCGATCTCGTCACAAAGTAATGAACTGCATATAAATAGGACAGGTGCCTTAGTTCAGAGAGCTAAGTAATCCTACGTAAACAAAGTAATACTTTACCTCTCAAACCATCATGGAACAAGTCCCACCACTCCACCCACTTTGTTTCCACAAACAAAGTTAAGTTAGGGCTCCATAATTAACAAGTGCGACAATTCAGAAAGGACAAAGCACATAAATCCAATTATGACACATAAGCAACAAAAGTGTAAACATAATACAAAGTAGTAAACAGCAGTACAACATCATAAGTAAAATACTTTAAAAGTAACAATTGAAATATAAATGATAGAACGTAAGAACAGCTTACGACTAAATAGAGATACATAAAGTGTATGATAGAGTTCCGTAAGTAAATAATGTTCCATCTAGGTAGTTTTTGCTAGCCTATAAAAAAAATTATTTTCGATTTTTTGGGACATTACATCTACTTGAAAGGGTCATTTGGAAACTAATGAGTCCATGGTACCGTTGATTTATCAGTTGAAACTGGCTAGTGAAATCTTGGGTGTTGGAATGTATACGTCATTGATGGGAACATTTGATATACTAGCTCCTATTAACTACTTAAGTTCTACAAGTGTTGGGAAGTCTATTGTTACAGTTGTGGATAGAACTGACCCATGGGTCCTCCCTTTGTGAGAAGAGCCCCAAGTTCCCCTTTCAACAGTAGAAGTATCTTATTAAGTTATATCTAATATTGTTGTTGATTCCATCTCAACTCCTTCCCCGGTCTCAGAGGATTCGGATGAAGCCTATCTTCCCTCCTAGGCGGAGAACTCTTCATATTCCTATGATTGCTTAGATAGGTTTTTCCTTCTGAAAAAGCCATTCTGGAAGCCATGAATGGACCAGAAAATATTTGTGAGGACCTTCACCACAAGTCCTTCTTCCTTCCAGAATTAAGCAAGATAGAGAATTCAGAGTTCCACGTGAGACTTGAAAAAGGTGTTGATCTATCAATTAATAATTTTCCTAAGGAGGGAGTATTTGTCGAGTGGAATATGGAAAATATATCTACCACCATTTCGATCAACATTTCTGCAAAACCTGACATCATGGAAAACGTGCATATCGGTGCAAACTATTCTCTAGAAGAGATTGTCGTAGTACACTTCCTTGTTTAAGGAATTCCACGACGTATTTTCTTGGACATATGAGGAGATGCCAGGCATTGATCCATCTATAGTATAACATGAGATATGTACCTACCCTAATCTAAAGCATGTTCGACAGAAGCTCAAACCAATAAATCCATGGAAAGTGGCAGTCGTTAAGGCTGAGGTGGAAAAACTGTTGAACGAAAGGTTTATTTACTTGATTTCTCTAACGGAATGGGTATCCAATCCTGTTCTAGTTGACAAAAAACAAGGGATTATACCTGTTTGCACTGAATTTCATGATTTAAACAAAGCGTGTCTGAAGGATAACTACCCTACAACATTCATCGATCAAATAATTAATGCTTGTGCGGGTAGTGAGGTATTTTCGTTCATGGACGGTTTTTTGGGATATAATCAAATTCAAATAAAACTAGAAGACTAACACAAAATGGCCTTCATTTGTCCATGGGGGACTTTCACATATAAGAAGATTCCCTTTGGTTTGAAAAATGTCGAAGGTACTTTTCTGCGGGCAATGAATTTTTCCTTCCACGATATAAAGCATATTGTTGAACCTTACCTAGATGATATTTCTGCCCATTCTCGCAAGAGGAAGGACCATCTAGACCATATTCATTTGATCTTTGAATGATGCAGACACTATAAAATACGCTTGAATACCCACAAGTGTGTTTTCTGCGTCGAGTCCGGACGGTTACTCGGGTTCATTGTTTCAAATAGAGGTATATAGGTGGATCAGTTAAAAGTTGAGGCCATTGTAAATATGCCTCCTCCCCATTCTATCAGGAAACTGCAGAGTATGTAGGGTAAATCCAATTTCCTTCGACAGTTTACAGTAAATTATGCCAAGATTACAAAGGATTTCATGTGCTTGTTGAAGCAAGATACCCTATTCATGTGGGATGAAACCGCACAATGCGCTTTCGAGGCATTGGAAAAGGCTTTACTATTGGCTCCTCTCTTGTGTCCACCAAATTACACTAAAGAATTTATATCGTATCTGGTTGCATTCGAGTCGGTGATAGGATTAGTATTATTTCAGGAATATGATGAGCTCCAAGAGCATGTTTTCTACTACCTTAGTCGAGCATTAGCAGGTCCTGAACTTATATACTTGGCAGCAGTCTATGTTGTCTAGAGACTGGGACATTATATCCTGCTAAGGACAACCATAGTGGTTGCAGATGTTAATCCTTTATAGTATGTTTTATCTCGACATATAATCGGGGACAAATTTAATAAATGGATCGTCATTCTCCAAGAGTTTGACTTGGATTTTCAGTTTGCTAAGTCCAAAAAATCCTTAGTGTTCGCAAAATTGATCTCAAAATTCCTAACAAAAGAGACTATAGTGGCAGAAGAAGACTCATTCCCATATGAGTATATCTTCTTAATCTCAACTTCTTATCCCTAGTACGAAGATATCCTAGTTTATCTCCAGAATCTCAAGTGTCCTGCGTCCTTCTCGCGGGAATATCGACGTAAGTTGTGAGTTAATGCGAAAACTACCTTGTATCGACGAGGAGTAGATTCTATATTGTTTTGGTGCCTCACCCACAAGGAGGAAAAGTATGTCCTAAATTATTCCCATAGCGGAGCGTGTGGGGGTCATTTATCTGGGTTAGCAACGGCCCAGAAAATTCTACGTGTCGGTTATTTCTGGCCCAATATATTTAAATATTATGTGGAATTTGTAAAGCGCTGCCATCCTTGTCAGCTCTATACTAGAAAAATGCGGTCACATTCATCTCACTTATTTCCTTTCATCGCGGTAGGTACATTCACTAAGTGGGGGGTTGATTTCATGACATGTAACCCATTTTCTATCGGGGGGCATAAGTATATCATTTTCACTATAGACTACTTTACGAAGTGGGAAAAGACAATGCCTACCTTTAAGGTCGATGGAGAAATGGAAGCATACTTTGTCTTCAATCAAATCATTGCTAGATTCGGCATCCCAAAGAAGATTGTCACTAACTATGGCAGTCATTTTCAGAACAACATGACGATTGATTTGACCACCATGCTAGGTTTTAGGCAAGGTCATTCATCTTCCTTTTTTCCTCTGGAGAATTGACAAGTAGAGGTAGTGAATAAGACCTTTAAAACCATTATTTAGCGCACAATCAACGTGAGAAGGTCAAATTGGCATATCATGTTGTATCCTGCACTTTGGTCATACCGAACTAATGTCAAGACTGCAAGTTTCTCACCTTTCCAGCTCATTCATGGGGTGGAAGCAGTCACACTAGTTGAGTGCTAGATACCATCTCTAAAAATTGTTATTCATGTGCTTCCCGACACTATTGATCTTGAAGAATTTTTGCTTCACTTAGAGAATCTTGATGAACAATGCATATAGATGCTTACAGCAAACAAGGCTCATAAGAACCAGATCAAAAACCAGTACGATAATCTATCAAACCTAGGGTCTTTTCCGAGAGACAACTTGTCTTGCTCTGGGATCACGACAAGGAACCCCTGGGGGTAGGTAAGTTTAAGTACATGTGGTTAGGCTCATACATAGTGTCAAAAGTTTTAAATAAGGGAGCTTATGATTTAACTGATTATGATGGTAACAAGGTGTCGGAGCCCATAAATGGGCTCTACTTGAATAAGTATTATGCTTAGGTATAGTAATTTTTCTTGTATTATTATTGTATGTTTATGTACAATAGGTCATTACTAGTTAGTGTTTCTTACATAGTCTGCTTGTTGTTTTAGATGTCATCTGAGTGGTTCATAGGGTTCATTGATGGTGCCAACCATCACACTTGGAATCTAGCTTCAGCCGCTTGGGTCATTTACGCTCCCTCATGACAACTGGTTTCCTCTGGTGGCGCTTGTATAGGTCCTGTAACCAATAATATGGTTGAATACAATGTGGTCATTGAGCTAATTTAGGATGCTACGTTGCATAGTATTACTCACTTGGAAGTCAGGCTTGACTCCCAGTTGGTGGTTTCCCAGCTTAATGGTGATTATCAGGTGAGACACCCTACCTTACTATGTCAGTTTTTAAGATTCAAGTTACTTGAAAGTAATTTTGAATACATATCATACAATCACATTTCAAGAAATCATAACATAATTACTAATGCATATGAAAATTATATACTCGATTGGCACTTAACACATACATTGTAAAACAAAATATATAGACGCGTTGGAAACACATGTACATAACCAGGTATATATATGTGTCTGTGTGTGTGTGTGTGTGTGTGTGTGTGTGTGTGTGTAAAAACATGTCCATAGATACATCGAGTTTGATCCGAAGATCCTGTCATAAGTACATCAAAATACAAAAAATAGGATCAAAATCCATAAAATGCCTAGATCTAGGGTCTATCCTCAACCTCCTCGACTACGGCTGCCTCTACATCCTCCCAATAACAAAGTACGACCCTAGTTACCCTTCTAAGAAGGCGTAACTAGGACGGAGGAACTCCAACTACATGCTCCTGCATCACCATGGGGATCCTCTCCATCCTGAGAGTGGGGACATTGTGGGTAAGCTTGGCCAGCTTCCCCTCTACTACACAAAGCATCATATCATCCCCTCCAATCTCCATGGGTCGAACAAAAGTCTTGGGATTTCCATCAGGCTGAACTGGTCCTACAATTGCATATCAACATAAAGTGTGTCAAAATCACGTACATATGTATATATAAATTTATGAACAAAACTTTCATAAAAAATAAATAATAATAATAAAAAGTAAGAAGTCGTACCCATCTCTCCCCATGCTCCCCTGGGAGGGAGGATGAGCTCTAGATCACCCCTGAAATCTAAGCCCACATAAGGGAACTGCTCAAGAGTAGGCACCTGTATACTCCACCAAGAGTAGAAGTCGTCATCGTATTCGCTCTAGATCCCACCTCCACCACCCCATCAGAGGAAAATGCCACCCCACCATGTGAGTCTAGGCTCACAGGGTGGGCATGGTGGTAATGTCACTACAGGACTGAGGGAACGAACCCTCTTGAAGAATACTGCAACCAATATTCTAGCATATCCAAAATTCTTCTTTTGAACCCTCCTGCAGTCAGATAATTGTTTCTTCATAATCGGGACGAGTCCTGAGCACCAATCAAACAGTGCTCCCCACATACACTCTACTGCTATGTGCATGTGTGTAAGCGCTGCCAAGTGTAGAGCAGAAGATACTACAACTCTAACCACGATGCTCACCAAGACTTTCAGTGGAAAGATGGTGATCTGTACAATCAGTATTTGTGTTCCTGATTTATGGGTCTCGAGCAAGCAATAAGTATTGATGTAATCCTAGACACTGAGAGGGTCACCACCTCGACCAGTTCCCTCCATGTTCACGGGTGCTCCCTTGCGCGATAATCCCATGATGAAGTATATGTCTTCTACGGTTAATTCCAAGGTTTCCCCTTGGAGGTCAAATAACCCAATATCATGGTCCCACAAGCCAACCAGTGTCTCCAGTAGACATACTTGTGCACACATGTTTGACGTGCAGTAGAATTTTAGTAAACCACATCTTTGCAAATCTTGTAAAGCCACGAGATATCCCATTGCATCACGATCCATGTCCTCGTTCTCCCGCTCCCGCCATTCCAACACCGTGATTGCCTACCCAATAAGCATTTTCAAGATTAGATTTGAATCAAAATCAATTTCATTTTTAGAATTTTGAAAAAACCAAGCTTGCGCATAAATTGCGTCTGTGCAGTGTGCACAGTGCGATCCATTTGCGGGTTGCACTATAGGAAACCCACTATTATAAATCACATTCGCGGGTCTAATGAAGGCCACTGCTGTTACACTGTGGTGCCTTTAGGGATGGAAAAAAAACCCATAATTTGACCACCAAATTCAAATTTGGAATGCATGAAATTAAAGAAGAAGGAGAGATGAAGTACCTGCAACTTGTGGATTTGAAAATGGTCCACTGGATTGTCCACAACGATCAATCAAAGTAAGGAGGTAAAATTGCTAAATATAGTTAAGAACTCAAAATGGTATGTTTTGTTTTGATTTTGAACTATTTCTAGTAAAAAATTGAAATTGTTACCCTCTTTATATACTTTAAAGTCAAATTTTATTATCTGAACTAATACCATGTGTTTTTCCTAGCTGCTACAGGTCATGGATGATATAAAAGTTGATTTTCGTCGCATATAGGATAGAATTTAGTCTCTGTTGCATGCTCTGCACTCATACCTCATCCTCTATTTAACCCTAGGATATATTTTCCATGGACTATGGTGTAAAACCACTTTTACCTTGCACACATAATTGTTCTTCTGTGGTTAGGACCTCCTTTACATGGGTAACCCTAGTTTAGAGAATTTTACTGTCTTTATGGTACCCATGTTGCAGTTGTGTTAGGTTGCAGGAGCCTTCGTAGTTGTATTTTCATGACAAATGAGCCTCACTTTGCATCTTTTACCAAACTACAACTGATTATAAGGCTCCCCGCCCTTATGGAGATACCTTTAGGCCCTGGTCTGACTCCTTTAAATTGATTGGACAGTCGAGTAAACTTGTTCGTTCAGACTGATTAAGGTAAATTGAACGATCATCCACATTGGTGGTAGGTTATCTCTTTTTCAGACCATGTGGATTATTTACGAAAAAGGAACACTCTATTTTCTTCAGAATTTAGAAGAGTATCTTCAGGCATAGGGTTATATCTTTTCCGTACCTAAAGGACTAATCTTACAAAAAAGGAACATTTTCAAGCTTAGTTTTCTCTTTTTCGTGCTCTGGATCCAAACATGAAAAATATTATGAGCAGTACTTTATGTCTTTGTCATGCTCATTAAACCCCTAAAGAAAAAAGAATTGAGTTTACTGTTGTCAGTCCCATTCTCGTAAAAATGGAACTTTCTGAGTGATCTTTCCTTCCTTCACACTCGTTAAACTCAAGCTATATGTTTCTTTTAAAGGTGTGTTGGTCTGGTGATAGTTTACTCCTTTTTAGGACCTTTCTGACTAAGTACAAAAAAGGTATCCCTTAGTTCTTCGGAAGCTAAGAGAGTTCTCCTGTGGATTGTTTTATACATTTTTCGGACTCAGGAGACTAAATTTACGAAAAATACCCCCCCTAGAGTCTTCTTTGGATTTTTCACACTCTCAAAACTATGAAAGCATCGACGAGCATTCACTAATTCAGGATCGTAAAATCCACGATTAAGTGACATATCAAGCATTATTCTCTCCCCTCTTCAATCTTGTCAAAAATGAAGAGAGACTCGAGTTGACTTTCTTGGACTCGTTAAAACTTAACAAGAAAGGTAAGGAAGAATTTCACTCTTTAGGTTATAAGTATGTTGCTAGCATGTCATCCTTGAACAAAGCACTCTTTGAACCTCCCGATACTCATGTCTCAAATTTACCTCTCAATTTAGCTACCACTTCGAGTTATTACTCCTCCACTTGTCCTTCATACATGGGGAATATGATCATGTCTCCTACATGATACATAATTCTAGTTGTGTCCTATGGAAGTCTAAAGTTGCATTGGGTCATCTTTGCGTCGTGATCATTGTTCAAGGATCCCTACCTCCATCTGATTATCTTGATTCCCACCATTTTCATTTCTGAGATTACATTGTGTCTAACTTCCCTCATCCAATATTCCAATTACTCTTGTGATCTGTTGAAGGATTCATTGCCTTCCTCCTCGCACTATGGCTTCCGATCAGCACCTCCTGAAGAAGAAGACCTAGATTTTTGAAGATGGTACCTTAGGATTCACTACTCATATTGGTGAACTCCTTTTTCTCAGTTGTCAGCATCATTCATTCACTGACACTAATGGATTCCTTCTGTGTTCGATTTCATCTCACATATTCACATGGTAGGAATTGTACCAGTTACTATGGATTTGGACAAAGACCTTGGGTTACAATCTCTATAACTTAAGTTGTGCAAGATTTTGTTATATTATGTGACACTACTTCCAGATATTGAAGACTCATCATTGTATACTATGGCTTTGATCCACCATTGTAAAACATACGTGGCCTTGTTTCCCGCACTATATGATGTAATCGAATATTGTAACGGATCTAGTGTTCCACTTTATTGAACATGGCATCCTCAGAAATGATATTGCACATGACTTTGATATGTTTGTTTCAAGTACCTCTTTGAGGACTTGGTAACTAAGTTCTCCAAGATAAAGATTTGTAATGTATTTCGGCCATCGCTTCCCTTTGACCTCATACATTAGGGGGTATTTGTTATACTGTGAAATGGAACTTTTTTGTCCGAGTACTGACATTGAATGCGTCGAAACACAAAAGGACAAAATACATAGAAGTTTTCCAAAACCTATAGATGAACATGTGCCTTAATACATCTTATTCCTTCCAATCTTTCCTGTGTTTTTCATTGAGCTTAACTTGTAATCATGACTATTAATAATGCAGCACGCGAGTCATTCGCGGGTAGCCACATATGAAACCCGCGGTTACATGATCACACTATGCATTGGGTTTCCTTTATAAAATTCATGGTCCATTTGCGACTTGCTAGTATTCATACCTGTGCTTACATTAATCCAAAATTTAAAAAATAAAAACATGATTAGTCAGGGACAGTTGGGTTCGAAATCATAACATCCCCAACCTCCCTAACCATATCAACCTTTGTAACTCCCCCTGATCACCAAGTATAAATAGAGGGGAGGGGTAGAGGTTGAGGAAGCATCCTATAAGAGTAATTTTATGCTGGAATAATACCTTTGGATATTTGGAGCAGCAGAACTCAGTTCCTTGGCTAGCAGAGGAGGGCTTGTATCAGATAGAGGTTGTATCTTTCACTATTGATTATCAATAAAGAGATATTTTCTTCCACAATTGGTGCATCAATATCCGTACATGTTATGATTTTATGAAATATGTTGTCATTCCCTTGCCTTTATAATGTTTCATGTCTTTATATAACATCTAAGGTTTATGTAGGAAGGCATCTATCTTTTTTTAGGTGTGGATCATCTTGAGCATTCTAGAGAATTTGGAGTAAAGGTTCAAAGCTAGGACCAACCTTCATAAATAAGGTGCATAGCTTTTTCCCCTATTTCTCTCTCAAATTTATGTATAGCTATATGTCTAGAAGTTTGATATTTGTATGTTGGTGACCCCATACCCTTAGGTCATAAGGTAGATTTTCCCTGAACAACGGTTCCTTCTTTCTCTTCTTTACTCATATAGGTGGAACAAGTTGGTTCCTTTATGGATGGTTTTATTCTCTCTAGATAATACGCATAAACATTATGAGGCCAAAATCCATACTTGAGATAGACATAATCCTTGAAATTCATTGTTGCACAAATATCCTTGCCCAATGCTAGATACTCCTGGTAGCAACAAGGCATGTTTTCACATACTTCCATCACCTTTGAAAAGTATTTCATAACCATTGGAATATCATACATGATTTATTTTCTATATGATTGATTATATAAGTCATCATCCTCAACTCTTGGTAGGCTTCCATCAACATAGAGGATTTCTTATTCATATTGTTCAAAGTCTCTTCGACCATTGGTAGGAGCCTCATAGCTGCAACTTGAATATGTGATATGCAATATTTATTTAAATGAGAACTCACTTTCCATAAGAGTAGAGGAAATTTATATAATACCACTATAATGTACCAATCAGATTTGATTGTACATTAATTAACTATTCCAAATATTTAAACAACACAATGAAAATGAAAGGGTCAAACTAGTCAATTCTAACTAAGACCATGAGGGGATTTCGAAAAATACAGAAAGGTGGGAGGGATTTGATATCTCATATATCCTTTTCACAATGTATTGGGACCATTTATGTTTTGAAAACATCTATTTTGAAGTCTACTCCAACGTTACCTAGGTACACCAGCATATGCAAACTAGATCCTCAACTTGGTACTACCTAAGGGATAATAACAATTGGTTTCGACTTGGGAATGATTTTAGAAACCCACATTGCTGTCATAAATTATTTATGGGTCAAATTTGCAGGTTTAGGAATGATTTGGCAGTATTTAGAGGTCTTACAAGCAAAATTGTCAACCGAGACTACACAGCTAGTTCCGATTCAGACTCTCCCAAATAGTCCAAGAGGATCATGAATTATGAGTTTAATACTTATAATGGACTCAATATGGTTTCAATAACCTACAAATACTTACAGAGATAAATTTGGATGCGTAGAGTGCATTTTACGACAAAAACTGAAAAACTAGTTCGAATTGACCCATGAATGATCTAGTCTAGCTATATGATCATTAAATGACTCAGTTAATTCAATAATTATACAAAAACGTACAGTAGAAGGTATGATAACATATGTATGACAACATAAATCTTGAATCATGAATTTGCAACTGTATTCATTACTTTTTTACATCAAAATTGCAAGAAACCCCCAAGGGATGAGGATTTTACAATATAGAAAGAAATTGTTAGATTGTATGAAGAAAAAAAAATTCTTCACCACCAAACTTGACTCATGTTCTACAGAAGTAAATTATTGGTCCATATTGTACACACCACAGCTTGTACCACTCACAAACTGCGCCCTCATGAACTATCCTTCTAACTTGATGAAACTCTTGTGATGGAGCAATGATCAATATGATCTCTTCTTCTTCACTTGAAATCATATGGATGTACGGGATGGAAAATAATATCTTCACTTTAAATTCTAATGTTTTCACTAGATACATTCTAATTGAGAGAAAGGAACTGGAACAATGTTTGCAATGGGGCACATCACCCAAATTTGGTTGACGAGCATCACCCAATCTTTGAGAAGCAAATCTCTAAGACAATAAGCAAAATGACCAAAAGATGTGAGCGTGGTGCACCCTCCTTATTTTATAGAATGAATTGGATTCCATATACATTGAATGTGTTCCATATGCCTCAACAAGGGTTCCTTCGTTGAGTAATTTTGTTCATATAGTGTTTCCCTTCTTTTTCCTTGCTTTGTTGCCTTTCTGCTTGGCTCAACTTTATTTTTTGGCAATTTTGTTTCACTTTAGGTGCACTTGCCTTCATGAATTCGACCTCCTTGGCTAAAATTGTCCTCTAGATATTTCCTAAGGGTTTTAGTTTGCTTTCCTACTATTATTAATCTCCCTTGAGCCTTATCTCTGAAAATCAGGAAAGTTCTATCTTCACTGCTTTTCCTACTTTTGGATGCTTTCTATCCAAATTTTTCTGAGACAACTCATATCCCTTATCCTAATCTAATGCACCCTCTTGGTCCCCTAAGCCATGGGGAATTCATAAATAATTATTAGAAATATTAAATATTACAAAATTGTGGCCCATTCTTCTACCATGATTTTATTTAATTTTACCACGTAAATATAGATTAGAATTAATTCCTTGACTAATTAATTAATTTTTCACGAGGACCCATGGGGGTCTAATGGCCCAGGGGTTTATCCCTGGTGCTATAAAAAATGGGGACATTACATTTTAAAGATGAAGCAAAGATGGATATTTGGACACAAGCATGGAATGATAAGAGGATATTAAAAAATTTTGAGGAATGGGCATGCTCATCGGATCTGTATGTGGAAGAACTCAAGAGAGATCATATCAGACTCAGGGTTGAACTCGATTGCTTGGTTTGGATGGAGTATAAAATAGGATCCCATTACATTGCAAAGTTGGGAAATGAAGTCATGATGGAATATGACCATGATAACCTATTTTGTGGTGGTCCATGGTTGGGAAAGTCAAAGTTCCAAAGAAGATAAAATAATTCCATGGTTGGAATTTAGAAATAGGGTATCAACATGGGAAGCACTACAAAAGAGACAAATATGAGGCCATGGCTTCCATGCACATTGTAGAGGAGTGGAAAAAATAACTACACATTTATTTGTACATTGTCCTTTCTCTAGAAAGATTTGGTCAAGCATAAGTAATTAGTTGAAAGCTAGATAGATATGGATGGATATCGATATATAAGGATGTTTACATCAATGGTTTTCCAAACCCTATCTATAAAAAATTAGATCCATCCATTTCATGGTATTGTGGGGGTTGTGGCTTGCAAGAAATGGAAGGATGTCTTAGGATGGACAAATGTATACTTTTCAGGTAGTTGCACAGATTATTTCAGCCTATAAATTTTGCAAGGAATATTTCAAATAAACAATACATTGACATATAGGGGTGTTGTAGATTGATAAGAGTAGGTGTTGGAATTTATTTTATGTCACGTGTCTAAATTTCGATCATATTTGTGGAATGGGAGTATTAATTATCTTTTATAAACACAAAATATCTCTTTTAAATCCAATACAGGTAATATTTCTAACAATATTGCAAAGATGATGGCATTAAAAACACTATTAAAGTTGTCTTATGAGCTTGGGATTAAGGATATTCAAGTCTATGAGGATTCTTCACTGATAGTCAAGTGGATTGTAGGGAGCCAAGAAATTTTCAGTACATCTCAGAGTGCTTTTGTGGAACATATCAAGGTGGCTATAGGGCATTTCAACACTTTATCTATTTGTCATATATTTAGAGAATTAAACCATCAAGTTGATGGCTTCTCCAAAGAACAAATACATATGAATATGAGGAAGCTAATAAATATTGAAGCAAAGGAGGGTATTGACAATGAACCCAAGCTTCATCTTTATGTTATATTTTTGCTTGTTTTGTTTTATAGGGTGATTGTAACAATCTTGGTAACATTTCTAGCACAAAATATATATTTTCTCTCATTTTTTCAACTTGATTGTTGGGCCATATGTAAAACATCCATTATTATAACATAGATAATACTAGCCTAGTTTCATAGCAGATTTCAAGTGTTCATATGATATAAAGATTTTTTTAAGCATGAAACATTACTAATACTTTTATATAAAGATTTGATGTATTAAATTCTAACAATATTAATTTTTTTATTATGTAATAAAGCATTTATATTCTTGAAAAAATATATGTTTCCAAAATTAATATTTAACATTATCATTTTTTTAAGTAATACAATCTTTAATTATAATCACATTAATATTTAATTCATTAAAATTTGAAAATAATAAAACATAAATATTTTCAATAATATCAAGTTAACTTATAAATTTTTAATATTTAAGCCGAAGGCTTTTTTTAAAGGTACGGTGGCTCTCGAGGCTTCGTCGTCTATTGCGAGCCTCTCAAGAGCTGCCCCTTGTCATTATTAATTTAATAAATTAAATTAATTTTTTAAATAAAGTCAACGTTGAGTGTTGTCATAGATTGTTGCCACATGTCTTTTCCTTGGTTGTGTTCACATTTTCTGGGTTAAAGGCTTGATTAGTGACAATTGATTCAAGGTTAAAGACTTGTTTGGTGACGATTGAGTCAATCGTTCCATAGTAGCCATGCATGACACCAAGCTTGCGAAGGACAGATCATCGTAGCCTTTTTCCAATGACTTTGGTGCGGTTTGAATCAAGCCTCCCATGGCATTGAACTAACCTAGGGGCACATAGGTGTTAATGGTCATAGGCGAGACGCCTAGAATAATGGTGCACTAATTGTTGCATTTGGTGGCGTGCCTTCATTATCACATAAAGCCGTGTCATCCCGGGAGTCTGGTTTTCTATGAAAACGGGGCCAAGACCAATAGAATGAAACTAGCATAGGGACCTTGGTCATGACGGTGTTACCCTCTTAGAAGCTCCTGCATTCTGGGTTGACTGTAAACCCTAATGTCTCATTATCGCTCAGCCTTCAACTGTCTGCAATCGAAATTGTTCAATCTATGCGTCTTACTCGCCATTGCTCCATCAAGTCCATGGGGAAGGGCTTCGATTAACCAATTTGTTGTTGGTGGTGTGTTGGCGGGATGAACATATTATAGATGGTGCAACCGATTACTATTTTGTCAGTCACCATCACCTCAAACAATTTCCCTCTCAATGGTCGATGAATGCATTGGTACCCTTCTATGTCATAAAGTTTGTTGTCATTTTCAGCAAACTTTATGACCATGAAATTTGCACCACTTACCAGAATTCTGCTGATAATTGGTTGAACATATGCCTACATAAGAGAACTATGTGCTTGTGGAACCAGTCGGAGAGCACTGGAATCGTGATATTAAGCAAATTTGAGGAGAGGGGGATAGATCAACAACTCAGAGAGTGCTATATATATGGAAGCTTAAGTCTTAGGAAAATACATATAACCCAAGGGTCTGCCATGAAATGTCGAAAAATATGTGAACATTCCTAAGTAAGGTACCTAATATTCCAATTAGTGAAATATGTGCTCTTCTTATTAAATAAGTATGATAGTTCAAAAATCAACAGTCGGAATGGTATTGATGGCATACAAACATCATGAATTGCGAAAATTTGGAAGGAATTTTGTCTTGTCTTTAGTGTTCTATGCCATTACTGTTTCATGGGAATGATCGTGAGACCAACGGCATCAATCCAATTGAAAATCACTTGCGATAGAGTGACCCTGTTTCCTATATCTTGTGTGATGGTTGGATCGGAAGCAATGTATCCTGTGTTCTGGAAGAAATCTCTAAGTGTTCTGTTCGACATCTAGGAAACTATGGATGTGTGGAAGCTATGCTACTTAACAATCTATATTGACTGCGATGTAATTTTTTAACATCAACCAATGGGACGAGATGACGTGTGGGAGGTTTACACAAAGAGCGGAGCTGTTGGTATTTGTATTAATTCAAGTTAATGAGAAATATATTATACATTATTAGATATTTATTGTATTAATTCAAGTTAAATAAATTAATGAGAAATATATTATACATTATTAGATATTTATTGTATTAATTCAAGTTAAACAAATTAATGAGAAATATATTAATAAAAGAGAATATTAAGTTTTTAATGATTATATTATTATATAATATGTTAACAACTTCAATTTTTAAAAATGTGTATTTCTAAATTTACATTTACTTATATTGGATCCTTACTTCACAATGAATTTTATAATGAGTATTAGATAAATGTCAATGCCAAAACATAACTACAATTAACATTCCAAAAATAAAGCAATTTAGTTATTTAACTTTTTTTATTTAGACAGAAACTAAGTTGCCCTACAACAACACTTGTTTGTAAAAATTACTTATCTTACCTTTATACTCAATGCACCCTTATTTATGACTTTGTAAAAATGACATACCTTATATTTATACTCAATGCATAAATTACAAGATAGCATTACAAAAGGAGGACATAAAAAAGAAAAAAAAGTAAGAAGTATAAAGTTAATATACTTGTATAAACTACTTCATAGTATATGGACCTGTCCTTATAATGTAATTAAGGGGTATTCAAGGGGCATGTCCGTATAATGTAATTAAAGGATATGCAAATATAATTATGTAAATAAGGTTAGTAAATTGGTAAAAAAAGAAAGACCCATTTTACCTTATGGTTGGCACATATATAAACTATGTAAGGAGGATTGGAGGTACACTTTTATGGTTGGCACATATATAAACTATGTAAGGAGGACACATTGGAGGTACCCTTTACATTATCAGTGAAAGAGATATGATTAATAAAGAGGTGGAAGAAGAAATGAGCACTTTACATTTTATTAACTAAGAAAGAACTTGCTCATTAAAAAAATATATGTGTGTGTGCCCCCAGGAAAGAGGTTTAATAGAAAACTTAACTTTGTAAATTTAATTATTTACCAAGAAAATTAAACAAAAGTTTTTGATGAAGCATTTAATTTATATCAAATAAGCATGTATTATCATTTGGAGTAGAGTTTGAATTTTAAACTTTTAAATGTAAATTTATATTAAAATATGAAATATTAAGATATTAAATTTTATGTTTGAATAAAGACATTAGTATTATTGTAGTGTTTATTAAATAAACAGTTTTTTATCACATGGAATACACAATATATCCTTAAATTTATATATGTAAATCTACATCATGAAATAGTGACATAAGGATTATGGTATATTGAAACTTTTGTTTATGTAAAAAAATAAATGTCTTTTTTTCTATGACATAAATATCTCTACCTCTTAATCTCAATTCCACATGGTAAAACATTCTTATTTGATAAAAACTAAGTGTTTCATTGATTACATGCATCACAAAATCAATTCTATCCATGCAATGAGCATTTTTTAGGAAAATATGTGGAAAGTTAGTAATAGTCATTTATTGAAAACAAGCACATTCACATTGCAACCAATACACCATGATGTAACTAGTAGAAAGAACCACTCTCTCGTTATTTCTTTCATTTGAATAAGGATCATGGTATATTTGGGCCTTATATGTTTTTATGGACTAATTCTATTAATCAATATAAGATATTCATTTTGTATAGTGAGATTTTGATGTCCTTAAAACAATTCGAAGACACATATGTTAAGAATATGAAAGGGGAACTATGTCGTATTGTAAATCAAAACATTTTCAATTATACTCAAGTATACATCTCACACTAAAATAAAATATATATATTTTTACAATCTCGACATTTGCTTGTTTATCATCATTGGAATCTAATCATGCAATGTTTAATAAAATTGCATTTCTAATTTGATGATGTTGATTTTGAGATTTTTTTGTTTTCTATCACTAGAATCCAATTTGCAACTCATGGAAATTCTTGCAAACAATAATAAAAAATAAATGCTCCAAGCATTGGTTATGCCTATTGCATGATTTGTCGCAAATTTCACCAACGGTTCAAATGCACGATAAGATGATGACCATCAACTAGAAAAACAAATTTTCTTATGTGTAGGGAAGAGAGTAATATTATCCTACAAATTATGGGTCTAATCAATATTATTAAATGGTGCATGCAGAGTGGTCATGCAAATTATATACACACTTGGATCTATCTCTCCTTAGTTACTACCCTATGTTGCCCCCGCATCTGATAATTACATTGGGCCTCCATGGGACCAATCTCAACCAAAGCACATACTAATTCCACCCATAATTTGCAGTAACAATAAACAAATCCCCCTCAATATCTCTTGGGAATTGACTATCCATAAAAAACAAGGATTAGCATTAACAAGGTCAACCATTGAAATTGGTAACAATAAATATTGAGGATTGACCTTCATAGAAATGCCATGCACTACAACATTAGAAGGAATGTGAATTGTACTATCATTCTCTTTAGAATGTTATGCAAATATTAAAGACACTTCATATGTATGACTTCAAAAAAATGAAGAGGCACGCATTCATTCTTTGTCCCTTTCACACTTAAAATTGCAACCCTCAATTCCTGCACTCCCCCTACCAAAGAAAAATACCAATGTTGATTTCCAATATAATTAGAGTCAAATTTGATCACTACCTATCCTTTTATTATTTTACTCACATATGTATACTTTCTCATATGACAAATTAATGTGCATTTAATTTTACTTGCCATTATTTACATAGGTTTCTATTTATTGTTTATTGGTACTTGCAATAGAGTTTCTTTTCAATTTCATCGACTACTATGATTACCATAAATTAGCTAAACTTGCTTTCAAGACATAATATTATATTATGTACATACCGACAACTTTCTCTCATTTTGCAACATATTGAAATTCTCTTCAACTTTTCATTTCCTCTACTTCGAAAGTTTCGAGGATATGCTACTATTTATATTATTTAAAAATAATAAAACATAAGTTTAACTTAAATATTTTAATGTAGGGAATCCACAATGTCTCAAAGTAATAAGAAGGAAAGTTTTCTATAGACTCAATAATGTTCTTTGTGAATCCATCTTATCACTCTAGCGTCTTAAAAAGTGAATGCTATTGGATAATGTCCTCTCTGAATCCATCTTCTCATTCTTGCATCCTAAAAAGTGTATGAACCATAATTGATTGTTGGATTTGTATGAAGACGACAACAACAACAACAAATTCATTTATCTCTGTGGAGGATACCATAATAAGCCACTATCAAAACATATGTGTACATTATGGAGATTTATAGCACCGTGAAAAGTGAAAATGCATTTTCAGCGTTAAAAATAATCTAGTCCATTGATTGGGCTATTCATTCAAAAGATATTAAACTAGCATTTGCACAGAGAGATGCAAAAAAATGCCAAGGGGGTAAAAATATTATGTCTCTCTGGAACCCAACCTTTGTGACTTACCTTGGGAGACTAGAAATTAATTGGATTTTATATCAGAATTCAGAAATAGCAGATACCCCAAATAACCTAAAAAAAAACTCGATTATTTGGTTCTGATACCCGATAATGGGAAATTGGAAATAGGAAATCGAAAACCGGAAATAGGGCCAACTAATTTGTTTTACTTAATAATTTTATGTGCTTTCGCAATTTGCGATTTACGAGATTGAGGATCTCAGAAACGGGAAACAAACTTAATTTTTCAACTAAATGTTTGTTTCCGAGTTATGGATTTCGCAAATCGAAATTGTAAATGTTTTGAAATTTTATATCTTATGGTGTTTGGTTGATATTGTCCGTTAACCCATAAGAAATATACGGTCAAGATTACTATTTAATAATAGTTATTTTTGAGATTTTATGGGTAATGCCATAGAGAAAAGAACAAGTTCCAAGTTTGTAAAAGTGTTGTTAAGCCTATAAAATTTCAAACACACTACAATTGCAACAAATATTTTAGGTGCTATAGTAGCAATTGTTAAGCGTTGATTTGTAAAATATTGTGTGATCCATACAATTTAGGTCCACTTCAAGAGGCTTTCCCTAGTCTAGATATTAGACAAGGAAATGACAAAATCCACTAAGGCAATCCTATGTTTAGCTTCTAAAGTATTTTGCTTTCCATATTTTGTAAGTGTTTGTCTTTGGGTGTTAGTGGCATGTTTGTTACCTTTTTTGACATTTATGACTAAATTTGGGTTTCGGAATAAATTTTAACCTTTATTCCAAGCCCAAATTACATTTTAAATGTTTTACCTCAAACCATTTAAGACTAATTACATGAATGACATCCCCAATCGGAGGATCAACTTTTCTCTCTTCTTCTTTCTCTGCGCGCCCTTCTCTCTCCCTCCTTGTCAAAGTTTGTTTTATGTTTATATCATGAAATATTATAATTTTCAATAAAGAAATGTCATTTCTCAAATTGTGATTTCACGATTTTTTATTTCCGACTGTTCTTTTATCGAATATTGGAATTTCAATTTATTTTATTTAATTTTTGGCGTTTTCGGAGTTTCGGAAATTGGAACTTTGCTTCAAGTAAAATTCAAGGTCTTGTTTTGGATTTCCAATATATGATGTTTTGGTTTGTCTATTTTCCCGATTTTCGATTTTTGATGTTCGAAATATCGAAAATGAGAAAACGACTCTTTTTTCAACTGGAATTTTGTTTCTCAATTGCCGATTCAGGATTCTGCAAATTGAAAATTAAGATTAATTTATGTTTCTGATTTTCTTTTTTGGTCGTTTGAGTTTGCTTTTTTAATATTTTAATTTAGGGTTTTATCATTGTTATTGATGCTTTTTTACTCTGGTCAGGGTTTTTTACAGTGCATATCCTGTGCGTCACAATGGTCGGAGTTGTAACTTTTTGAGCATTTCCACCTGTAATTTTTTGCCGTGTGATTGTTTTTTTCTGGTAAATTTGAAGTTATGTTGTTTTTAGATATGGTTGCTAAAATTCAATCAAAGAAGCCATCTGTCACCACTAGGAATACCTCTGATGAATAAGTGGGCATGATAGATCTGGGAGTATAGTGGGCATCCAAAGTAATGTGGTTTTTTAATGTTTCACTCATTTGAACACATGTTAAATAAGAAATCATGGTGTGAAATGACTCTCCTTACCAAATAACAATCACGCTAATGCAGTGGATCATCGATAAGGTTGCTAAATTTGGCAGTGACCGAGGGACCTTCCGTTAAGTTTCTTATCCATTTCGGATTTTCGAGAAACACAATACCCAATTTCTGAAATCGCATATCGGAAACCGCAAATTCGAGATTCCAGAATCCGATCTCCTAAAAATAGGACATAGATTTCATATTCCTATAATAATTATTTTTTTTATTTTTAATTATAAATTCATTTAAATGGAAAAGGTTTTCATTTTGTTTGTATTCATTTAAATTAACAAAATTGTTTTCATTATTTTCATTATAATTTTGTTTTCATTATTTTGTTTTAATTTTGTTTTCATTGTAATTTGTTTTTCATTCACTTCAGAAGAGACAGAATAAGGATGGACAATTGATTGTTATTTGGTTAGGAGAGTCACTTCACTCCATGATTTCTTATTAACAAATTTATCAAATAAGAGTTAAAATAAATTGTGAATAAAAGTATGAAATCTATAGCGAAATTATATCCCGCTATAATATGGTTGAAGTGAAATTTTTAATCAAACTATGGGGTAAATAATAAAATCTTATTGTCTTTGTATCTATGCAATATAGATTATATTCAACAGATAGTTTATCAATTATTTTTTACATTATTTAAGAGATACAAAGAACAATTAATATTTATAATAAAATTGATAGATTTCATAGTTTATTTACAAATTATTTTAACTCTTATTTGATAAATTTGTTAATCAGAAATCATAAATTTGTTAATCAGAAATCATGGAGTGAAGTGACTCTCCTTACCAAATAACAATCAATTGTTATTTTTTATTATTGACTTAACGTTTGAACTCGTCATGCTAATGCAGTGGATCACCCATAAGGCTACAAAATTTGGCAATGACACTAAACCCAATTTCAGAAATCGTCTATCGAAAACAGCAATTTCGAGTTTTTCTTAAGGGTATTTGGTGTATCCTCGATTTCCTTTCCGATATTTTGGATATCGAAAACTGGAGATTCAGGTTTTTGTTCAAATAGTTTGTTGGTTTCTCAAATCCTATTTTCGAAAAATAGTACATACATTTCATATTCCTAAAATAGTTATTTTTATTTATTTTTAATTATAAATTCATTTAAATGAAAAACGTTTTCATTTTGTTTGTATTCATTTAAATTAACAAAATTGTTTTCATTGTTTTCATTATAATTTTGTTTTCGTTTTTCATTGCTAAATAATCCATTCGATATATTTCTAAATTTATCACTTTAGAACAGACATACAGCTATAGATATAATGAATTTTTTTCTGATAAATTCATTTACACTGAAAAAAAATCAATCTGATATATTATTTGCCCAGTCCGCACTCCATTTATTATCGACAGACAGCTACTTTCTAGACTTTAGGGGAACCGAAACCTGTTTTGCTTCTCATTTGGTGCCTCCCTCCTCCCGCCTTCATAGTTTTAAAATCCAACAATTAATCTAACTCGTGTATTTGTAATTGCTGAAAGTGAAAAACAAAAACTCAAAATACTGGACAATTGCATGTTAACAAGGTATTTATTCACAAGGTGACAAATTATTTTCCACACTAATTACACTTTGAGTCAATTTAATTTCAAATAAAAAAATATTTTTTATTTTCGCTGCGGTGATATCAACAACCTAGATCTTGTAACCTAGTGTCATCTTTCCATTGGAAGAGCAATATCTTCCATTTCGTATTCCTGAGTGCCATATCATTTTCGGTCTTGAAAAAATTCTTTTCTCTATTCAATCTCGAGGATGTAGTGATAAGCTCGCGGAATCTATTTAAGAAATTCAATATGGTCTTGTGTCTCTTGAGGGTATTGGTATTGATCTCTCTTGACTAATAGTTTAAATAACTATTTTATTAATTTATTTTTTTTAATGCAAAGAGACAAATTTTAAACACAAAGAGACAGATTTCTTGTTTAAAGACAAGGGAGCCTGTTAAGAGACTTAATGATCATAGTTAGGAAATCTCGCCGTGACTTCAGGAGAATCGAGATAAGGCCCATTCACCTGGGTACATGGAAAGAAGAAGTGATCTACTAAATGTCATTAATGTTGTTTCAAATTATTCTCCTGCCGTCATGATTATTTTCCGGACTCAACCAGAGAACATAATGATCTTCCCAGTTTTACAAATAGCCTTGAAAAAGATGAGAGAAGTCTGAGTTTGAAAATAAAAGGTTGCGGGAGGTGGAGTTTGACCTTAAAACTTTTAACAGGGTTCTGCATTATATTCATTGTGTATATTCACCTTTCACAATATATTAAAAGTATGAAAGTCTAATCACCCAATGTTTTATGCAGTTGCTTGTACTCTTTACAGTTTTCTTAGTCCATTACTTTTGACCACATATCAAAATCGACGAGAACTGAACAAGAAAGGATTTAACCATTCACTGTTTGTACATTCAACGCACTTTGCAAAATTGTCATTAGCATCGGGAAGTTTGAAGCCGACATAGGCGAGAGCTATTAAAATTTGAAGGACATCATTAGTGATTAAATATGTGCTGGGTATACATATTCCAAAGTATATATTTAAATTAAAATTGAATCTTGCAACAGAATATGGCCCTGCGATAAATGCATACCCACTTCCCAACTCGTCTTTCAGGTAATATTTAATATTTATTATAAAATTGAAAGCCTTACAACGCATAATGTAAAGGAAAAAGTAGATAGATTGGAGCTCAAGGGTTAGCTGGGATGGCTGAGTATTATTCTTGAGAGACACAAATGTTATTCATATAATCTCAGCAACCCTTCAATTTTATTTATTTTTATTATATTTAGTCATTTGATGGACGTTGATAATAGGAACATTGGGAAAGTGGGCGAATACTCTTATTATAATGACTTATATATTTTTATTTTTATTTCCAAAGATGCAAAAAAAATTAAATTCAAGTTCATATGTGGATTCATGAAGTATTTATGGTTTTGGTGCTCCGATTTGAGCATAGAACTAGATTTTCATTTTATAAAGATGTTTTTAAATTTTAAATTATATGTAAATATTATTTAAATATTGCTTATTTTCGATTTCCGATTTTTAGGTATAGAAAACTGGAAATTCGGTTATTTGGGATTGGAATATGGAAAGTTTTTTAGGTATAGAAAACTGGAAATTCGGTTATTTGGGATTGGAATATGGAAAGTTTAGTAATGGTGAAAAAGTGTTTCTTAATATATATATTTTTTTTTTAATTATTATATTTTATTTTAGGGATTTAATTGATAATTATAATTTAATTTAATTTTTTTATCAAAGTATTAAGTCAGATTATTGTTTTGTTAAAATTGAGAAAAACTCAAATAAAAAAATCAGATTTTATCCATAAGAAAAGCTCAAAAGGAAAATCAGAAAATCATCCTTTTGATCGCTTATGATTTTCATTATTATTAAGATGTTATCTGTTCTCTGTAGTAATGCATGCCACTTGCAAAATCCAGATCAATGAACCAATTTGTATTATTCTAATTCCATAATGACATCATAGAAGAATGTGAATATCACATACAACATAATAAGTAATAATGTTTACCAGATCAATTGACAATTTTTATCATTCGATTTTAGAAATCGGAAATAGCTAAGCCAAGAAATTATTTCAACAAAACCCCGAGTCCCGGATTCCGATATTCAAAATATGAAAATCGAAAAATCGGAGATACCCCAAATAACCTTAAGAAAAAGTGGAATTTCTGGTTTTCAATACCAAAAATCGGAAAAGACTCTAGCGGACCAGAAGGTTCAGCTTCGGGTTCAAGCTTTCATATTTGAAATTTACGTAAAGATTTCATATTCCTAAAATAGTTATTTTATTTATTTTTAATTATAAATCCATTTAAATGGAAAATATATCATTATTTTATTTTTGTAATTATAAATTAATTTAAATTTCATGAATAACAATAATCATTTGCACATAATCCGCGAGATGTAGAACAGTTGGTGGCTGGGTATGGTTAAGACACGCCCCCTAAGCTGGAAGGTCACCGGTTCTAATCCCGTCGGATACCAAAAATCCAACCATGTTAAGGGTTGGTGCAGTCCGTCTAGGCCAGGTGCGATCCTCGGATGATTTTGATGGCTTAGATGCCTGATTTGTGGCCACTCAGTCAATGGCAACTTTGCTAGTCAGGGAGGTTCCACCACTTTGCCAACAAAAAAAAACAATCATTTGCACGTCCCATGACGAATAAGGATCTGAATTTTGGTGCATGAAGAGTCTTACAAATTAGTATTTTAATTTAATTCTGTTACTATTGTGATATTTAATATATATATATAGGGATGGGCTCCTATTTAAAACACAATGAAATCCAATGAAATAACTTTAAAAGGTCTTAAAAAATAGCATTTTAATTTTATTTTATTATTTTATTTATATTTAATATATATCTAATTATGAATATGAGAGGGTGAGGGCGGAGCTCCTCTTTAAAACATTTCAAACAAAATAAGCATTGTCATAAATCCAATGGAGAATGTATAAATCAATCAATAAATGGATTTATAACAATGCTTGAAATGTTTCCATATACAAAACAACCAATTTACTGCAAATATTTCCGCAACGATAACTTTTAGCTCAGCAATTCGAGTGTTACCTACTTGGCATTGCCTTTCATACTTTGAAAGTTGTTGGAGTCTTTTAATTTTATTTGGATATTCTACGAGCCTCGAGAATTGTTGGCACAGGTCATTATTTTCAGTGATCTCTGGGATCTCGTCTATGGCTTCTCTGAGATCCCTGGAAGGAACCTCCATCCATCCGAAGTTCGATTTTGCATATCTTCGAAAACAAGAACGAAGGGCCATATATCCTTGGGATTTGGCTCGATCATGTCCCTGATATAGGCTTGAATCTGGGTGAGAAAAGTAAACCCGTTGAATACTCCATATATTTTATTGGTATCATGCCTTTCTTCGAGAGATCTTATACCCTCCCGGGTTACAAGTTTAACCAATTTGATGACACTTTCAGACGACAGAGAATGACTATCCGCTATCTGTCTCAGACTATGAAACCCTTCAGGGACACTGAGATGAGCAATGATATGCGGAGATAGAAATCCAAACCTGGAGAAACTGATGTTCATGCGCAGGTCCAGGATTGTTCCCGAACTGTGATTCCCGACGGGTAGTGTTGTTACTTCTCTGCGATCAGGAAATATCTAAGGAATTCCTTCCTGAAGGTGTCGAGCGATTTCTGTAGTTCCTGCAACCTCTCGGATGGATATTGTGTGGATACCTTCTCTTAGACATGGAGATTTCCCTCGAATACATTCAATATGATTTATATAGAGAGAGAGATTTTTGGCATAGTAGATTTTTAGAAATAGTTGGAAGGTTTTAATTGGGGTGAGAAACTAGGTATCTTTCAAAACCAGAACGTCTTCGAAACCATTTCTACTTGTCCCCTTTGCAGTACCTTCTCCCAGCCACAACAACCAGTTTTGGAATCCATTAGAATAGAGCAGGTTTTGGCTAAAATTCCACGGCCAATTCCTTCCATGATAATCCGAATTAGGAGCAAGGGCAAACTGCAAGTTCTGGAGAAGAGTATACTCAGCAGAACCCAACAAATATACAGAAGCAGATGAATGCAGAGATTGATGATAATCCGAATTAGGAGCAAGGGCAAACTGCAAGTTCTGGAGAAGAGTATACTCAGCAGAACCCAACAAATATACAGAAGCAGATGAATGCAGAGATTGATTAGGGAAGTTCTGGTGGAAGAAGAGCAGTAAAGAAGCCCATCATCAGCATTGTTGGCCAAATGGTTCTCAGTCGATTGCAAGTTCCAAAAGTTTGAAATCTTACTTTCGTATCCCGAACCAAAAATCGAAAACCGAAAAAGCTTGAAATTGCGGAAACCCTATTTTCTAAGTCAAGGAGTCACTTCCTCAATCCAATCAAAACTGGAAATAGGAAATTAATTCTTAAAAGACACAAATTTTGTGAACTATATCATTGTTAGAATCATGAACATAAGTTTAATTATTTTATGACTTTTTTTTAGAAAACTATAAAGCAAAGTTGTTTTTGGTAAATAGATATTTTCACTAAAATAATATTAAATAGATTAATATTTTTACTAAAATGAGTTGTTTTTGGTAAATAGATATTTTCACTAAAATAATATTAAATAGATTAATATTTTTACTAAAATGATTTTAAAGAATATTAAATGAATTCAATATAAATATGTTTTATTATTATTTTGAATGAATTTACTTATTTATATAAATAAAAATTATGAAACTTTTTAATTTTAAACAAAATTTGTTTAGTTCTTCAATTTTATTGAGATTTATAGGTTTTTAATTTTTAATATAGCTTATTGTTTAATTATTTTAAAGTTTAGAAATGGAATATTTATTTTTTAATATTGTTTAAATGATAAATATAATATTGATATAACCCTATATATAACCAGAAATGGGTGATATATATATAATGAAAAGGTACTAAAAGAATATATGTTCCTTGCATTTGTTACTGTTTAACATCGTGTTCAGTAACCCTGAATGTATAAAAACAAGCGAACGGGTTTGGTGTCATCAACCTGAACACATACATGAATAAGCAGGGTATAAATATTATGGAACATATACAGGTATAAAAGTTAAGCAGTGTCTTAATAAACAGTGGTTATATCCATAGATATAACATTCATGAAATTAACATTTGATTAACATATTTCACTATACAATAGTTATAAGAAAATATCGACAGATAAGTGATTTTATTCCATTTTTTTATATTTATTTTACCGTAGTAAAGGGCGTCAAGTTCCGTGGATTTCTATTTTGGTGAAAGGGCACGCAATAGACCGAAATTGGCCCTAGATTTGCTGCCAAATGGAGATGGAGATGATTTCAACGATAATTAATAGGGGAGAAAAGTGATCTCTATATTTCATTATGAGATTGAAGATGAAATTTACCTTCAAATTTAAGCGATTTTTTTAGTAAATTTTGCTTCTTGCAATAGCCTCCATTATCCCTTCGGTTCTTTTTCTTCTTCCTACTTTTCCGTCTTTGGCACTGCCGAAATTGAAAAAGTTTTTTCCAGAAGTTATTTTGTGCTTGTTTGAATACTTCGGCTGTTAAAATATAACACCGAGTAATTTCCAAATTGCAGTGACAACAAAGATTTGGCAAAAGTTATTTTGTGCTTGTTTGATTGTATTATCCGCGGATCCACTGCATCCAAATTCTGCAACAGTCGGCAAGCATAGAATTTTGCGTTTGTGGCATCTCAAGCGCCTGACACGGTCATATCACGCGCGCTACCCTCCCTTTCCCAGACAATAATTGACCGATCACAAGCTCCACAGTAGAGAATGGAGCCGTTTGGGCCGAGAGCCAATGCGTTGATGGCAGATTTGTCTCTGTCAAGTGTGGCAACCAGAGACTCTTATTCTTGTGTACTATAATGTTATTTTTTTATTTTAAATTAATTACAACGACAATTATATATTAAGTTTTTGAAATCTATATTAATAAAGTATTTAAACCATATTAACTTTTATATTTTTATATATTAATTACACATCATAACTTAACAAGTGGAATAAGCAACAAAGTTGCTTAGTACCTGCCTCCTAAAAAGAGATTGGAAATATATAGCATTAGGATAATTTTGCTATAAAAATATATGATAAA
>LPNX010444954.1:112066-325352 GCA_001517045.1 Pseudotsuga menziesii
ACAAACATGGTATTGATTTTCTTTTCCCCTGGAACCGCAACAGGAGGTGGAGGATTGCAGGGCGGGGCCGTGGCTACTTTGGGTTGTGCAGCCAAATTCTTTCTGAAGCTCCGGATAGGAGGCCATCCTACCACCGGGGGTACTCTGTAACCGCGAAAAAGAATAAAATGCACTCAGGAAAAAGCTGAGTTTTACCCAAAATCTCGAAAGATGTATTACACTAAAAGAAACTTACAAAAAACCAAACAAACAAACCCAAAAAAACAAGGTGTTATGTTGTACAGACCTTGGGGCTGTTCCGTTCTGGGTTGGAGCGCGCTCAGTCTCGGGAGGGTGTTGTATCTTCTCTGTAGTAGCAACAGGTGCCGGCAGTTTCGGCAGTTTCTGAGTCTCGTTGGAGGCTTTCCCTACAGATTGAGTGTTTGTGTTCGATATAACAGGCCCCACTAATCGATTGCTCGTTTTCTCGTCTGGAATCCCATTAGGCACTATAGCCCTGGGATATTGTTGGAAATTCTGCTTGTTTTTCTGCTCCCAATTCATTTGCCAAGCATTTGTAGAGGCATACTGCTGCGTAACAGCCTAAGGAAACACGAAAGGCCTTGGCTGTCCTTGATTCAACACCTTCGAGTCCAGTTCCGGTAACCCGAACCCAGAATCATGCATCAAATTCACTCCCAGAACATCTGAGAAACCTCGCTTTGCTCTTGAAGCATTACCTTTCGATGCCGCATGAAAATCCCTGTAATTGTAATCTTGTACAGCCTGAGAAAAATCACGACTATTCAACGAGTTCGGCCAATACTTCTGAGGCTCAGAGCTTTGAATGAACCGAGAATCATATGCACCTGGACGCAAAGGTAAACAGAGATCCTTTGTAGAAAGAGATAGTGGGAGAATAACAGATGGCGGCTTTGAATGAACCGAGAATCATATGCACCTGGACGCAAAGGTAAACGGAGATCCTTCGTAGAAAGAGATAGTGGGAGAATAACAGATGGCGAGTAGGTGAAAAGTTACATATGATGTCATTGTTACAAGGTGTCGACCCAAATCCAGATAGCAAACTTCGAGGATGACATCATCCCTGCTTAACCAATAGCAACACAAATAAATACCATTTTAATAAATTTAAAAATTGCTATTTTTCATGTTACAAAGTTAAACTTTGGAATAGAGATTTTAATTTTTTAAATATGCACCGATATGCACCAACTAATACCCAAAGTCAACGCGGTTTGAATTCGACCGATTACAATATACCAGCCAGCCGGAGGCAGGTATAAAAATCGACATTTTTCAAGAAGTCGTTAATAGAGAAAGACCTCTTCCTTTTCGAATTAAATTCAAATTGAACAAAATCTTAGAGCAATCTTTTTAGGAATTCATCAAGAAACTCAACGAAAACTTGAGGAAATATTGTTGATTTATTTCTCCAATATCCGATATTTTGGATCCGGGATATGGAGAATATCATTTTTTATTTTAATAAAATTCATTTATTCGATTTTCGACTTTGAGATCCGGAAAAAGACATTTCCGCTTTCCAATGGATCGGAATCGAAAGATTTACATTTCCTTGGCTCTTGTTTTCTGGTTCTTTTTATTTTTATTTTATTTTATGTTCTGCGTAGAGGAGAGAGCATAGGCTCTCTCTATTAAAAAGGGGAATTGCTACATAAAGCACAACGAAGATGCAACTAAATTTCAATGGGATCTTGTTTCCATAAGAAAAAACAGTATTTCCCCAATGGAACTTCAATTTTAACTAACACTTCTTATGTAAATGGAAGTCAAATCACTGACCTCTCTACCGACTCGCAAAAAACATCGCAATTTCTTTTAGTGAGAAATTGTGGGATTCACTATCTAGTGGATCAGCAATTGAATCACCGAAAATTATTTGCCATTTCAACATTATTTAATGAAAATTATTTGCGATTTCAACATTATTTAATGCTTGTCTGAACGAATATTTAGCTCATTTTTTGTTTGCATTAAGGTTCTGGTAGATAACCTGGAGGATATTATCTGTTCAATTATTGAGGACATTGATGTATGCACAAAAGAATAGGTTGTTGTTCGAAATGGAATTGAGAAAATCAAGGTAATACAAGAAAGTTTCTTGCAGAAAGTCGAAGATCTCCACAGCACGTTGATCGTTACAGCCGACACATACGCCAAGGGAGAACTGTGATAGTGCAGAGGATGATTAAGCCCCAGCCAAAGATATCTTTTGATTTCCGCAGTTCATCCAAATGTCTATAACACTCTACTTGGTTTCAAACTATAATTGCTTATATGATATTTTTAAACTCTTATTAATTTGTTTTTTTTTTTTCGTTATTGAAGAATATTCTTATAAACAATTTTATTTATGTAAAGAATTAAGGCTACAATACTTAGTTTTCATTGATGATTTTTAAAATTTATTAATTTATATTATTTTTCATTAATATTTTTAAATTTAATTTAATTTTTTAATTTGTTAACACCATTGAAGAATATGCTTTGATACAATTTGACAATCACATTTATAAGAAATAAGGGGCAAAGGACAATACTTGGTTTTCACTAACTCTGCAAATTATTTGTGTATTCAAAAATTTTAAAGTTTATTATTAATTTATTTTATTTTTATTAATATTTATAAATTTTATTAATAAAATATTTTTAATTAAAATTTAACTCCAAACCATTATCATAACAACTTTCCATTTCAACTACTCCACCTTGATTACTATTAAAATATAAAATATGCTTTAAGTCAAAAGTGAAGTCAATATCACTTTATTACATACAAAACATATTTTTAAGAAAAAACAAAATCTATAAAACTTTATTAATGACAATGCTCACTTTATTCTTCTTTATCTCTGTTAATAGTGATACAAATATCCGATTTCAAATTCAGAATTACCCATTGTTGAAATCTTCACCCACGTATTGACTCTCGTTATGATCACTCGCTATCATAAGAATTAAATTCCTTCTATACCATTTTGAAAGTTGGCAAGTATCACACAATCTCCTCTAAACATCAATGGCTTACCGATTAGGTATCAGTACTGTAAGTTTTAAGAATTTTCTGGCGGGTTTTAACCAAAAAAAGAACGTTTTTCATAGAATAAAAAATATGATTAATTTGAACATAAAAGTAAAGTATGTATTAATTTGATCCTGAATAGCAATAGTTATATATATTTGTAGGCTGTACCAAAACATACATACATACATACATACATACATACATACATATATATATATATATATATATATATATATATATAAAACTATTGCTATTTAGGATCAAATTAATACATACTTTACTTTTATGTTCAAATTAATCATATTTTTTATTCTATGAAAAACATTTATAGATCGTCTTATGGAAGAAAGGTTTTTTTCTGGTTAAAAACCCGCCAGAATATATATATGTGTGTGTGTGTATATGTGTATATGTATATATATATATATATATATATATATATATATATATGTATGTATATATATGTGTGTATGTGTATGTATGTATGTATGTATATGCATATGTATATGTATGTATATATGTGTGTATATATAAATATTATTTCTATATATTTATATAAATATTAAAAAATATTGTATTTAGGCACTTCTTAAGATGGGACTTGCTTTGGATTCTTCTAGGTTTGTCGCTAGCCTTTATCTCCATGATTTTTTTTTTGACATTGTAAATATATTAGAGCTTTCTTTTTAAAAAGAGAAGCGCTCTTCTTGAAAGACGTTTTTTGCAGATTTTATTGTAATTATTGTAAGTCCATGCAAGTGGAGGTCGCTCCTCATGAAAGTTCTAGCAAACCTGGTTGGCAGGATGGGTTGCTCTCAGGCCTCTCCACCAGTTCCATGGCGATATCCATCCCCTTCTCTGCGCTGGTAGCCGGGCTCACCGTGGAAGTGCTCGACCTCCTGGCTCCCTTCTTCTCAAAGGCGGCATTTCTGTTTGCCCTTTTACCTCTGCTGGGACCTGCAAGCAGTGATGAAGCCGTCTCGATGCGGTTCCTCCTGCTTAATTTTCCTTTTCGGTGCACAGGTTCTTGGGTACCTAGTTAAAGAGGTTCATCTTTCGTTTGTTTCTCTTTGTTTTTAAAGCTTCTCCTGTCCTTAAGGTTCTTTCTGTCTTAGCGTTTCCTTGCTCATGGTGGCGGGTACCAATTTGTAGCCCCTCTTGGAGTCCCTCCCCTTCACTGGGGGACTAGTACCAACCAAGATTTTAAAAAAGTGGAAAGGAATCGTTGTTTGTGGCTGCACTGGTTGACATCGTTACTCACCACCCTCGCATGGGTTTTCTCCTTATCCGTCGTGGGTTTCGAACGGGTACGGGGTTGACTTTCATTTTATACTAATTGATTATACTGTCCTGAAGTTTCGGGTTTTCTTTCATCAAACCCTTCCAGCAGTTTCCTCGATCCTGTCGGCTGGGTTCTTGTCGTCGTTGACATTGGACCCTCCTCGGGCTGTGACTCACCCTCTAGGTTCTTAGGAATGGGATTCTGGTGGGGTGGGTTTACTGAATTTAGTTTTTTATCTCCTTCTTGAGGTTCGGGACCTTTGTCCCTTAGCCCTCCCTACTGTTTACTCCCTCCTGTCGGCTGGGTCTTTGTCGCCGTTCCTTGGGATGTTGACTCAGTCCCTGGTCTCTTCTTCAAACGGGGTTTTTTGGTTACGGCCTTTTGTCCTGTGACTATTATATTAACCCCTATTTTGGGGCTGCGGTCCTTCTTAGTCTCAGGGGAAGTAACCCTTGGTTCTACACATCGTCGTTGGGGAGCTAACCTGGAGTGACTCAACCCATGGCAAAGATGGATATACAGGCTCGATACCGCAGAAAGTGTAGGACTAAGTGTGTAAAGGAACAAGAGGGACGCTATCGTTACGTCTTGGGACATGACATTTTCATGGAGCATGTTACGTCCCTTTGCTCTCATGCTTTGGTTGGTAGGTTGGAATATTGTCGGATGAATAAGGCTTCTTGGGTCAATTGGGCCTCAGAGAACTGGAAGCCTCTTTTTTATTACGTCCCAACCATCAGCTTACTGTCAAATGACTGGATTGTGTTTGTTTTCCTTGATGCTGATCACTGCACCTGGGCTCTAGAGGGCATCTGGCGTATCGAAAAGGGCTCGTTGGTTCTTGGACGCTGGCACTCCAAGTTTGATCCTTTGAAAGAGAGGATCTCCAAACGCCACCTGTGGGTTCTTTTACCCCACCTCCCGTTTCCCCTGTGGAGCAGACATTTTCTTGAAGGAATTGGAAATACCATTGGGAGGTTTGTATCTGTCGAGGACGACTTTCACCTAGTTTATGACAAGAGGGTAGATAAAATTCTTGTAGAAATGGACATTTCTCGGGGGCTTCCAGCAGAAGTAGAGAATTTGTGTAACGAGCGCTTGCTGGTCCAGAGGCTCGACTATCTGCACGTACCTTTTAGATGTAGCTGCTGCCGCTCTGTGGGTCATCTGAGGAAATCATGCCCACAAAGAATCGTGGGAGGCAACATCTCGGATGCTGATGAACTTGGATCACCCATGCCCGCGGTCAGTCCTGCGAAGGGTCTTCATACTCCACCAGGTTTGTCTTTTGATTCCACCCCGCCTTCTGATATCGTTCCTGACTCCTTTTTTGAGACCGTGGATAATCTGATTGAGTCACACAAAAATTCTGCTCCTCCTCCTTCTACTCACCCTTCAGAATTGGTCCCCCAGATGCTTTCGATCCCTCCTTCCTTGTCAGTCTCTCATGTTCCCTCCCCAAGTGAAACAGAGACACTCCCTTCTCTTCCCAGCTCTGTCATCACTCATACACCTAGCTTGCAGTTACTTCCTCTGGACTCAGGTCTCCCTGCTTTAGACTCTTTTGAGGATTTCCCTCCTCTTATACCTGATGCTCCTCTTTCTGGTCAGGTCCATCCCCCTCACAGCCCCATCTCCTCCCCTTCTTTCTCCGATCCTTCCCTTAAAAGATCCCTCCCTATATTCACAGCCTTCACCCCCTCTTCCCCATCAACCCTTCACCTAAACTCCATAAGGTTTGCGAATGTGACTATCAGAAAACCTCCTAAAGGGAAAAGGGACTTAAACGCATACCTCTCCTCCGCTTCACCTCCTTACATACCACTCTCAGTCCGAATCAAGGACGCGGCCAGAGGCATCTCTTCTAGGGGACTTAGAGCAATGTCACCCCCAAAGGATGTTTCCTAATGTTAATCCTATCCCTTAACACTCGTGGTCTGGGAGGTAGGACAAAATCACTCAGCCTCCGTGCTCTTTTTAAATCTCTTAATCCTGATATCATCCTTCTGCAGGAAACTATGTGTAGTGACTCCCCTGCTCTTTATGCCTTCTCGAAGTTACTCCCCTCCTGGGAATTTTGTGCTATCAGTGCCCGCGGGCTTTCGAGAGGCCTCCTATCTGCTTGGAATCCGTCTAAGGCTAACTGTAAGGCTTTTCATACCTGTGCGGGCATTTTACTTCAGGCCTCTATTCAAGGGATGCCAGACCCTCTTAACATTCTTAATGTTTATGGTCCATATAGGGATCATGAACTTTTCTAGGACAAAGCCCTTAGAGGTGGTTTACTCAACCTACCGCATCTTGTGCTTGGTGGGGATCTTAACCTCACTCTCCGCTCGTCTGAAATTTGGGGAGCCAAGGCCTCTTTGGACCCGCTTTCGAATCACTTCCTATCTCTCTTTGAGTCAGTAGGACTTGTGGATGTGGCTCCACCGGTGTCCGGGCCCACTTGGCGCAATGGCAGAGTGGGGAGTGAGGGCATCAGCAAGCGTCTCGATCATTTTCTTATCTCCAATTCTCTGATTCCCTCCTTCGGGGTTTTAAAGTCTTGGACCAAATGCCTGGATCTCTCTGACCATTTTCCTATTTGTTTTGAGTGGAATAATCTGAAAGGATCCTTTGATTACCCTTTTAAATTCAATCGTTCTTGGCTGGAAGACCCGGATTTCATTGATTGGTTTATGCGTTGGTGGTCATCATCCTTCAAAGCTGATACCCTTTTAGACATTGAAGATCTGTGTCTCACTCTGCGCAAGTTAAAATCTGCTACTAAAAGGTGGACAAAGGATAAATTGGCTAGTCTGAACTCTGAATCCTTGAATCTAGAACTTGCCATTGAATCAATTCTTGCAAGCCCTTCTAAGGGCATTCTCACAAAAGATCAAATTGATCATCTGTCCCACCTAAATGCCAAAAGGCATAGGATCCTGGATCACTTCCAACTTACCTGGAAATTGAAAAGCAGAATCAAATGGGTCCTCCAGGGAGATGCCAATACAAAAAATTTCCATGTTGTTTCCTCGGGGAGAAGGATACAAACTCGATCTGGTCTCTCGAAGACCCCGATGGCCATCAGATTGAGAATGAGGGTTCTTTAAAGGAGTTGGGCAAAGCTCACTTTGCTGACATTTACAAGGATGATGGATCTTCCAGTCTAGAACATTAACTGAAAGTGGTCTCCCTCTTCCCCCGACTAATTCCCAGTGAACACTCATCTCTCCTCTCTCGGCCGGTTAATCTTTTGGAAATTGAACTCTCTCTCAAAGCTTTTAAAAAAGATCGTAGCCCTGGCCCGGACGGTTGGCCTGTTGAATTCTACTTGCACTTCTTCGATCTCCTGAGCCCTTTTCTTCTTCAGTCTATTGACCAGACTAGGATCTCGTGCTTTATACCCCCATCCTTGAACTCGACTTTCCTTGCTCTTATCCCTAAGAAAGACAAGCCTCGAACCTTTGCTGATTTTAGACCCATCTCTTTATGCAACCTTCTCTTTAAATTCATTGCAAAAATTATAGCTGGGAGACTAAAGCCCTTCTTGGATCTGGGTATCTCAGGAACAATTTGGGTTTCTTAAAGATCGTCAAATTTCTGAGCCTATCGGTATTGTGCAAGAGGTTCTTCATTCAGTCAAAACTAAGAATATTTGTGCCTTTGTCCTAAAATTAGATCTTTCAAAGGCTTTCGATCGTGTGGACTGGACATATGTCAGACTGATCTTGATCCAAATCGGAGTACCCCTCCTTACTGTTAACTGGATTATGGGTTTCCTCTCTACTATCTATTTTGCGGTCCTGATTAATGGGACTCGCTTGACTTTTTTCACAGCTTCTCGTGGTATCATGTCATTTATCCTCCTTTTCATCCTTGTCATAGAGGGCCTTAGTCTTCTCATTCGAGATGCCAGGTCCAATGGTCTCATTCGGGGCATTCAAATCTTGCCCTCCCTTGCTCTTTCTCACCTCCTCTTTGTGGACGATGTGATCCTGATGGGTTCAGGTACTCTTCTAGACTAGTCGGCTTTTGAAGTTATCCTTGAGACTTTCTGCAAAGCCTCCGGAATGAAGATCAACTTTGAAAATTCTTGTTTTCTCTACTACAATTTCGATACTGACTGTCTAAATGCTTTTGCTGGAGCTTTTCCCTACAGAATGTTGCCTCTCCAATCTGGGTTCAATTACCTGGGTTATTACCTAAAACCACTTGGGTATAGAGTTAATGACTGGCTTTGGATTCTTCAAAAATTGGAAAAAAGGATCAATCACTAGACATTTCAGTACCTCTCCCTTGGGGGAAGATTGGTTCTCGTTCAATCTGTTCTGTCAAGTATTCTTGTATATTGGATGGGCCTTGCCCCAATTCTAGCCACCATCTTACAGAAACTTAGAAGACTCATGTTCAATTTATTATGGGGTTCCACTGACAATAACAGAAAGTATCGTTTGGCAAGTTGGAGAGACCTTTCTTGGCCCAAGGAATTTGGGGGATGGGGTATCAAAAACCTCCTTTGGTTCAACATTTCTTTGCGTCTCAAAAATTTGTGGAGGGTTCTCCATTCCAATGGTCTATGGTTTCAAGTCCTCCATTCAAAATATATTAAATTTTCATCGGTGGTTGATTGGCTCAGAAGAAAATGTTTCAGCACGAGATGTGCCTCTGTTATTTGGAGAGGGTTTATGCAGATCCTTCCATGGATGGGCATCCATATGGCTTGGCAAGTGGGGGATGGTGAAAATATTCTACTTGGAATCGATTCGATAGTTGGTCTTCACTCCTCCTTTAGCCTCCCAGAGGATCTGAGATCATATCTGGAAGATATGAATATTTGCACTCTAGCCCAGGCTCGGAATTCTCTTCATTTTGCGCAGAGCTATTGGTTATCTGTTGAAGACTTAGATCTTGGGGGTTCTTACAGCATTATTTGGAATGAATATATCGAAGGACTATCTGGAGCAGGTATTCGGCTCACTGATCACTCTGATGATCTTATCTGGACCTATAAAAAAAACTCGGGTTCTATTTCTGCCAAGGCTGCATATGATTGCATTGTCTGTTCTCACAGAACTCCGGCTACAAATCATACAGACTCTCTTCTTTGGACTAAAGCTCTGCCCATCAAAATCTCATGTTTTATTTGGCTCTCCCTTCGGAACAGGATCCTCACCTGGGAGAATCTTCAGAAAAAAAGGCTATCATGGCCCTGGTATTTGCGTCCTTTGCTGTTTGGACAAGGAGACAGTTGAGCACTTATTTATCAATTGCAATATTTGGAGAACGGTCGCTGACTATGTATGTGACCTTCTAAATCTCTCAGCTTTTTCTCCTTCTGTATCGCTCGGAGAAATGATCAGTGGTTGGATTGGAAACTTGCCAAGGAACTCTCACTTCTTTTCGCTCCCTTTCCATATGATGTGGATTTTTTGGAAAGTCCGCAACCGAGCCATCTTCGAGGGGAAAAGAAGGAATTTATACAATTTGATTCAGCAAATTATCTCAACTGTCCAAGCTATTCCTTCGCCGACTGTCACTAGAAAAATCAAAAGAAGGATTTTGGGGAAGCCCCCCTACAAGTTTTACCCCTGTGGTTTTATGGATGGCGCCTCAAACTGCTTGATAGCTGGTGTGGGCTACTGCATTCATTTAAATGAGTATCATTAGTTGAAGTTCTCGCTAGGGGTTGGATATGGCACTAACACTAAAGCGGAACTGCTCAGCTTATGGGCTCTTCTGCTCTCTTCCCAAATGATGGGGATCCCCCTTGCCCATGTATACGGTGATTCACAAGTAATCATCAAATGGGCGAGGGGTTCGACTGCACTCTCCCCACCTGATCTCCTTCATTGGTGTAGGGAGACAAAAAAACTCATTGTCAGCTTTCAGGACTTGTCCTTCTCCCACATCTACCGAGAGCACAATCGGACAGCTGACCGTCTCTCTAAAACTGCTCTCTCTTATCCTCAAGGTAAAGGCAGTTTTAAGGAATATTTCGAGAACCACTTGGTTTCTCGGGATACTTTTCAGCTCTTCTGAGCATGGTAAAGGGATTGAGCATGGTAAAGGGATTTAATTCTCCCTTATTTTTGTTATGATTGATAGAGTGTCCTCTTTTGGATTGTTGTTCAGCTCCTTTTGGTGCTCGGTAGATGTGGATGTGCGGACAGTTCTCTCTTTATGATGAGACAATTTTCTAATGGGATCACACTTTTCGTTGTTATGCCTTTCCCCCCGGCAGTACTCTCGGGCTGTTGTTGGTATGTAACCCGCTTAAGGGGACAATGTAATGATGACCTTTGATTCTTTTTTAGAATAACAAGGACAAGCTTTTTTCTTTCTGAAAAAAAAGTGGAGGTCGCTCCTCACGGAGGACACACCTCCAAGTTTTTCATTTAAGCATAACACCTATGTAGTATTGAAGTAGGGTATAGAACTCGCCTTTGCTATTGGTTGAATTTTGTTTGTTATGGTTTTGTCGGCTATCCTTTTTTAGTTTCAAATTATTTCACTAAAATTTCTATTCCGCGTAAAGGGATGCAAAACCTCTACGTTTTTCTTGTCAAACTTTATATAGCTATGATTTAATGCATCATTGGGTTGTGAGGGATCAAGCACGATCCCTTTAAATTGTTATTGTATGCATTTTGATTATTTTTTTTGTTTGAATCCACCAGTACGACAATAAGTTTGAACTCGTCAGAAGTTTTGAGTTCCGACGCCAATGAAACGTGCCATCGTGTTGCAGGAGGATCAACAACTCAGATCGTGATTCCAAGGCTATTTCAAATATATTACAGGAAATTACAGAAGAATTCCCACAACATATATGAACCACCCTCTATTCTGTGAGCTTCTCCGCGAGGCCGAGGAGGAGTTTGGATTCGATCACTAGCAAACACAAAAGACAAGACTCAGAATTAACAGGCCTCGTCCTTCCGAAGCGTCGAACACGGGACCTGGGTGCGTAGAGGAGATGTTTATGTATTATTAACC
Source organism: Pseudotsuga menziesii (assembly GCA_001517045.1). Classification (NCBI taxonomy): domain Eukaryota; kingdom Viridiplantae; phylum Streptophyta; class Pinopsida; order Pinales; family Pinaceae; genus Pseudotsuga; species Pseudotsuga menziesii. The sequence goes on from LPNX010444954.1 coordinate 123,382, forward strand.
GAAGCATTGAATTGTTTTTGAGTGGAGAGCAAACTAATCGCAAATGGGAAACAATCATTCATTCAAAAATCATATGATCTTTATGGAAAAGAAAAAGTTGGAAATCGCACAAATAAACGTTATTAAAATAAAAACCATGTGGGATCCAGTTTCTGATATCCAAAATATTGGAAATCGAGGATACTCAAATAACCTTAACAAAAACTAGAATTTCGGTTTTCGCGATACCCAAAAATCGAAAATGGAAAATAAGAAATCGACAATCTGGGGGCGTTCTCTATGGAGACATTATCTCGCATTAGCGCATCTCAAAGTTGGTATCCCCATGGCCGTCGGTTCTGAGCTTCCCCAAATTTGTCTAGATTCCCAACCTTCACAGCATTTCCTCATATCTTTATTACGTCAATCTGGTTCGAGTGATGTACTATCCTTTACCCTTTTCAGTGGCATTATCGTGATTGCTATTCAAGTTAGCTTGATCCAGCAAATTGGATGCTAGTTGGAAAAGATACAAGATAATGGGATAGAATTTATTTCAGTATTGGAAAACGCATGTCAAACAGCTCCGGCTGTGTATATTCAAGATGCAATGGTTCATTTAGCGTTTGATGGTATTTTCAGCGTTGTTTTCAGAGTGGATGTGGGTTTCCTGAGTCCCCGATTGGGAGATTTTGAGGTTGAGCGAGCGTTTCATCAAGCAAATGAAGCCACTGCCTATTGATTCATTATGCCTTGTTCTGTATGGAAGATAATGAGGTTTTTGGGTATCGAAGTGGAAGGAAAGATCCGTGCGTCTGTACGAACCATTGACAAATTTGTTAAGCAAATAATTTTACATAGACTGGAAGAACTGATCAGCAATGGCACAAGTCATTGGCGGGTTGATATGCTGTCTATGTTTTTTTTTAGGTTAGGGAAATCAGTAACACGTCGGGATTACCTGGGTGAGACCCAGGTTCAAAGCCGTCGGCTGCCACTATAAACCCCAGGTATATCCAACAGCCCGCAAGCCAGATATACCAGAAACTTGTGACTCAGCAAGGGCCGATACGTTCCGGAGTCCAATCCAGAAAGAGGCGGCAGTCTATCCCAGGGGGCATCTACCCTTCGAGCCTTATCACAGCGGGCCATGTCTCGGTGGGATTTGATCCCTGGTGGGCTGGGTGAAAACCACCTTCCCCCACCGTACGGGATCCCACGTCATTGACGATATGCTGTCTATGTTAATGCAAATGCGTTTCTACGATAAAGGGAATGTTTTTTTGTCTGATAAAGATCTCCAAGATATGTGTATAAACTTTGTTCTGGCAAGGCAGGATACCACTTATTCGAAGGCCAGACTTATTTTGCCCTTATCAGGTAAGATTTCCCGGTGCCTCAAAAGATACTATTTACTGCGCAGTTATTTAGGAAAATATCTGAAAACAATATATGCACTTATTTATTCCTGCAGTATATTATGTGGTTTATTCCTCAAACAATATATGCACTCATTTATTCCTACAGTATATTACGCACTGGTTAAATAACTGTACGCACTGGCTAAATAACTGTATGCACTGCAGGATATTATACAAAGTAAACAATATATGCACTCATTTCCTCGATTTCACATAAATTTGTGCCAAATAGCTAATATGTGCAGTTATTATGAAATATATAACCTTTTGTTATCTGAATTTTGTCCAAATGCTTATGTACAAAAATAAAGGCATACTACGCCCTTGGAAATTTTAACGGAAGGTCCCTCAGTGACTGCCGAATTTAGAGGCCTTATCATGAACGCAGAGCTAGTTTAAAATAAGATGGACTTGGTAGAGGAAGAAGTTACACGGAAAGAATACTGACAGACAGAATATAGCCTGAGCGATTTCAGAAATCAACTCCATGCCACTTCTTTGGTTTTTTCCAGATCACGGGATATAATAACCAGAATTTTAACCATGACGTGTTGTACCTAAACTTTCCTGACAAAATAAAGCCTGTGATGTACCTAAACTCGCACCTGGAATATTAACCATGGCGTGTTGTGCCTAAACTTGCCAATCACCAGGAGACACATATTGAAATGTTAATGGCCAGGGAGACGAAAAATCTTTTGAGACAGCTTCTTTCATTGTGAAAACGCCTTCTGTGTAATTATTGATTACACTATTCATTAAAAGATATTAAATAATTGAATGATTAGAATGATGTCCAATCACTTGTAATTTCATGGTGAAATTAGATTGTTAAATAGAATATATTAAATAATTAAGTGATTGGAGTGATGTCCAATCATTTGTAATTTAATGGTGAAATTAGATTTTTATATTAGATATTATTGAGTGCTCTAATTTGACATGAAGAGAATAAATAAGGAAATATGGAGGTTCCATGTGCTTGTTAGGTTTTAAACTCCCAAAATAGGCACGAGGAACCTCCTTAACCCTTTTTATTATTTTATTGATGAGTACATCATTCTTTCATATTTATCAACATATTGATGATATGATAAATAACATCAAAACCACTAAAACTATGTAAACATATATTTTTATTTATTTTTTCTTTTAGTTAACTTGGTGTAAATTTATCATGTAATTGATAATTATTAATAATTATTAAGGGATTTGGTCAGCTTTATCCATTTCTTTATGGGATATTATAGTTTTCACGAATGTGATATTATTGATGTAAGTGGAAGTAATTTTTTGTATTTCTAAAGTCAAGACTACAGTCTATAATATTTTTATTATTTTATTAACTATTTTCCTTAAATAGGATTGGCTCTTACAGACTCGTAGATCATCGTGCATTTATTAAAATCATGGTTCTGCACAAGCTAATTAATTAAGACCACTTTCATGTACCTAGCAGATGATGTCATATTAAGTTTATAAGATTGTATAATTCAGACGTAATAGAACTATTTAAAATTGTCTAATTCATTTATCAATTTAAATAATGAGAAAATGCAATTTAAAACTATTCACTTCATTTATCAATTTAAATAATGAAAAATTGAAATTTAAAAATTACATAGTTAAAAACATTAACCTATTTTAACTTAAATTATTATAAAAATTTTAAAAGTGTTTAATTCATTTATCAATTTAAATAATGAAAAAATGCAATTTAAAAGTGTTGATTTCATTTATCAATTTTAAATAATGAAAAAATGCTATTTAAAAAATTATATGGTTTAAAACATTAAGCTATTTTATCTTAAATTATCCCTTCCAATATTTGAGACCGATGTTCGATTCATTTATCAATTTCAATAATGAAAAATTGCAATTTAAAGAATTATAAAGATAAAAACATTAACCTATTTTATCTTAAATTATCAACTTCCAATCTTAATATGAAATATGTATTTTTTCTAAGCTAAATTTTATGTAAATATGTAAACTTTTCTTTGATGTAAGTATAAACATTAGAAGTTCAAAGTGCTTCCAATAGCAAAGATTCAAGTATAATTTCACTTTTATCAAATGGTTGTTCACCAAACCTAAGCGATCAACTAACCAAAAACAATTTAAATGTACACAAATACTCAATGAAAGATGTTTGCTAACTTTTAGCTTAAAAAATGTTTTTCCTTAATTTTCTGGACAATAATATTCCTTGATTTTCTTCACATGAGGGAAAAAAAAATAGTCATAAAACCATGCTAAAATAATAACGGAGGACAATTTTTTTTACTTTCTTGTTCATATAAAGATTATATGATATTAAAAAAATATATGCTAATTAATTAAATATTTATGTCAAAAAATCAATTTATAAATATTGAACTTTTAAATCCAAGTTATTAGTTAAATTTAATTATTTAATTGATTGAATAATTTTTAATTTTTTAATTATTTGAATATTTAATTGATTGAATAATTTTGTGAAAGGTTTTCTCCAATTTGAACTACCTGTGTATTTTTACACAGATTAAAATAATTTACTTACTATTTTAATCTTTAACTAATTAATTTTAATAGTAATTACTCATGAAACTATTATTAATTAAATATTATGAAATAACCATTTCTATTTACCCCTTGTGTATAAGTTAGAATCACTTTGTTTATAAATTTATTTACATCTTGTTTAGTTATGTAGGCTGAACTAATGAGCGAAAGGTCTATTAAGTTTAGAGTAGTTTAAAGGTAAGGTCATATCATCTAATGACAAAATTAAAATAGAATGCATATTTAATATTAAATTATTAAAAAATCATAAAAATAAATGATAGGTTGTATGATGTTATATTTTATTTTAATTAACATAATATATTTTATTATTAAATTCTAAATAATCTATTTTTGTTTGAAATTCTAATTAATCTATTTTAATTTGAAAATTTCAAACCAAGATGACTTTTAGAATATATTTTTTTAGGTATTTTAATAGTATTTTCTATTTGTATAACAAACTTATGTATATTGTAAATAAAAGAATGCCTTATGTAGTATCAATATTTTTTTGGAATAAACCAAATTTTATGAATATAATATTAAGATGTGTTTTAATAAACCAAGTTATATATATATATGATTTTTTTTAAATTACTCGTATGTTAAGGGGTTGACAAGATACTGCAATTTATAATTTAGTTCGACAACATAAAAAAAGATATGGCATTCATAACATGATATGACTGAAAACAAAAGTAAGGATACAAATTAAACCAGTGCCAAAATGGAGTCCAAGTAAATAAGTGCTGCTGAAAATGAAATATGTTTTACAATGTACTTGGCCATTTTTAACTTATTCAATGATGAGTGAGTTAAGGGAAAAGGAGGATTCCCAATATACCGTGAGGTACTGGGAATATGTCCGTATTTTGAGAAGAGTGGCTCCGCACGGGAAAATGTGGGCTAGATGGAGTCGTGGTGGGTATTCAACACTACACCAACAAGGATGTAGCCTATCGAGACCCCACGGTTACTTTCTAGTTGTTACCATTTTCCCTGAAGAATTTTCTCATTGTTCCTCATATTTGTTATGCCGGATTTTCGTAATGTTTTAAGATTTGTAAATTTTATTAATGTGAGTTGATAAATTAGATGTGAGGAATTAATTAGTGCGCATTCTTGCTTTTGATTATCCCAAATCTCAGGGTGAACCTACGATGGGAAAGAGAATACACCAGAATGAAAAATTGTTGATTCCAAATTGGTATTGTAAGACAAGAAAGGTAAAAGCGGTGAGACTAATTTGGTAGATCAATGTCGAGTTAGTATTACTTTCCAAAACCAAAACAAAATAATGATGCCTCAAAGAAAAAGAATAAAAATGGCTACACTACTTCATACGGCAAAGAGTATCTGATCTCCAATCGAATGTATTCTCTTGGTTAAATCAGTAAAGCAATGTCGGATTAGTACTACAATGAAGTAAAAACAAAGTTTTATTGCGTTATAATCAAACTAAAACTAAACTTAATCTAAAGACTTGCAAAAAGTAAATAATCACAGAATGGGCAAATACAGGTTTCCCCCAAATGGGGGAAGGGGGTTGTGGGAGCCGTAATCCCACTTGCTTTTTATTTATGATTAATTACAATGCTTAAAAGAAAAAAGAAATGTCTTTTGACCCTTGAAGAATGGGTCAAAAAGGCTTACAAACTTGCTTAGGGAAGAAAAGGAATGAAGGAGGGGGATGGTAGATGGATTGTGGGTGCTCCGGATGACCAAACGAATGATTTTTTGGTAGCACCTCCCTTTCTTTTCTTTTTACATGCTAAAAACCAGCGAGCTAATTGGGCAAGGTTAGTGGGTTAATGCTTTAAAAATATATAATAAAAAAAATACACTACTTAAGTACTTGTAAAAATTGGAAAAAAATGGGACTTAAAGTACTAGGTAACAACTGTTAGATCTAGACTTATAACTATGATTTATATGCGCTTTAGATCTAGTAAAATAACAAGCTAAACTTTATGATAAAACTTTTTTTAATGAAATGGCTTGCTTCAACAGGTAACCAAGATAAAGTTTAATGTTTGAGAGTGGAAGAAGAGGAAAGCTTTGCTCAAACTTGAATCTTTCTGAGACTTGAAGGTACTAATGGGGACAAGAATTTGTATATTCTTCAAGATTTGAAGAAGACGGCGATGCTACTTAGCTCTTCCCCTTCTCCAAAGTTGCAGCCTGAAAAAACTTATTCACACTCGCACAAAAAGAATTAAATCTAGTACATTCATCCAATGGAAACCAAAAGAGCATGAATACAACTTAATAGACAATGCTACTCTTGAATCTCAAGAAGCCAAATTGTAAGTAAATAACTTGAAGCGTCTAATATTTACCCTATGTGTTTCAGAGCATCCCCTAAGATAGATTGATTACCAATTTGATATCAAGCATAAACAAACCAAAACAAGTTTAACTCAATAAACATACACCATTCAACATGAACAATAATGGACCTCCAAAGTCTCAATATTATTCAGATGATAACAACAAACAAATTACATGAGCGAAAGTTCCTTGCTTTTGTCCTGAATGAGGAAAAAAGTCTCGCTTATATAGAAAAATCAAGCCCAAGAGGAGGACATCACAACTCCCAGTGAGAGATGAGTTAACTCGAAGTAAAATGAGATGATCAAGGGATTTGATTGGATGTGATTATAATGAGGAGGTGCCACCTCTCCAAAGAGAGATGCACCCTCCTTTGATTGCTTCATCAACCAAGTTGTGAGGGCCCGGGAGGAGACGCACTCTCCAACTACTCGCTAGCAACGTGAGATCACACGCTTGATTCAAGGGCTGAGTCCTGCTTGATTGCATTGATTTATGGTGATATCCCATTTATTTAGGAATTCAACGCTTTGATCTTTGATTTATTTCACACAAATGCGACGAGGCCAAACCATGCAACGTGAGGGCACACGAGGTGCGAGCGTGAACTTAATCTTGGCCATTCGCTAGATTTGAGATTATGACAACACAACCAAAGTATTTAAACCCACGAGATAGATAGGGTTCCACAACCCTCACATTTTCTAGAGTCCAAGCTTAATGGCCTGAACCTCAAATGGTTTGACGTCACCCAAATTTTAAACCATTCGTTTCCATTTGTTTTTATCCAAAGTTTTGAATTTCCATTATGTTGGAGAAAGAGAACTAACCCACTGGACCCCACATGCCAAGTCACATCACACTTTAAAATTTTGATCTTTTACTTTTTAAAAATTTGACTTTGATGCATTTCGTCAAAATTTAGCAATTTTTTTGCCACTTCGTTACATCGGTAGAGAAATAATGTCATACGGGACAATTTACTCACCCTGAGCATGGGAAAATTGGGTCCTAGGGTAAAGGATGTGTTATTAGCTTGAAAATGAGTCCATACATACCAAAAAGAGACTCCAGGTCATACATTTATTACATTTTTAATTTGTCCATTTAAACCATTAAAAATGGCCTAAAATTGCAGAAAATTTTATTTTTTTGGAAATTAAAAAAAAAACCTAAGAGGGACCTAATACATGTCCATAATGACTCAAAACCATGTCTACCACGTTTAAATACATCGACACATTCACTTTAATAACCTCACAGGGTTCAACCACCAAGACGAAAATTTCAGCCTTGGGGGAGCGGTGAAAAACTTGAAAATTATGCACCGCTTATTTAACATTGCATAATTGACAAAAGAAAAAACACATTGGAATAATCGGATTGATAGCCAAGTCCTAATAAGCCAATTCCTTTACAAATTTTTTGTCGTGTTAGAACATTTGTTACAACGTCCCCAAGGGGTATGAACATGAATTTTATTAAAAAAAAGGGACCATAACTAGTCTTGATGTAACCACGGAACTTTCGAGCACTGACAATGAACAATTGACTTGTTCATAACTTCGACGGCTAACTGGAAATCCACTAAGTGCAAAATTAGTGGATAACACTTCTCACCCTAAACCAGAATGGAGAAAGTAGTAGTGATCATCTCGAGACTCGACCAATAAGTGTTCTAAAGGACTTTAAAAGACCATGTAAAACTTTCCACTAATGTAATACTAAAATTTTAATATTCTTAGTTTTATATGCCTTCAAACATGCAAAGTTTTCTTGTAACAATAATATATTCATTTGTAGCAATAATATATTCATTTGGTCCCAGTTATTATAGTAATAACCTCTAGGGCCCATACTTATGAATGATATTAAAGAAACATCTCCATTATAATTGATCACATAGAAGTGTATTCTCGGAAGCTTCAAACTATATGTTTACACCGAAGGTGTTATTTAAAGGGTTGTTGCTCAGCAAGTTTCGTCATCTGTCGATGGCCTGTGAGAAGCCTCCATGTGTCCACAGACTCTATAACCTATCTGTAATGACAATGTATCCCTAACGACATGGTTAACGTATCCATGACGTGACGACATGATGTCTATGAGCTTCTCCGCTTTAGTGAATCTTCACAGAGGAATGGATATGATCACAACTTCATCCATGCCATATGATTGAGTAATTATCTGTCAGCCTTCTGGATCTTGGAATCCTTCCAGTGAATAAGCATCGACTTGTATATTCTCTTCAAAGTCCAAACTCCTACGTCTCCTCCTGAAAAAACTTCTCCATCGAGAAGCTTTGAAATACTTGGCAAAAATATTGTAGTAACTTACTGCCAGTAAAGCGCTGCCTAGAACTACAACAATGCCTATCATGGCAGGACTGATGGTGGTGGCATAGTTGTGCTTGGCGAGTTCTTTACTTATGGTTGCATATGGTGAGGCTCTCCATCCAAACTCATATCTACCTGCTGAAATTTCCCTTGGACGAGATTGCTCCATAGGAAAACTCATGGCGAATTTCTTTAACAGATCTACTTCAAACCTATAAATTTGTTGAAAATACATAGATGTAATTACAACTAAATTTGAGAACTTGGTTGGGTAAGGTGCATTCTACAATCCAAGTTTGGGTGGCAGAGATTCATCAAATGTTTGTGTGATATATATGTGTAATGGTGGATTGAATATGGATGCTAACTCAAGCACATCTAAAGCAGGTCTAATATCCAGGCCGAGGTTGTGAAGCCAGAGATTACATATCTCAAAGTTGCATTGGATATTTTTGAAACTCCAAATATGCAACCTCAACTTACTTAAGGCACATATTTGTTAAGGCACTAATTAAGATTGTAATGTTTATTAGATGTTGTCCATGATAGAAAAATCTAGAAGCCACAATTAATGCAATGGTTGACAGTTGAAATAGTGCCAAGCACTGTAGTGTCCGTAGTTGATGTTGGTGGAGAAAGGCCTGGAAACAAAACTTTCTAGATAATAATTATCTCTCTCTCTCTGTATCCTAACTCTATAAATTGAGCTAAATACAACTCGATAAGGAAAGCCTTCTAGTTTGTAATATCTGTGTCTGTGTCTCTGTCTGTGTATTTTTCATTTTGTGTTTTGCAATATGTTATCAGAGCCTGTCTGGGTGTGACTCCCTCACCGGAGTGCCCAGGATAATGGAGATCCTGTAAAATTTATGTGCCTTGTATAGAATAGAGTGGAGATTCTGTGCTATGTTTTTAAATATGTTTTTTTGGGTGGAAGGTTGTATAGTGTGTTGAAGGAGTTGCACCGTGTGGGAGAGAACCACTGCCACTGTATTTGATTGTTGTGTCGTTGTTGTGTGGAGGGTGAATTTGTTCTTTCTGATCGGTCAATAATGCACGTTCTAGAATAGACCATCACTGATAAGAATCTAGTGCTAACTGGAAAAGAAAGGAGCCATTGTCTTCTATGGTACAGCGTTGTTACAGCTGATTTTTCCACACATGGTTGGTCACATATTCATGGCGTTCCCTGTCCCTCTGCAAACTCTTTGGACCCCATGGACCAATATTATACTCTGATGTTTCCAAGATCATCCCTAAAAACACTTCTTTATTGTTGTACACGACTTTTTATCCCATACTCGCATATATACACGGATATTGACCTCAAACCCGCGTACATTGGGATGTGTGCATAAGTCCAAATATTTTTAGAGTTTTCCTTGATGTGTGTCCAAACCACTTGACTATTGGCCTTCCATATGCCTTGAGATCTCTTGGATTTGACCATCCATTACCCCTTTGGAGTGCTATATAAGGAACCCCTTGGATACATTGAAGGAGAGGAATTGAAGAGCAAGGAAACTATAGTCCATTGTTGTTGTAGCTTGCTTATACTTGAATCTACATCCCTTTGTCCCTTTGGAGCACTTTGTGTTCTTCCCAAGACTTCCTTTTCTTGTGAGATTGCTATTGAAAGATGGAGGATTGAGGTGGTGGAGGCCCAGGTGGAGGACTCAGTTTCTCTGGTTCGCAAACGTGCCGACAGAGGTTGTCACTTGTGTAATCTCTAATTTGATTAATAGAAATATCTTTTCTTGTCTAATAATGTGCATTTGAATGAATATTGAATCCATATGTTTAATTGCTTATACATTGTTGATTATATATGCTAGAGTAGATCTAACACCATATTATATAGCATGCTTGTCTTGTTTGTTGTTGTTGAGAGAAAATTGCTAGCACAAGCGGGATTGGAAAAAGCTCAACGGGGATCTACTTCAACCGTCCGAAATAAGGTATGATTTAAGATCCTTTAGTGTTAGATGTTTGGTTTCTCTTGCATATTGGGAAGGGATTGATTTCTGTGGCCTATCTTCCTGTTGTGGTACACCCCAAGCCATAGGAAGTTTCTCTCCATAACAGAATTGGCGACCATACTGGGGAGGTTCCTAGTTGCTTCTTTTTGGGGATTTTTAGGTATTCAATGTACTTGAATTGCTCTGATTTCTTTGTTTCTGTGTCGGGTCTGGGGGCATGTTTTCCCTGTAGGGTCCTGAAGGAGTAAATTTTGTCTCAACTTGTCTATTTACCTTATTTTTCTCTCTTTTTCTTCCTGTACGTGGGTTTACCTTTCACAGTCGCGTATACACGCGGGTTTTCCTCGAACAATCGCGTATGTATGCAGGTTTACTAAGAATAGTTGTGCATGTCTTGATTTTTTGCTTTATTGGGAGGATTAAGTGTTGCTATGTGATTTTGGATGATTGTTGAGTCTTCTTGGATGCTTCTGGAGTCTGTTTAAATCCTCGTTTTTCTAACCAGAGACTATTTTTAATTAGATTTTAAGAAATGTTCTTGTCATTCATTTTCTACTTTTTTGTTTTGAGATTAGCGTATTAGGTCTCTTTTACCTTGGTTCTTTGCTTGGCTGTTGTTTGTGAATGGTTGCAGAGTCTGAGGGTTTTAGAGTCATTTTTTTTTCTTTTATATCTCATTTAATTCAAAAATACAAAAATATTTTGCTTTTCGCATAGTTATGCATTGCTTGCATTTTTCATTAGCATGGTACTTTCATTAGGTTCGCTTGGCGAATCTTAGTCAGATTTTCATATGGGAATGACTGCACTTACATTTGAAGGAAAAATTTTGCACTTCATGTATTAGCATACCCTGTTTTTCATTCTACACAGTGAATTTGCATTGATTGTTAGGTGTGCATTTTGCTTCATGTTGTGTCATAACACCATAAGTTGCACGACCATTACCCTTTGAGTATAACAACCAAATAAAATCAACGCTTAATAAAATTAATTACACTTTTTTCTTTTCCAGGGTGCATCAACAAGATTAGGTTTTAGGGTCTTGGAATACTTCATTGTTAGTTAATTCTCCAAGACCATTAAACAAAACAATTAGATGTTTATCCAGGTGATAGTGTGAAACCCTTGGTATAATTAGAGTTTCTCGGGATGCTCCTCTTACACGGGAGTTAAGCACGAGGTGGTGCACGCGATTGTGACCGGGATGACCCCTGGTTACTTTCTGCAAGCACCGGAGATATTTCCAGGATTGTATTCGTATCTAGGGGCCTTTGAGGTATTGGTTGGTGCACCCCTAGGGTACCAGTTGTGCTTTCAAGCTTCGGGCTTTGCTACCCTGCACATACGATCAATCCCACCTATGACTATCCGCCTGGGCATTGGTTATATTGAGGTGACCTTAGTTTCCTCACCTAGTTTATCAAGGGGTAATTTGTAGAGGTTATTCTGCAGGTGTCCTGGCCAGATAGGGGTCGGACGGCACAATCACTATATGCGTTGAAGTTGAGGGCCATTATAAATGTTTACGAACCTCCACTTGTTGTATATGGGAGTCTCAAGCCTCTCTTAGGAGAGACATACTTGCTTCATTCGAGAGCTCACTTATCCTACCCTTTGTTTGCTTGTTGTTTGGCTTTAGATTTGCTTAGGTGTATGCTCTGTGTAGGCTAGTCTGCTTAGGGTTGCATAGATATATCGAGTCTTTTCTTTTTTTTTAGTCATTGTGGATCCGAGTGCAGATCCCCGTCACTCTCTACGTTTAGTAGGTCTTCCACCTTCTACGTCTCCTCCTCCCTTAGGAAAGAGAGCCAGATAGTCCGGGCGGAATAGTCATCACATTGATTCACACAAAGATCTCGCCGTGAGTCATCATGAGCCTGAGGTCCCGGAGCTTCCACCTTCCCTGCCTCCGACGATGGAACTCTTCCTGAGTCTGGTCCTTATGGGACTGGACCATCACAAGATGATTTATCACAGTTTCCTGATTACATTAGCTCCGACCCCCGGTATTGGTTATACTATCCAGGTGAAGAGACTCGCCATGAACCAACCAGCACTGGCCACATTAGATATGGCATGCCTGATGTTCCTAATCCTGGTTTTGCACCTCACGTCGAGCCAGTTGGTGACCCTGGTACTGCTCCTAGGGGCACTTCCATTCCTTTCCATGTGGATAGGTTTGGTCATAGTAGTCACATAGTGCCATCCACTCCTGTGGTGGCAATTCCTTCGCAAACACAGCCCATACCTAGAACTAGTGTTCATCCTCAGGGACCTCAGCCGAGACAAGTGAATATTGGGGGTACAAGATACATTCCTTCACATATTCCATATTCTTCTCAACCTATTCCTTCGAATTCTTTTTTGACTCATCCTCTTCCTAACTCTAGTGGTCATTCGGGTCGGAGTTCGACTTCAATCCATGTTCATCCTACGACTGCTAACACGGTAGTATCACAAAGCCAAGTGCCTCATGTTGTGTTAGCAGGTCATGTACCTGTTTCTGGATCGTCTCATGGAATACCTTGTGGATCATCTCATGGTCCAGCCCATGGAGCTTCCCATATACCTAACTATGTACCATCTCATGGGACACCTTATGGATCATCCCATGGACCATCTCATGGAGCTTCCCATGGACATTCTTATGGACCACAGTACGGAAAAAACTATCAACCGTATGGGTACGGGTATCAACAACTCACTTACTCTTCTAATTATGGCTTTGTAGCACCTCATAATCAAGGTACTCTGCATCGCAATGCTTCCATGCAGCCCTTCATGGGTCAAATGGGAGGAGGTTATTATCCCATTGGCCAAGGCCATGGTGTGTATAGCAATCAACCTTGTATGAATCAATCCTACCAGGGAGCATGGCATCGAACAGCTCAACCTAGGCTCCCTTTCCTTGCGACTTTGAACCTACCTGATTTGTCAAGATTGATGAATGATCATGTGTTTCATAATCCGGCATGGTCGGCAATCCCTACCAAGATTCCTTCGGACATTCCCAAGTTCGAAGGCAAGGCTGGTGAATATCCTGGTGAGCATGTCACAACCTTCCACCTTTGGTGCTCTTCTATATCCTTACACGATGATTCCATCTGTTTGAGGCTATTTCAACGCACCCTCACGAATCCTGCGGTGAAATGGTATATAGAGTTACTGGGGGGGACCTATACTACGTTTGGTGACCTTGCCATGACTTTTCTTAACCATTTCCATCTACCCATATGTTACGAAGTCGGTACCAAACTCTTGTCGACCTTCCAGCAAGATAAAGCCACGCATATTTCGGATCATATTCAATAGTGCGTAGACAGAAACGATTAATTAAATCCTTTATACCGCCAGAGTTTCTTCTAGAGTGGTTCCTCAAGTCATTGTTACCTTACATCACGAAGGATGTTTCTACATCTGTAGTTCAAAATGAGGACCAAGCTATTTTTTAGGGCTCAAGAGTTGGATTTGATCTATGCTCAATCTAGACTCTTGTATGAAATTATCCCGAATGCTCCAAGATCCAATTTCGACCCCAAGATCAAACATAGGCCACATGTCGATGGTATTATTGGCTCCACAAGTACCAAACTTGTAGACTCAGTTACGAAACAAGTGAGCTAATTATCGATTAACCATCCTGTGTCGGGACAAGCTACCGCTTCGTTTCAACCTACCCAGTCGGCAAGTGTACTCTCCATGCAAATGTCGAACCCGAAAGGAAACCAGCAACCTAGAAGGAATAAAAAGAAAGGAAAAAATAATCATAAGGGTGGGAATAAAAATGAAAATGGTAATAATAATGACAAGAACACAAATAATGTTGGAGGGAAAAGCATCCTAAGTGTAAGTTGAAGTTTCCTTGTAAGTTGTGTAAGGACGATCACCTCACTCACTTGTGCCCTTGTATGGAGGACGCATTGAATTGCATAGCACAAGGCCCAACTGTGTTTACTAATCCTTTACCTAATAATCAAAATATGAACTCGAGGACCATTAATCCTGGTTGTGCATCTGGCGGAACTCAAAACCTGCCAGAGGTCACTCCTGGTCACAGTTGCATCAACATGGTGAAAGATACCAAAGTTGTGACACGTGCGAAAGATTATGGTTTGTCACAACCAGACCTTGGGAAAGAACCTGATCCACCTGAGAGCTCTTTGCGAAGTGAAAAACCTACAGATAAACCTGAAGTTCTGCCTTGCATTCCTAAGGGAGTCTTGAAGCGCTTGGGGCACAATCCAAATGCTCGAGTTTCCCATTACTATTCAGTTGTTGAGGATTTGGGCTAGAATCCTTGTGCGATGTCTGCATTAGAAGTACTTCAGACGTGTCCTTCATTGAGAAATTCATCGCTATCTACTCTTGGGGTTAGTGATTATACCTTTTCTTCCATGATCAAATTTGAAACTCGTGGAATCCAGCCTCGCTTGCCTTACTACATGTCTCTTTTGATTCATGTAGAGTATCTCAACAACGCCATCATGTATACTGTCATTGATGAAGGCATTTTCGCTTCTGTGATGTCTTTGTCTTGTTGGAAGGGTTTAGGTTCTCCCATATTGTCTCAATCTGCTAACATGTTGATTGATTTTGATGGCAAGTCATTTCGCCCGCACGGTATACTTCCTTCTCTAGAGGTCCAATTGGGAGGGAATACTGTCGCGATCGATGTCGAGGTGGTTGATGCGCCCCTTGACTACAATCTCTTGCTGTGTAGGAACTAGATGTACAATATGCAAGCTATAGCTTCTTCCCTATTTCGAGTAGTTTGCTTTTTGTTTAATGGGAATATCGTTACTATTAATCAAAAGTCTTTCCAGAATCCGAGTGTTAATGCATCATCAGGATCTTCTATCCCGATTATCAATCATTCTCAGCCGGCAACTGAGAATGTGGGTGTGGGTATGTATCCTTCTCTTATGGGAACCTTTAGTTGTCCTACGCTCGTTCTTATGATTGGGTATAATCTTGGTGAGGCTTCATCCTCGTTGAATTCGGTATCTTTTCGCACTACCCATATGGAAAATCCTTGGATTCTTTCGTCACCGAGTACTTCGAGTGTGCCTGTCGAGACAGACGTGTCATTTCCTGCAACAATGGTGGCGTATCAAGCGAATCTTGATCATGTTGTAGAGCCTAGTCCTTCATCTTCGCGAACGGAGGATGAGGACCCTTATGTGTTTCCTACATGTGCAGTAGAGTCATCTCACTCTCACAACTGCCTTGATGATTTTTTTCCATCAGATGAATCTATTCTTGAGGCCATGTCTGGGATTGAACAACCTTCAGAAGAGTTGCACCATAGATCATATTTTCTTCATGAGATTGATCATTTAGAGTGTGATGACTTGAGGGCAATTCCAAGCAAGAAAATTAGTAGCCCTGTGGTCCCATTAAGCTCTCCTGGTCATATGGCTGAAGGGAACATGCTAACCTGTCACCAACGATTCCTATCAATATTTCTCGTGATCCTAGTAATATTGAGAACGTCTACATTGGGGTGAGTTATTCCCCCGATGAGATCAAAGAGTATACCGAGCTGTGTAAGGAATTTCATGATATTTTCGCTTGGTCATATGAAGAAACGTCGGGTATAGACCCTCGTACTGTCGAACACGAAATCAAAACCTATCCGGATGCAAAACCGGTTCGACAGCGTTTGCGTGCAATGAATCCTAGAAAAGCACCCGCCATTAAAGCTGAGATAGAGAAACTGCTCAAAGTTGGTTTTATCTATCCCGTTCCCTTGACAGAGTGGATTTCAAATCCCATTCCATTGGATAAGAAGCAAGGAGCAATCCAAATATGCACTGATTTCCGTGATTTAAATCGAGCCTGTCCTAAAGATAATTTCCCTACACTGTTTATTGATCAAATTTTGGATGAGTGTGCGGGAAGTGAGGTATTTTCTTTTGTGGATGGATTTTCTGGATATAATCAGATACAAATTAAGCCTGAGGATCAACATAAGACTGCATTTATTTGTCCTTGGGAAACTTTTTCATATCGAAAAATTCCCTTCGGCCTTAAAAACATCGGAGCTACATTTCAGCGGGCCACGACCTTAATCTTTCACAATATTAAAATGATTATGAAGTATATTTGGATGATCTCATTGCTCACTCTCGTTTGAGAGTGCGTCATCCTTACCATTTGTGATTAGTGTTCGAAAGATGTTGTCATTATAAAGTTCGTTTAAACCCTCATAAGTGCATCTTTTGCGTAACAGTTGGTCATTTACTAGGATTCATCATGTCCAAGGAGGGTATTAGAGTCGATCCCTTGAAGGTTGAGGAAATACTTCAATTGTCTCCCCTGCGTAACATTCGACACCTTCAATGTTTACAAGGTATGGCGAACTTCTTGCGGAGGTTCATGGTTAATTTTTCCAACTTGACTAAAGGCTTCATGCATCTGTTGAAGAAGGACACCCCTTTTTAATGGTATGAGTGAGCCCATGAGTCTTTCAATGCTATTAAACAAGCCTTAGCAATGGCCCCCATGCTTAGTCCACCAGACTATAGCCGTGATTTCTTGATTTATGTGGCTGCGTCTCAAGAGATGATTGGTATGGTATTGGTTCAAGAGGATGGGGAGCTCCATGAGCATGTCATATATTATTTGAGTCAAAACCTTATTGATGCAGAACTTCGCTATTCCCATGTGGAGAAGCTAGCCTTAGCCACCGTTCATGCGGTTCAACGTTTGAGACATTACATTCTCTTTTTCCAAACTTTGGTCATAGCTCACATCAATCCATTTTAGTTTGTCCTCACTAGAAGGATGATTGGGGGACAATATAATAAGTGGATTGTGATTTTGCAAGAGTTTGATCTCGAGTTTGTTTCGGTGAAATCGAAGAAATCGTTAATCTTTGCTGAGCTCACATCAGATTTCCCAAATTTGGAGGAAGAGGAGTTTTACGAGGATTCTTTTGTCGATGAGCATATATTCCTCATTTCAATTATGGACCCTTGGTACGGAGATATCATTGTGTATTTGTAAATATTGAAGGTCCCCACTCACCTCTCACGGGACGAGCGATGACAACTACATCACGTAGTGAAGAACTACCTCATTGTGGATGATAATTTGTACCGTCGTGGGGTGGATTTCATTTTACATCATTGTTTAACTCATGATGAGGTTGAGGTCGTGCTTAATGATTGCCACGGAGGGGCATGTGGTGGTCATTTATCTGGGATTTCTATAGCCCAAAAAATATTAAGAGCGGGCTATTTTTGGTCGTCTATCTTTAATTATTGCGTTAATGCGGTCAAGAAGTGTCACCCTTTCCAGGTATTTGCACGTAATATGTGCTCACGTCCTGCCCCTTTGCATCTTATTGTCACCATCAGTCCCTTCACCAAGTGGGGGCTTGATTTTATGGATTGCAACCCAGCTTCGGCTGGGGGGCACCATCATATTATTGTGGCTGTCAATTACTTCATGAAATGTGTAGAGGCTATTCCTATAGTTAAATTCGATGGTGAGACAGCCGCTCATTTCGTATTTAAGCAGATTATCACTCAGTTTGGCATTCCGAAAGAGCTTGTCACTGACCATGGTAGGCACTTTCAAAACAAAATGATGGAAGACTTGGCTTCCAAGTTAGGGTATAAGAAAGAGCACTCCTCTTCTTATTACCCTCAAGTGAATGGACAGGTTGAAGCAGTGAACAAGTCACTTACATATATTCTCCAACGAACCATCGCACAAAGCAAGAATAATTGGCATATCATGTTGTATCATGCTTTGTGGGCCTATAGAACCACGGTTAAGACTTCCACCAGTTTTTCTCCCTATCAGCTTGTGCATGGGGTGGAGTCAGTATTACCAGTTGAATACGAAATCCCTTCTCTATAGCTAGCTGTGGAGCTTTTACCAGACACTTCCGCTTTGGAAGAGTGTTTGGTACACTTAGAGCAGCTTGATGAGCATCGTCGAGATGCCTTAGTGTCTCTAGAGGTTAACAAGTGTCGCGTTAAGGTCCAATACGATAAGTATGTTCGTCCTAGGAGATTTATTGAAGGTGACTTGGTCCTTCTGTGGGATCAAGCTAAGGAACCCTTGGGAGTAGGAAATTTTAATCCCATGTGGCATGGTCCTTACGTGGTTAAATGTGTCCTAGAGAAAGGCGTCTATGAGCTGGTTGATTATGAAGGGACGGCCTTAGTGGAGCCTAGAAATGGGATCTATCTCAAAAAATACTATGCATGATCTTCAGCCAAAGCTGATTTTTGTATATGATTGTACATTTTTGTATTGCATAGTTAGGTTTTCTTGTGGTGATCAGGTTTGTTGATTAGCTTTCGTTTGTTATGATAGATGTTGATGGAGTCTTCTATTTACATAGAATTCACTGATGGTACTAGCTGCCACACTCGAAAATCATCTTCAACTTCTTGGGTGATCTATACTCCTACGGGTCAAGTGTTGTCTTCAGGAGGCGTATGTTTACGGCCTTCATCAAACAATGCTTCTAAATATAGTGTCGTTATTGAGTTATTGTGTGATGCTATTTTGCATGGTGTTCATTCTCTTGAGGTACGTCTTGATTCGTAGTTAGTGGTTTCACAACTTAATGGCTTGCATCGTATTAGGGATCTAATATTATTACGAATATTCTTACGTGTTAGATTGCTCGAACAGCAATTTGAGAGTATAACATACATTCATGTACCAAGAGTTTTTAATCAAGTTGTTGATTCATATGCTAACTATGTGTTAGATTGGAATTTGTTTCACAGACCATAAGCATATCACAAACACATTTTACACATGTAAATAAAATAAAAATCAATCATCATAAAAAAAAATTTCATTAAGTTCAAAAAGTGACGTCATAATTCATGAGTGTCATATACAAAATTGGTGCTTTCAAGCCACCAAAATATAATACACTGTCATACAAAAATCTATACACTCAGGTCTCTAAGCCTGAGGTGGAGGAGGGTGTTGATCATGGTAGCACACTATGGCTCTAGCTAGGCGGTGAAACAATCGAAACCATGCTCATTGTACTCCAACAACTTGGCCCTGCATGGCCTCAAGAAAGTCCTCGACTTGCACCATGGCTACTCTATGTGTCAATCGACCAATTTTGTGTGAATGCTTTAGAGCGTCTGCTCTGCATCCGCACCCATGATCTCATCACCTCTTCCCCTCCGTCGATGACGAGGAAATCCATCTGGTCGTCATGGTCCTACATCTGCATATACATGACAGATTGTCACTATGTGTCGTCACATCAAAAACATGCCTTTTGATTTCATATATCAAAAAAATAAAATATTTCAAAAATTAAAAGTGGGTTTGGGATTATTTACCTATGTCTCCATAAGCCGCTCCTGGTGGTAGGGGCATGTCTGGATCCCTGGGGAAGTCAATCCCTGCATAGGGATAGTCATCTATGGCGATTTGATGTCTCTGCCACCATGGAAAGAACTATGTTGGGTAGGGGTTAGCCACCCTGCCACCTCCCATTCTGCACATGACATTAGCCCAGGTCCGCTAAGCTGGATCTCGGACTCCATGTGGAGCAATTTCTACCCTAGGGCTTAGCCCTGACACCCGCTCAAAGAAGAATGTGCTCAGTATGTCGCCAAACCCGAAGTTCCACACCTGGCCCATATTGCAGGCACTGAGATGTCATTTCATGTTTCTCAAAAGCATAGTACTCCTGTTATATACTGTAGGTCACATACACTCTACCGCATAGAAAATCATTGGCCGTGAGACCTGGTGGAGTGAAGTCGAACCTGCAATCCTTCCTAAGGCCAAAATTATGGCTTTTAATGCCAGAATCTAAATAGAATTTGTTGGGATTTGACTCCCAACCTTCTCTGTATCCAGAATACAGTACACAGCTATGTACTCATCTATGGTCAATCTGCCTCCTGGCCCATGGGATCGGAGGTTCACCACCTCCCCTCGTCGGGACAAACCTGTGATGAAATATATGTCTTCAACCTCAATGCTGAGCGACATCCCATTTATCTAAAATGTTCCAGACTCTGGATCCCAGTAATCTACCAGCAACTTGGGTAGTCTTGGATTTGTCCTCAATCTACCAAGACACCAATACTTGTATAAGCCAAATGTACATAATGCTTGTTGAGCCATGAGATTAGCTTGAACAACTTCCTAAGCATCACCATGTTCCCTCTCTCTCCACTCTAGTACCATCCTGCATAAAAAACCAAGTTTTTTATTACGATTTTCCTATTAAATCCTTGTTCACGGCCCCATACGTGACTATTTGAAAAATAGTCGTGTATGTACGCGGGTTTCGGGGCATTTTCCACGTATGGTGAGTCCTATATGCGGAAAAAAGCCCGATTTCTGCATGGGCCAAAACAACCAAGTTGGGATGGCCCCAAAAATCAATTTGACCATAGAAATTAAAAAAAATTATATCAAAATGCAAGAGAAGGGCAAGGGAATCTACCTGGATCAAACGGGGAGGGATTCCGCCGGATGATGCTCCCAGAATTCGCTTCTGAAGTTCTGAGCTCACATGCACTATGCTGGGTAAAAATTCAAAATAGTATGAAAATTTTTAAATTTTTCACTATTTATAGAAAATAAATTTAAATTTTTACCCACTTCTATAGTTTTTTACCGTTTCTGACCATTTTGGACCGTTTGAACTAATTTGATGTTGTAGGAGCCCATTTTGAGTGCGTTTTGACCGTGTCTTTGACCCGTTTGTGACTATTTCAGGTATTATGTCTAAACTGGCATTTAGGTTAGGTTTCACATCTATTTTCACTTTGCATAACCTTATGATTGTTTCATCTTAACCCTAGGTACGAACCCATTCTATCGTGTCACAGAACCTTCTTGTTGCTTTTAGAAGTGACATGTTGTGAATGGTAGAGCTTTCCCATACATGGGTACCCTAGTTAGATCATGTTTTGCATTTGATGCCCATGCTGACATTTCTCCTTTAGGGTGTGGGATTCCTTTGTATAGTATCGTCATGAATTTGAGCAAGAGCTTCATACTCCTCTTGAACTTTATGTTGGCCTTTCCCCCTGGACTCCCTTGTATATGTCAAGTTGTAATTGCATTATCATGAGTTTTGCTTTCCTTATTGAGCCTTATGTCGGCTTCCCTGACTTTAATTATCAGCCATATCGCCCAAGATTCTCTCATGTCTAACCAGGATGATCCAGGAGGATATTGGTGGCCACCCACCTATTCCACTTGGACCCCCACCATTGTTTCTTTCAGTTTTTCAGTTTCCTTAATTATAGCACAATTTACTGTTTTTGGCAGTTTTCAAGTCCTAAACTTCCAGAGCTGTTTTGAGGCCCTAAACGACGTTTTTTCGGCATCGAATGGTTGGCAAAATATGAGTCCGTTTCGGACTTAATATTTGTTGTTTATGGATGTAGTCCTTAAACATATCTTTCTAACAATGTATCATGCGCGTCAAACGGAGGTAGTATGCAAAAGTTACGACCCCATGAAATTGATGTACCAAGTTACCCAACGGGGCCCACATTATGGCGTTTCACCTCCTAGGGTTAGGTTTTTGGATGTGTAGGGTTTCCATTGTTTCTCAATAATATATAGGCCTTCGAGCCTCATAGTAACACAGAGTTCAAAAGCATGTAGCCGCCACGTCTCTTCTCAGAGATAAGCTACCAACACTCTAGCTAGTTTATTTCCACTGTGTATGTAATCAAGTTTCAGTTATTGATTACTGAAATGAAGTGTTATTTCCACTGCATATTTGTTTCTATGGTTATTTGTGTATTATGTTGCGTTCCTGCATAAATTCATATCACAGGCAGAGCCTTTTTACATATCTTTTGCAGCTTGATATCCCATTTTTTACCCAGGAGGGGACCTTCCCCCGAGTGTCGTTATCCTGCACATGTTTCCTTACATTGAGCATAGGTATGTTTTGTTGCTTGGAACTAGCTTGTTTCACCCCTCACACTTGTCTCCTCATAGATTTGTAAAGCACTTTTATTCTTTTTCAAGCTTTTCAAAATATCTGAAAAAGTCCAAAAAAAATCAAAAAACCAAAAAGTCGGACAGGAAAAGATGTTATCTTTGGCAGCAGTCGAGTCATGTCACCTTCGAACAAAGCACTGTATATCACATCCGTTGGTTGGGTTATTAGTTGGAATTTAGGAGTTGTACTCGTTACTCTGAGTTTATCTCCGCCGACTAGTTAAGCTTCCAGTCCCCATGGATCCTCTGTTAATGCCTCCTGCATCACAAAGATGTCCCAAAATCCATATCGAGTCCATGCTGCTTATCTTTAGTCACCATTTTCCTTTATTCTCTTGTTCAAAGGAAGTTGAAGCCTAAGTCGGCCACTCCTCAGTTATCTTGACTTTGCATGTCGTTCATTCCCAGTATTGTTACTGGTTTGTGCACATCTTGTTCGAGTCCTTCCACATTATACAGCGTTGTTGAGTACCTCGTGTTGGTTGATGGGGGACGCTTTAATGCCCTCCTTCCAACGGATTCAATCCCATCGACTTCAGATAATTTATTCTGGGATAGGAATCTAGAGTCATTTGAGTGCCTTGATACTTACAGTCATAAGTGGTAGGTTCTCTCACCATCAACAATTTTGGGAATACATCAATGTCCCCTGATCGAAGGATTCTTCCAAGTGTTCGACCTCAACACATTTATTCACACTTGTTAGATTGCACTCTAGTGCCTTGATTCCCATTTTCATTATCAGTGGGTGATCTCACGTTTGTTAACAATATACATCAATGACCAATAATCAGACGATGGACTACTATGTTTGACCTCGACGCCTCTATTCACATAGTAGGACATGTACTTGTGGCTGTGTGTGTATAATACTTTCCAGATTGGTGGCATTCCACATATGCTACCTCCTTGATCGTGCCAGTGTTCATGAGATTTCAAGTCTCGTGATTTGATTCCAGTGTATGTCAGATATCTTTAGCCATTATGGAGATCTTGATCCATTGTATATCTTCAGATTCTATGGAGATCTTGATTCATTGTATATCTTCATCATGAAGATTCTGATCGATCATATATTGTACGTGGCGATGACCAAACATGTCACATTTTGTATATCATGCCTATTCATGGCCATTGTACTCTTATGTATCCGGGACTGCTATATGTATTTGCAGTCATATGCAGAGATTGATTATTGTACTATACTGATGGATGGCTGGTTCTTCCCCCTGGTTCTTCATCAGTCCACTTCTAAGATGGATTTATAATGTATTTCGTCCATCATGTTACCCCTCGGACCTCACACATTAGGGAGCATCTATTACGACTGATTTTACCACACATGGTTGATCACATATTCATGGCCTTCCCTGTCCCTCTATAGACTCTTTGGACCCCATGGACAAATATTATACTTTTATGTTTCCAAGATAATCCCTAAAAACACATGTTTATTGTTGTACGCGACTTTTTATCCCATACTCGCGTATACACGCGGATATTGACCTCAAACCCGCATACATCGGGATGTGTGCATAAGTCCAAATATTTTTGGAGTTTTCCTTGATGTGTGTTCGAACCACTTGACTCTTGGCCTTCCATATGCCTCAAGATTGCTGGGATTTGACCCTCCATTACCCCTTTGGAGTGCTATATAAGGAACCCCTTGGATACATTGCAGGAGAAAAATTGAAGAGCAAGGAAACTATAGTCCATTGTTGCCATAGCTTTCTTATACTTGAGTCTGCATCCCTTTTTTCCTTTGGAGCACTTTTTGTTCTTCCCAAGATTGCCTTTACTTGTGAGCTTGCTATCGAGAGATGGAGGATTGAGGTGGTGGAGGCCCGGGTGGAGAACTCAATTTCTCCGGTTCGCAGACGTGCCGACAGAGGTTGTCACTTGTGTAATCTTTGATTTGATTAATAGAAATATCTTTTCATGTTCAATAATGTGCATTTGAAAGAATATCGAATCCATGGATATGTTTAATTTCTTATAAATTGTTGATTATATATTCTAGAGTAGATCTAACACCATATTATATAGCATGCTTGTCTTGTTTTCTGTTGTTGAGAGCAAATTGCTAGCTTAAGCGGGATAGGAAAAAGCTCAGCTGGGATCTACTTCAACCATCTGGAATAAGGTATGATTCAAGATCCTTTAGTGTTAGATGTTTGGTTTCTCTTGCATATTGGGAAGGGATTGATTTCTGCAGTCTATTTGTCTATTATGGTACACCCCAAGCCATAGGAAGTTTCTCTCCGTAACAAGCGCTCAAAGTGCAGAAATTTACATGTAGAGAGCAATCTCCAGACATTATTTAGTATTCATGGTGGAAAATTTTTGCATCCTTAATCTATGGTAAGAAATGTTTGTGTCCAGTTTGTAATTGTTGGCTTAAAGCACTGGTGTTTGGAATGAATGTGCAATGTGGAAGTCTATGGGTCATCTGATATCATCCGGCGGAAGAAATCGTTGCAGTTGGAGAAGCCTCCTGCAGAGGAAGAGACTTCCATCTATTTGTTCTTGAGAGGAGTCACTGCCTTTTCCAATCCCAAGCTGAAGTATGCAAAGAGGAGAAGAGAGTAAGAAAATAGAGCCGCGTGAACAAAGTGGCCTGAGGTTGGATTGCCCGGAAATTACTAAAGAAAGGAGTTGTGATTAGCAGTTGCCTTCCTGTGTATTACTGTCCATATTGGACACATCCATCCATAACTGAAGATCCCTTAAAGGGAGGATTTTGATGTGTTCTTCCAGAAATGTGTGACTCGTTTATTGAACCGGAGTTGTTGTTTTGATTAGCAGCCATGAACTGAATAATATTCTATTGACAATAGTGAAGTATGAGAGCGGCTTGAAGGGCATGAGACACATTAAGATGTGAGGACCCGATAATGTTATGCCTCTAGCAAATGTTAGGCTTATCACATTCCTTTGTTATACGATGGATGTATCTTGACATGAATAAAATGTCTTTTATTTGTTCATATAGATAGAGAAGAGAATGTCTTGGTATTTTGGTAAATGTTTGATAAATGGTGATATGGGTCATATGCCAATAAGTTGATTTGGGTTACATGAAAGCTACTTGATTGTAAATGAAATATAGGTCATGATGAAACAAGGGAGTGTAAAAATTTTATTTTCAATGGTCATCCAAACTATAGATCGTGAAAGTGATGTCTTGATCAAAGGTCCTTTAAATTTTGTAAATGTTAAATGAGTGCACGTGTTGAGAGTGTTAAATTCAAGTTAAAGTTTGAGAGATTATTGTGATAAAGAGTTGGAGTCAAGTCATTAATGTTGAAGTTCAATTTAAAGTGAAGTTTGAATGCCAAGCTAAGTGAGTCAAGTAATGATATTGTCAAAGTCTGTCAATTTTATCATTATATTGGTGCGTCAATTAAGTTTGCCAATCCATTGTCATAGGTCTCTTGTTGGAGCTTAATAAACTCCAACAAGAAACATTTGTATGCTTAAGGTGACGTAAAAGGAAAATTTAAATGACAAAAGACAAAGCAAGAAGGATCTAGTGGAAAAAGATATGAATGGTGTTGAGATAGAATAGTCGAATATTCAGCCAGGTGCTTCAATCCGAACATAGAAACCACAATTTCCACAACATATTTCATCTGAATAAATGCCATATCTGATAGACGCATGCACCGCCTTGGAAGACTGTGAATTTGAAGGGACTCTGTAGGATAAAATGCCCATCCTTGTTCATCCATATTTTTTGTTTTAATTCAAGGCAGTCGGTACCCTAGATGGCGTCCCTACGACCCATGGTGTATGGGTGGTAAGTCACTCGAGTGCCTCTGCGCACGATAGTCCCATCAGGGAGAACCTCATTATGGAGAGCATGCTTGGAGTCCAAGAGGACCGGCTGATAAAATCTCATCGATTCACAGATTGATGCGTGTAAGTAATGCATGCTCTGCAGATCCTCATATGAAAATACCCAAGCTTTTCCATCCTGTTTGGGTTTAGGTTTGACGGCCCTGAGATGGGAAATTTATTTGTGTATTGCTTCCAATGTGCCTACAAAATGTTTACATGTACCATAAGCTAGATATTTACATATGGATATTTTAATACGAACTAAACATACAAACTTTAACACAACGAATTCCTATTTACCTGTGAATAATGAATTTCTATTTACCTATGATTCATCTTACAAGAATATTTATCCTGTGCTCCCCAACTTCTGTAGAAGCCTTAAATTCTTCATTAGAAAACAAGAAGGTAGAGAAGAGTTGGGATGTTTGTTCAAGCAAATCCATATGAGATTAAGGGACTTCATCGTCATTATACTGTGTTCCAAGAGAGAAGCTTCAGTATCAACAAGTTGCAACCTCCTCATTTGAATACAGTCAAATGCATCGTCTTCATGATAATCAACAAGCACCATTATATTTCCCCACATGGTAATTATGTATCCAATCATCAATACTAACAGAAGATTTCTGCGATAAATCATCAATAATGATAATTTCTATCCAACGCCAAAGTCGATGGGTGAAGATATCTCAACAACATCTCTTAGCCAACTTTTATAGTTTGTCATACATATTTGTATCGTTCCAACCGTCTACTTCCATAGTTTCCGTGGGACACTTGGCGGTCATGCATATCATCTGAAACACAACTGTGTAGGTCCACCAGACACTCAATTTGTACAACTGAAAACCCAAACTCCGTGAGCCAGAAAGACATTGCACCAGAAAACACGTGGGTGATTTGAAGGTTGGTTGGGATTTAAAAATCAACAGGCCAAGCCACCGCCATGGTTTTGAAAAAAGTTTTATCTGACAATGAGCTCTACTAATGGAGCTAACTGAAGTTGCATAACATGGAAAAGAAAGAAAAACTTATGTGAATTTGAATGTTGAAGAAAGTTTTATGGGAGTCTAATGAGCGGTCATATTTATATTAGTTATTTTGAAAAGAAATTTAACAATAAGAAAATGACTTTGTGTTCAGTGGATTGTAATTTTCAGTTTCATATAACAAAGCTTGCGACTCAAAGGACCTCCACATTCCATCGTGATGGTTTTGGGATCCGCGAGGAGCAAAGGGCACCATGCCTTTGCCTTTACGTGTAGTGAAGAGAAAAGGTAAAAATAAATTCAATGGAATTGTTATGTCTATCAAAACGTGTGCCCCCTGAGCTACAATATGTGTGTAGAATGGGGTTGGCTTCTGCATCCATTACGTCATGAAAATTAAGCAACAATATATTAATGGACATCCTGACTATATACTATTGATATTCAATACAAAGATTGACTTGGGATATTAAAAAATTGAAAAAAAATATTTTCTTCACCTGTCAACCTTATTTGGCCATTCAATGATCTTCAATACATGAGATTATAAGAGGACCCACGTGAATGGTCGACAGGATAAGTGTATTCTCTTGTGCATAAATTTTGATGTCTCGCATAGTTCAAGTTTCAATTTCAAAGGTATAGTCTCTCCACATCGAGGTCATGTCTTAGTTTCAAAGGTACAGTTCCTCCACGTCCAGGGGTTTCGAGGTTCTCTAAAGCTACCTGAAACTTGGAAAACTCCTATAGCTATGCCCCTTGGATGTTTGGATTTTTTTGCTTTGTAAGATTCCATTGGCATTCAAAGGATTGAGGCGAAAACATTGAGTTATTCACCAAATTTTTTCAAATTTAAAAACTTTATGTACAAAAACCTTTTAGAGGAAACTTATTTTCACTTATGTGGCAATTTAGAAGTTTGATGTAACTTATTTTCACTTTTTTTCCTAAACTTACTTTTATCACATAAACTCATATTATCTAACACACAACTTTCTCTCATTTTTTAAACATATCAAAGTTTTCTTCGGTGTTTCATTTCCCCCGCTTTGGGGTTATGCCAGTTAATTGATCACATAGAAGCCTATTCTTGGAAGCTTCAAACTATATGTTTAAAAATTTATATTGCCCGAAATTTATCAGTATGACTGTTTTTTGTTGATCTCACGTATCATGGACAATGTTTTATCATGATGCATGTTTTTGGTTGTCATAAAGGTCTATATTGGAATTTTAAAATTGATGAAACGATTGTCATCATAATTTATGTATAATATTTGTGAACATATTTTACAAACTATCATTTTGCTGCAGTTCAACAATCACCCAGATTTTGAAAATTCTTGCTATTTATCTATTACTTGGGAGAATGGAGAATAAATGAATTTTCATAGTATAAATATTTGATAACATTTATCTAGAAAAAATAGTTTCAACGAGCCTCTTCTCTTTGGTTCACATTAGAGTAAATTTGGGGTCTAAAATGGGCCTCATAAGAAAAAGAGTCAACCATAATTTCTTGATGAGTAGGAATTCAAGAACCAATAAAATTTCAAGAAAAAGTGTCAACCATAATGGTTGACTTGGCATATTTGCCATTAAAAAATTTATTTTTTCCTTCGTATTTTCAACCTATCTCTTTGTGGTTTTACTCAAATTTCAAGCGGGAGTACTCGTTAGATAAGGAATCAAATTTTGCATCCAACAAGTACCCACACTGCATACTTTTGATGGACCTCACCCCAAGAAAAACGAGAAATGCATAAAAAATGCGTTACTTTGTTGGATGCCAATTAGTACCCACGCCACATACTTTTGATGGATCCCACCCCACGAAAAACGAGAAATTCCATAAAAATGTGTTAACACGTTTTTAATGTGTTTCTCATTTTTCGGGGGGTGTCGTCCATCAAAAGTATGAAGTGTGGGTACTCATTGGATGCGGAATTTGATCATGCATCCAGCAAATGTTACTGCTCAAAATTTGGGTAAAACCGCAAGGAGATAGGTTGAAAATACTAAGTAAAAAAAACTAGTTTTTCCCTCTCTTCCTCCAAGATTCATAAATATTATTTTATTATTTTATTATTTCCTTTAGGAGGCCCATTTTAAACCCTGTATTTTCTCTAATGAGTTTCAAATACTCATGATCCACAAACATTTGCAGAAGTTTTTGGCCATCCAAATTGGGATGCAACAATGAATTAAGAAAATCATTCCTTAATGGAGAATAATACTTGGGATAATATGCCTCTTATGAAATGAAGAAAATTTGTCAGATCTAAATAGGAGTATAGAACTAAGTATGCATCAAATGGAAGTGTTGAAATACATAAGGCTTGGTTAGCAGACCAAATATTCTCTCAAGTTGAAGGGATTGACTATAATTAAATATTTGCCCAATTAGCCAAAATGAATTCCATTTGCCTTGTTCTAGCCTGTTTCCTTCCACATAAATGGGAGGTTCATCAAATGGAAGTCAAATATACCTTCTTGTATGGGGATTTGCAAGAAAAAAATTATATTGAATAACCTCCTAAGTATGTTTAGAATGACTCCAACCTTGTTTGTCACCTTAAGAAATCTCTCTATGGCCTTGAGCAATTTCATTGGGCTTGGTTTGTTGAATTGGATAGCTTTTTTTGCACTGGTTTTTCAAGATGCAATTATAACCCTAATGTCTATACCAAGAAAGTAGGAAACCATCTCATTATGCTTGTTATTTATGTTGATAACCTTATTCTCACTGCTAGTGACCCAAAAAAATTAACACATCTGAAATTTAACCTTAAGAAGAAATTTGAAATGACAAATTTAGGACATTTGCATTATTGTATTGGCTACAAAGTCTTGCAAACCAAAGAATGAAGTTTTCTTTCTTAGTCTAAGTATGCTTGTGACCTTCTTTGTTGCTTTCACATGGAACATTGTAAACCAACCCTATCTCCCTTCCATTCTAGATTCAAACATTTTGTCGCCTACTCTACACCCAAAGTAGATGCCACCTTGTACCATTACTTCACTAGTATCATTTGTAATTTAATCATACATATCCTTATACTTCTTTTGTTGTTGTTCTTGTTGCATGGTATATCCAAATGACCAATTAAATTCATTGGTAAGTGGCAAAATGATACTTTCATATATTTGGGATATATTTTAGTTTGGGATTTATTACATTTTAGAGTGGACCCATTTGTTGGTTACTTTCACAAATGACAATTGAGTTAGTGATCTTGATGATCGGAAGTCTATTGTAAGTTATGTTGTCAGTCTTGGTTCCAGACCCACCACTTGGCTAGCTTGTAAGAAACAAAAAGCTCTGCTCTTTCTTCAATAGAAGGAGAGTACCGAGTCACCGTTAATGCAAGTCAAGAAACATTGTGGCTTCAATGAATCCTTTTAAAGTTTGTATACCAACACAATCGAACTATCCTTTGGTGTGAAAATAAAAGTGCCATGAAGCTTGCTAAAGATCTAGTTCAACATCAATGCAACAAACACATTAAGCTACACATACATTTCATCAAAAATATTATTCAAGATTAAATTCTCGAAGTGCTCTTTTACCCTACAGATGATCAAATTGCTTACATTTTCACAGTCTCTTACAAATGTGAAGTTTTCCAAACTTCAATCTATGTTAGGCGTTCAGAAAATTGTCATTACAAAGAGATAGGATCTAATGCCTCCTTCCTTCTCATATTGTGTCACCTCTATCAATCCTTCAATCTTATCCCAAGTTGTTATTGACAAGGGATGTTAGGATATTTGAACACTTAAGAATTAGTTAAGATCAAATTGGCCCTAATGTGTCTTTAAGTAAAATATGTTTCTTTAGAATGCATTTGTACTTATGCAATCCAACAATCACAATATGTTCTAGACATCAAATTATCCAATAGTTCAACTTCTTCTTGATTTTAATGGCTATATTTATCCATGGATTAACATTTAATTGGTCCATAATCTTGATTTGAAGAGCATGGAGGACCATTTGTTGATAATCGATTGTGCGCAATTCATATGTAAAATATTTTCATTTTGCATTAATGTATTACCTCAATTGATCGCGTTGGTTAGAGTGATGGACTAGCTCCCTCTCTAAGGGTTTTAACCGTGTAATACATTGGTGCGCCAATGTATGATATGTTTGTGTGAGTAGTTGCTTAAGGTGTTCAACCTTTGTAGAAATACCATGTTTTAGTTGAACAAAAAATATGTCAAAAGTTTGAGACCTAAAAATTGTAGTAAAACTACCAAGATGTAAAATCATTTTGAATCAGTGGAACATGTGTTGTGCCACCAATATCCACCTAAATCATATAGACTTCAAGAGTGAGTCGAGATAATATATGAATCCAATATGGGGTCAAGAGACGAAAATGTCTCGACATGGATGTTATAATATGCATATGTTATTGACAATACTTTGGTTCATTAGACAAATGTTATGTAATATTGTCTTCCTAGGTGTGTGTAAGAAGAGAGGTTAGTCTTACCATCTAATCCTACACATAGTCAAACATTGTATTCCCCAAAGAGAGGTGGATATTTCTCCCACCTACTATCAACTCACTTTGTGTAGACCAGGTTAGAGTAGATGTCCTCACCCAAAGAGTTGAACGATATTGTGAGTTCGAGCTGCAGAGGTCACTTGCAATGATGAACTAAGGGGCATTCAATAAGGGTGTAGAGTCATTATTCTATAGTAGATCACAAGTCTCTCACCAACAATAAACAATATGGAGTTAATATGGTCTCAATCGTAGAAAATCAATTTCCCCCAATGTGAATATGTGTGTAAAAGGGTTGGAGTTAGCATGGGTTTACACTTGCACAATTTGAGATGGGATGCAATGATCATGGCATCATCCTTTGTACGGATTGAGAAGGGTTCGAGCGAGGATGGCCTCACCTTTTAGTATTAATTGGGGTTTCCAATTTAATATATATATATATATATATATATATATATATATAATGTGCATATCATTTATAAATATTGCCAATAGAAATAAGTGCATTCATCCACATTTAAAGGATATTCATGAGTAAATGGACTTGGCATTAACGTGTAAAAAAATAAAATCAAGAAAAGTGAAGTAAATGTGCATTTAGAAACCTCAATTAGAACACTAACTTTCTGGTTAAAATATTTTATTTAATTAATAAGGGAAATTATTATGTGCACACCCACTTGTGAGTTGAATGTAAAAAGGAAAAGAGTGAGTGAATAAGATGCATATAAGTAATTATAAAATAGAGAATTATGCATGAGTGACATGTGGCACAATGCACAAGCATTTTGAAACAAGATAAGGGGTACCTATGAGAGAACCCATTGTTTGTGGATGATTGGTATCTTGTTGGAATTTCATGGAGATTTGGGTGAGAGAGATTTAATTGTGTTAAAGTCCTTATCAAAGCCTTGTTCTTGTTGTGGTGGGATTCCACAATTGCTCTGCTAAGAGATGCACAATACTTTGAGTGAAGGAGGGTTTTTTCTTTCACAAACTCTTAACGAACACCTGTTTGTCACTATATCTACAGCTCAGGGGTTTCAAGAGGAGGGTACCTTTTGGATGCAATTGGTGAATGGAAATCGAATTGGTTGGAAAGGAGGGAGAATGGAATTGAACCTTAGAGCAAGAGAAGTTGCTTCGACATTCTATGAAGAGGTATTTGCTTTTAAATTCAAAAACAATTCTCTCTTTTTTCTCTCAACTTCTATAGAAGATTATAATTAAGTTTTTAATTAGAAAACTTCAAAATTTGTCTTTCTATGCATAAAGGAATATATTTATTGATTAGAGGCATTAATTATGTTTATTAACGATAGTTTTAATTAGAAAGTTAGATTCTTGATTGATGCATTCCAACATACATGCACAGTTTTCAATTTGAGGTTTCATGAGCAGTGTTGTGCTTGCACCTTGCAATGGGCACAAAAGCAAGTAGTACATAGGTTCCTTTCAAGTGTGGAACAAATAGCTCACTACTATGGAGTCTAGACCTATGAGCAAATCCTATAGTTGTTTATGTGTTGATATTTTGGGATTTTTTTAGAATAAGGGTATTGTTTCTCATTTTACTTTGTAGTATTGTTGTAGACCTATAAGGAATTTCTCTCAGATTGTTACATAATAAATGACATATCCTATTTTCATGGTTGAACACAATTTGAATGTTTCCGTTAATGTGATTTTGGATAAGTATTACCTTAAACCATAAATTTAGAATTGAGATGAATGTTGAATTCTTGTATGCTTGCAAATCACAGATATTTCCCTTCAACATGATTGTAAAAGGAATGCAAACAAAATACAATGATAGACCAAGTGATTGAAAATAGTCCTTTAGTGATAACTCATTTTAATAGTGTGCATGGCAAATGTTTGAAGAGATGCATGAATTAAAACAGTGTACATAGGGTACAAACAATGTTGATCTTGTAGCAAAAAGGTCTTGGATTTGAGTATGCTCATTGATATATGAATAAAAACAAAGTTCTTAAGTTAGATGTAGATGTGAATGTAAAAATCAATTCGATGATTTGGTAGTGAATCAAAATGCATTGTAAGAGATGTCTTCTAATATGCCTTTAGTACTTAGAGACGAAGATGAGAGATGTCAATGTAGCTATCACTATGGATTCATAAGTAGAGTCACTTATGTCTTTATGTCGATTATGGATATCACTAATTGAACATACTATGTGTATAAAATTACCTTCTAGTATTTGTAATAATTGGTTTATAATTGGGATGCCTATTCTAGCAATGATTATATTAATACTCATTCCATAGTATAACTTAATTATCTTATATAGGAACTGAAAAATTAGGAGATGAACATTTGTAAAACTTAGATGGTGATGCATTATTGCAACAACTTAGTTAAAGATATTTCAATGCATGAACACAATAAATGGAATGTGCTCTAGATGTAGAATGGCTCTTCATTTATTGATTTGTTTATGGGGAACAAATGTTGATGAGATGTATGAGCAAGTTATGCATATGTTAGTAATTCATTTGGAATTGCATCCTTAAAAATCAAGGATCATTGTAAAGGCTTATGTTATATGTGGGAGTTAGATTCCCTAAAGGAATAGTTTTGTGAGAAATTATTAGTACAAGAGTTATGATGTGCACTTCGGGAATATTTAGTTGATAAATATTATATGATCTCTTACACATCTTTGTAAATATGTGTAATGTCCCCAAAAATTGAAAATAAAAATAAAAAAAATATTAGGCTAGTAAATACTACATATATGGAACATTATTTGACTTGCGGAAATATATCGTACCTTACATGTACCATTGTTTCCTCATAAGTTGTTCTTATGTTCTGTCCTTTCACTTTCAGTCATTATTATTAATGTATTTTACTTACGATGTCGTACTGTTGTTTACTGCTGAGTTCTTATGTTTATACATTTGTCATGTATGTGTCGTTACTTCAATTATATGCCTCATCTTTTCTGCATAGTTTTCCTGATTATTTATAAAGTCCTAACTTAACTTTGTTTGTGGGAACAAAGTGGGTAGAGTGGTGGGACTCATTCTCCCATGATGATCTGAGAGGTAAAGTATTCACTTGACTAGTAGGCTTACTTAGTTCTTTGAACTAAGGCACCTCTTTTGTCTTGTATGCAAATTTTACTTAGCGATGGGGATTTAAAGAATGTTAAACACTGTGATTGTTAACATAACTATTGTTCGTTATTACACTTCATTACAGACTCTGATTATAGCGAGGTAAAATTACAACTTTCATTATTGTCTTAACATAGTTTAATTCATTTATGTCATATATTTATTCCGCTATGTATTTACACTTCAGGTTTATTTAATTATAAGTATTAACGTGTCTCTTGTTTTTAATTGCAGGTTATATACTTGGTTACTTATCATACCTTGATCTTATTATAGGCAAAGTTATTACCATGACATACTTCGTATGCCATGGTTCTTAAGCTTGATGTTTATGACAATAAGGGAGACTAAGTTCTAGACTTTAACCTAGGGTGTACATGTTATTTATATACTTTATGCCTTGTGGCTTAAACCTTGCACTAGCACATACTTTGCATGGACTATGCACTAAACGAAATATTGCAATGTATTAAACCTTGTAATAATTTAAGACCTAGGTTTAAGCATTTGGGGTGGAGAAAATACCATATGGTTGAACCATATGTTAAAGGGTTTAAGCCTTGCATGCCAGAAATGGAATCCATTGTTACAGCCACGAAACGAAACTATGGAAGAGTGGGTTTGGTATTTAGTAATGGACACTAGCTGGTGCCATTAATGCTCCTTGGTTTTCCTGGCAGCCCCAAGCTTAGAGCCTGGCTCACGATGGTCTTGGCATTTTGTTTGGGTTTATTGAGGTATGTGGTCTCGGCTTTGTGCTGCGAAGGAGGCAACGATCAGAACGACGAAGGTAAGCTTCATTTTGGCTTTAAGACTGCATTAACGTTTGGTTCATGGCACCTTCGTTACATACTTCTCAACCATGTCATGTTTGGTTGTGATTGCAGGTTACAGGGTAAAGGAAGGTGGGGTGGCTCCATACTTCGATGTCGGCTCAAGTGTGATGAAAAATGGCCATGGTAAGCCTGCTTACAAGCGGAACATGCCACTTCTCAACGTTGGGGTAGGACTAGGTTATCATTGCTATTGGGTTTTTACTGTGGGAACTCAATTCACCTTCGGGCCTATGTAACAAACTTGGGTTTTTAATAATTAGTGTGGTGTTTTTGTTATGGTCGTGCAGTAAAACTTACACTCCCACTGGATCTGTGTTTTTAATTTTGGTTATGTAATTTGTAAAAATAAATTTGGGGCTTTTTAAGCCATGGGCTCCACCATTGATTGCAATGGTGCCATAGCCCATTGGCACGCCTATGTAAACCTCGTTTTGGTTTTTAATGGTGACTTTGTGGAAAGACTTTAGAAAAATACTGTGTAAATAGGCATATTGGTTTTATATAATTGCCATGGTTATGACACTATATTGTGCATATGATTTCCTCCTACGTTTTTGTTAATGTGTTCTATTTAATTAGAAGTGGGGTTTGTAAGAGGCATTCCCCTGCTCGGATGCTCTATGTGGAATGATGTTATTTGGATCTTTACTGCAATACTTGACAGCGTGGGTAAAGGCCATGCCGTAGGTGGCATGAGCATTTCCCTTAGTGGCTACGATAGCTCCAAATAGATTTCATTACTGTTTATACTTCGTTGATTAGCGTGTGGGGTGAAATGGGATTGAGCCATGGGTACAGACCCATAATGGATTTCGTCGTTGTAGGAGAAAACGTGACAGTGCTCATTTGTAGTTTATCCATACTGTATTTTATTTTAATAACATGTGGGTTCATTTAATTTGGCCGAGGCCGTGACTCTCTGCGCAGAGGCAGAGCTTAAGTCTTACGACTTAGCTGTGGCGTAATGGTTTGGTATTGTAATATTATTAAGTGTATTATCGAAGCCCGCATACGTTGTATGTGTAGCATGGCCTTGGTAAACAATACCTACAGGGTTTGAATCCTATTCGTGGGTAAGGTATGAGTTGTATTTATAATTTATAGATGAGAGTTGGGCTTGTATGCCCACAGGATTCGATTCTTGTTTCCATTGTAATTACTGTGATTTGTAATACGATTTCGATATGTTTAATACATGAAACGATTCTTGTGTATGATATAGTGTTTAATTTGTTATATGGAAAGTCTGTTGAATTATGTATTTGGTTAATGTTTAATCATATATGATATGGTTGTTTGATTGAGGCCTGCGACTTGGGTTTGAATACTATGTAAAG
Source organism: Pseudotsuga menziesii (assembly GCA_001517045.1). NCBI lineage: Eukaryota > Viridiplantae > Streptophyta > Pinopsida > Pinales > Pinaceae > Pseudotsuga > Pseudotsuga menziesii. Next base: position 160,620 of record LPNX010444954.1, read on the forward strand.
ACTTTAGAAAAATATTGTGTAAATAGGCATACTGGTTTTATATAATTGCCATGGTTATGACACTATATTGTGCATACAATTTCCTCCTGCGTTTTTGTTAATGTGTTCTATTTAGTTAGAACTGGGGTTTGTAAGAGGCATTCGCCTGCTCGGATGCTCTGTGTGGAATGATGTTATTTGGATCTTTACTGCAATACTTGACAGCGTGGGTAAAGACCATGCCATAGGTTGCATGAGCATTTCCCTTAGTGGCTGCGATAGCTCCAAATAGATTCCATTACTATTTATACTTCGTTGATTAGCGTGTGGGGTGAAATGGGACAGAGCCATGGGTACAGACCTATAATGGATTTCTTCGTTGTAGGAGAAAATGTGACAGTGCTCGTTTGTAGTTTATCCATATTGTGTATTTTATTTTAATAGCCTATGGGTTCATTTAATTTGGTCGAGGTCGTGATTCTCTGCATAGAGGCAGAGCTTAAGTCTTACGACTTAGCTGTGGCGTAATGTTTTGGTATTGTAATATGATTAAGTGTATTATTGAAGCCCGCATATGGTGTATGTGTAGTGTGGCCTTGGTAAACAATACCCAAAGGGTTTGAATCCTGTTTGTGGGTAAGGTATGAGTTGTATTTATAATTTATAGATGAGAGTTGGGCTTGTATTCCCACAGGATTCGATTCTTGTTCCCATTGTAATTATTGTGGTTTGTAATACGATTTCGATATGTTTAATACATGAAGCCATTCCAGTGTATGATATAGTGTTTAATTCTTTATATGAAAAGGCTGTTGAGTTATGTATTTGGTTAATGTTTAAGCATATATGATATGGTTGTTTGATTGAGGACTGGGACTTGGGTTTGAATACCCACAGGGGTCGAAGTCGTGACCTTTGTTTATAATTATAGAGTTCTTTATAATTTGTTTTTAAATGTTTTACTTGGTGTAATTATAAGCAATAGTTATGGGGGCCCTTTAAAATATTTATGCATGCGATTATGATATGGTTTAATTGGGACTGTGGGTTTTATATATGTGAACAGAGTTTCAATCTTGGACCAAATGGATAGTCACAATACTTACTCTGTTCGTTTATTTGTGATGATGTATTTGTAAATTGAATGTTTTACTACTTAGCAAGTATTTAATGTACAGACCTTGAAAGGTATTTTAATGGTTTACTTATCTTAGATCTTAATGCAGAATTCTTATAGATAGTATTCAGATTTGTTTATGTTTGATGTCTATATATGTTTATATATATACATAGTAGTTCAGTTTGTAGATAGTAGCTTAGGTTATGTAGATTGTAAGTTATACCTAAATGTATTTAGAACCTACTTCTAAAATTAATCTATTTAAATCTATAACATGTCTCTACTAACAAATGGAATATGTCAGTAGAGTATAGATAAGACTAAGTCAACAGTAATAGGAGGTCTGAAATAACCTAGTTTGTACATAACCCAATTTTATCAATAATACTACTACAGAAATTAAACTAGGGTGTAGAACCCTTGATGAACATTAGTAAATAAATTGAACTTGCAAAAATAGACCAATAAATAAACCCTGGATAACCTGGTATAGGAAATCACTTACATCCTAGGGTTAATACTTTAATATGCAAACCCTATGAGTCTATATAGAGAAACATATACATTGGGCTAGGAAATGCAAAGTAATCATTTACTTAACATAGCTAGCATTTATTCTAGTAAGTAGAATAGACAGTATAGGGATTCATACCTGTAAATTGAAGCTCTGTTAATGTCTGAACCTCCACACTCAAATAACCAGCATTAACAATTCAAGACAAATCTGACCTTTATTTTTTATTACCAAATCACTTGGGAACTACCACGTTCCACCCAACCATGAGCCGTGTTCCTGGTTTAAATCTGGATCCCCTCGAGCTGAACTCCAACATGCAAGTAACTTAGAGCTCCTAAGCTAGGGTTTCCTATCTAGTATATCAGATCTGGATCAGTTCTCCTTTTTCCTTCCAGGAAAATGTTCTCCAAGAATTTACTCGAGAGCATACAAGCAGAAAAAAAGACTCCTCTAATGATAGATCAGAACCCCAAGCATTTCCTTGGATTGAGTCTTTATAGACAAACTTTTCAGTCAAAGGGACAATTAAATCAAGAAACCTTGGTTTCTCGATTTAACCCCTTTCAATTACTTTGGTTCATTATTAATATTTTAACTTAAGAACTTTCTTCTGGTTCCTAGTTAGACTTTTTAGGTTTTGGACTATTTATTATCTTTACATAATAAATAATAATTGGATGGAGCTTTTCTTTTTCTTTCATCATTAATATTATAATTATATTTAACTCTTTATACATACCATGTATAAAGTACATAATAATATAACACTTGTTAACATTTTTCTTTAGGCATCATATACCATGATCCCTAGACTTATTGACACTTATTCATTAAGTTGTCAAGTAGGTAAATGGTTTAGATCTACTAGGCTAGGCAACTCTAAACATCCTTGCATGTTGGATTTCCCTCGTATAACATGGTAGCTCTTCAATACTCGATGAAAATACAGAAATTCAAAATTTTTTTAATCACTTATAAATAAGTATGATGAGATCAATATTTTTCTTGAGTCGTTTTCACTCGAAAGTTATTAAATTATTTTCAGTAACTCCAAGCACTTACTAGAGCCCATACTCAATGCTTTAACAGAGAGTTACAATTCAGTGCAATTCCAGAGCTCTTCGCTCAACACTAATGATAGGATGTACTTGTACGATACACCTAGGGATACAATGGCCAAGGATCTGATGCTCCAGAGATTATGCTCAACATCAATATGGAAGGCTCTAGGACTTATGCCCAACACTTCCAATTATCTTTTCATGTGTTCCAGATCTGCTTGCTCAACACAAAGGTAAGTAATCATGTACTCCAAAGCTCCTTGCTCAACACAAAACATCAATCACTCAAGTGCTCCAGAGCTTCCCGCTCAACACAAAATATCTCATCAATCATGTGCTTTAGGGTTCACTCCCAACACAAACAAGCATATATATATATCATCAATAATTGGCTTACGCCCAATATATAAAACAAATCATCATGTTCATATGCAGTGGGGTCTTCGACCCAATATAAAATAAAACATCAAGATAATCATCATAATCAATAGGCATATGTCTATAAGTGTTAGGTACAAAATTCGGGATATTGCATCCCTCCCCGCTTAGAACAACACCGCCCCTGGTGTTCTAGGGACTCGGAATGGCATCATGAAACAAGGTGGGGTAAGCCTTTCTCATGGTGGCTTCATTATCCCAAGTAGTCTTATCAGCCTCAAAGTGCTTCCATTGCACTTTCAACTGGACTACGGTGCACTTCCGAAGCTGCAACTCTCTCTTGTCCAATATATGAGTAGGCACAGGAAAAAACTCCCCTTCAGATTCCACTTGTAACAGGGACCAATCAACAACATGTTTAATATCATAAACATATTTCTTTAACAAAGATGCATGGAAAACATTATGGACTCTTACATGCATGGGTAACGCTAATTCATATGCCACTAGCCATTTCTTGGTCAGTATTTCAAAAGGTCCGCAAAATTTAGGTGCTAACTTACTGCACCTAACCAAGCTCAACGAGCTTCATTTGAATTTTACTTTCAAGTAAACATGATCACCTATTTGAAAGTCCTTATCTTTTCTTTTCTAATCTGCATAACTTATCTGGCAGTTTTGTGTTTCTTTAAGGTTCACCTGGACCTTGGTAACCAATTGTTCCAAGTCCATCAACAAATCAGACCCTAACATGAGCCTATCCACCAGGCTATCCCAAGTAACCGGTGTTGTACACTTTCGTCCATAGAGTACCTCAAAGGAGCTCATCTTGGTGGAAGTCTGATAACCATTGTTATACGCAAACTCTGCGAGGTGCAGGTAATCCTCCCACTTCGTGGGGTTGTTCATGACATACATTCGAAGCATGTCCTCAACAATTTGGCTTACTCTTTCTGTCTACCCGTCTGTCTGCAGGTGATATGCAGTGCTAAAGTTCAACTACATCTCCAATCCATAGAATAAAGATCTCCAAAAGTTTCTTGTAAACTTAACATCTCGATCTGAGATAATTGCCTTGGGTATCCTGTGCAATCTAAATATCTCTTTCAAGAAGATATCAACAATGTTCACAGCTTTGTAGGTCGACTTCGTAGGAATGAAGTGTGTTGCTTTTGACAACTTGTCGATGACCACAAAAATATAATCATTTTGCTTCTTACTTTTCGATAAACCGGTGATGAAATCCATACTAATGACCTCCCACTTCCATTCCAGAATGGGTAACGGCTGCAGCAATCCCGCAAGATGTTGATGCTCAGCTTTGACTAGCTGGCATCCCTGACATTTTGCAATAAAAATTGCAATGTCGGCCTTTAAATTAGGCCAGAAAAAGTGTCTCTTTATGGTGGATATCATCTTTTGATATCCCGGGTGCCCGAAGTAGGGTGCCCGATGAAATTCCGTGAGGATTCTAGGCCGAATGTCCCCTCCTTCTGGAACATACAAACGATCCCTGGACCATAGCTGTACGGTTTCGTCTACCTTGTCTTCCTTTTGTTGTTGAAACAGCCTGTCCTCGTGTACTTTCTTGAAGATTTCCACATAGAAGGTGTCAACTCCGTTGGCTACTCTAATCCTCTCATGCAAATCTGCATCGGTTTAACTCAAAGTCACCTCATATATCATATGAGTTCGTCGGCTCAAAGCATCGCCAACCTTATTCTCTTTGCCCTTAATGTGATTTAGCTCGAAATGGTACTCACTAAGGAAATCCAACCACCTGGCTTGCCTTGCATTCAGATCTAGTTGATCGAATAAATACTTCAGGCTCATATTGTCTATCTTTAGAAGGAACTTCTTTCCCATGAGGTAGTGCCTCCACATCCTCAAAGCATGGATGATATCAGCGAACACAAGATCATGTGTATGGTAATTTTTCTCATGCTCTTTTAACTTCTATGATTCATAATAGATCGCATGATCGTTCTACAAGAGGACTCCTCCAAGTCCTTCCTTGCTTGCATCCGTGCAAACAACGAAATCTCCATCAGGATCCGCAATCCGTAACATCGGTGCAGTCATCAAAAGATACTTAAGCTTTTGAAAACTTTCTTCACACTTAGCGGTCCATAAGAACTTCTTGCTTTCTTCTGCAAAGTGGTCATGGGGAAAGCGATTCTCAAGAAGTTCTCAATGAACTTTCGATAATATCCTGCTAATCCTAAAAAGGACCTAATGTCAATGACACTAGTAGGGGTAGGCCAATCATTTATGGCTTTAATATTTTTCGGGTCCACCGCTATCCCTGTCTCGGAGATAATGTGACCTAGATACTGTATCTGTGGTCTGTAAAAATCACATTTACTAAACTTAACATAAAGTTGTTGTTCTCTCAAAACTTGTAGTACTACGCGAAGGTGTTTTTCGTGTTCTTCTTTATTCTTCGAATAAACCAGTATGTCGTCTATAAAGACCAAGACAAACTTATCCAAATATCTACTGAATATGTTGTTCATCATACACATAAAGTTCGCGAGTGCATTGGTCAACCCAAACAGCATCACTACAAACTCATAGTGCCCGTACCTTGTACGAAAGGCGGTTTTGTGAATATCCTCATCGCGAATCCGTACCTGCTGGTACCCAAATCCCAGGTCGATCTTTGAAAATATTATGGCTCCTCCCACCTGATCGAACAAGTCATCAATCCTAGGGAGTGGATAATGATTCTTGATAGTCATTTTGTTCAACTAACGGTAGTCGATGCATATCTACATTGTACTGTCCTTCTTCTTTACGAACAATATCGGTGCTCCCCAAGGAGACACACTGGATCGGATATACCCTTTCTCTATCAATTCCTGCAGCTGTAGTTTGAGCTCCACCAACTCAAGTGCACTCATGCGGTAAGGGGCTTTGGAAGCTGGAACTGATCCGGGGGTCAGTTCGATGGAAAAGTCTAGGTCTCATTTCAGAGGTAATCCTGAGATTTCCTCGGGAAACACATCATTGAATTCTTCAAGAACGGGGAAGTCTTCTATGTGTTGCTCTCTATCAAACTCTATGTCTCCGATGTTTACTGAAAACAACTTGCAGCCTTTCCTAACGTATTTCTTCGCTTGTAAGGCAGATATTTGTCTTACAAAAACTTTCTTTGGAATGACCTGAACCTTCACTTGGTTCCCTAGGCTATCAGTACACAAGATAGACTTGTGCAAGCAATCGAGCATGACATGGTGTTGTTCCATCCAGTCCATGTCGATAAGTACATCGTACGATCCTAAGGTAGGATGTTCAGGTTTACTTTCATAGGAAAACCATTCAGGTTTACATCACATTCTTTAACAATTTCCGAAACCTTTTGTTTCGTACCTGTGGCTAGTTGAACCAGCCAAGGTTTATCATGTTTTACTTTGCCTAGTTTGCATACATCAACAATTTTAAACGAAACATAGCTCCGGAAAGCACTGGGATCTATAAGTATTGAAATATATGTGTTCAAGATCTTACCTTCTATCTCAACCATTGTAGCTTGATGATCTTCCTATCGGCCATCCAATGCTGCATAGATCTGCGGTGTTCCATCTATGTCCTCAACAGTTGGTTCTTCTTGTAAGTTGTGCAAGACCCCACCAGTCTTGTTCTTACAATCTTGGGAATAATGAGGCCTGGTGCATTTCCAGCACTTGATCTATAGCGGGGTAGCATTGGTTCCACTTGCTACTGGCTTGTTAACATTAGTAGCTGGTACATAAGGCTTCGTACCAAATTTATTAAAGTTCTTGTTCACTTGAAAGCTATTATTCTGCTTTCTGTATGGCTGTGGGTTGGACCGAGGTTTTCCGTTATCAAAGTTATTAGACTTGTCTCGGTTTCGGTTCATGTTCTCCTACCTTATTTATACATGCTCATAATAGATCCTAGCTTTGTGCAGCATGGTATCCAATTTCTTAGGCATATTGAATTCAATCATGTCTCGAAAACTGGGAGGAAGACATCCTAGGAACTGTTGGATCTTTACATTTTCTTCTTTGATGTATGGTACATAATAAAACAGATCTAGAAATCTGTTAATAAACGCGTCCATAGTCATGGATCCCATGCGTAGTTCATGAAACTCTTTCACTTTTCTATCAAAGAACATTTCCAACATATATTTCTCTTGAAAAAAAATTCAGAAAGTATCCCAGCGTATTTCTCTTAGCTCATCTTTCTTGGTGTGTTTTAAATCTCTCCACCATTTGGTTGCCTTGCCATTCAAGTTATAGATGGAAAGATGAGCCTTCATCTCACTTGAGTAGTTATGAACCTAAAAGTATTTGCTCATGCCCAGCAGCCATTCTTCATACTTCTCCCATGTGTTTACTTCACCTTCATAGGTCGATACTCTTATTTTTCTAAACTCCCCCCAAAGACTGTCATTGCTTATTTGTTTATTTCTTCGAGGAGAAAGAGAGTCATCACTGGAAGGACTGTCGTGATCTCCTTTCGGTGCTTCAGGGGTACGTTCCTCTTTTTCTCCTTCTCTTGGGTTGTTGGCCCGTTTATGGTAAGGTTCTCTTTTGAAACTGTCTGTGGACTGGGTAGGCTTACCCTGTGGGCTACCTCCCGTCATATTTCTTAGTAATACTTCATTTATAGCTTGTTGTTCTTTTCTTTCGTTCAGATTGTCTTCTCTCAGACTTCACAATTCTGCTTGAAGACTGTGTATAGTCTTCAAAATATCAGAATTCAGCTCCACCACTAGTTCTCCTTCTGGGGTGGGGGTTTTCATCCTTCCTTGCCGGCTGATATCTCCCTCAGTGTTCATAAACTGAACTGTTCATTAAATGTTTCCTGAAATTTCAAAAATTTTAAATAACAGAAAAAAATTTCTGTCAGTAACAAATTTAATATCATAGTTTATTTTCCTAGCAATAAGTGCTTGGTGCGCCCATAGGTCTCTTAGTATTGAAACTGGACTCTGATACCACTTGTAATGTCCCCAAAAATTGAAAAAAAAAATTATTAGGCTAGTAAATACTACCTATACGGAACATTATTTGACTTGCGGAAATATATCATACCCTACATGTACCATTGTTTACTCATAAGTTGTTCTTATGTTCTATCCTTTCACTTTCAATCATTATTATTAATGTATTTTACTTACGATGACGAACTGTTGTTTACTGCTGAGTTCTTATGTTTATACATTTGTCGCGTATGTGTCGTTACTTGAATTATATGCTTCATCCTTTCTGCATAGTTTTCCTGGTTATTTATAAAGTCCTAACTTAACTTTGTTTGTGGGAACAAAGTGGGCGAAGTGGCGGGACTCGTTCTCCCATGATGATTTGAGAGGTAAAGTATTCACTGGACTAGCATGCTTAGTTCTTCGAACTAAGGCACCTCTTTTATCTTGTATACATATTTCACTTAGCGATGGGGATTTAAAGAACCTTAAACACTATGATTGTTAACATGCCTATTGTTCGTTATTACACTTCATTACGGACTGTGATTATATCGAGGTAAAATTACTACTTTCATTATTGTTTTAACATAGTTTAATTCATTTATGTCATATATTTATTCCGCTATGTATTTACACTTCAGGTTTATTTAATTATAAGTATTAACATGTCTCTTGTTTTTAATTGCAGATTATATACTTGGTTACTGATCAGACCTTGATCTTATTATAAGCAAAGTTATTACCATGGCATATTTCGCGAAGGTTCTTAAGCTTGATGCTTATGACAATAAGAGAGACTAAGTTCTAGACTTTAACCTAGGGTGTACATGTTATTTATATACTTTATGCCTTGTGGCTTAAACCTTGCACTAGTGCATACTTTGCATGGACTATGCACTAAACGAAATATTGCAACGTATTAAACCTTGTAATAACTTAAGACCTGGGTTTAAGCATTTGGGGTGGCGAAAATACCATATGGTTGAACCATATGTTAAAGGGTTTAAGCCTTGCATGGGAAATGGAATCCATTGTTATTGCCACGAAACAAAACTATGGAAGAGAGGGTTTGGTATTTGGTAATGAACACCAGTTGGTGCCATTAATGCTCCTTGGTTTTTGTGGCAACCCCAAGCTTAGAGCTTGGTTCACAATGGTCTTGGCATTTCGTTTGGGTCTATTGAGGTATGTGATCTCGACTCTATGCTACAAAGGAGGCAACGCTCAGAACGATGAAGGTAAGCTTCGTTTTGGCTTTAAGACTGCATTAAATGTTTGGTTCGTGGCTCCTTCGTTGCATACTTCTCAACCATGCCATGTTTGGTTGTGATTGCAGGTTACAGGGTAAACGAAGGTGGGGTGGATCCATACTTCGTTGTCAGCTCAAGTGTGATGCAAAATGGCCATGGTAAGCCTGTTGTACAAGCGGAACTTGCCACTTCTCGATGTTGGGGTAGGACTGGGTTATATCGTTGCTATTGGGGTTTTACTATGGGAACTCAATTCGCCTTCGGGCTTGTGTAACAGACTTGGGTTTTTAATGTATTAGTGTGGCGTTTTTGTTATGGTCGAGGAGTAAAACTTACGCTCTCACTGGCTCTGTGTTTTTAATTTTGGTTATGTAATTTGTAAAAATAGATTTGGGGCTTTTTAAGCCATGGGCTCAACCATTGCTTGCAATGGTGCCATAGCCCATTGGATGGCATGTGTAAACCTCATTTTGGTTTTTAATGGTAACTTTGTGGAAAGACTTTAGAAAAATACTGTGTAAATAGGTATACTGGTTTTATATAATTGCCACGGTTATGACACTATGATGTGCATACGATTTCCTCCTGCGTTTTTGTTAATGTGTTGTATTTAATTAGAACTGGGGTTTGTAAGAGGCATTCGCCTGCCTGGATGCTCTGTGTGGAATGATTTTATTTGGATCTTTACTACAATACTTGACAGCGTGGGTAAAATCCATGCCGTAGGTGGCATGATCATTTCCCTTAGTGGCTGCGATAGCTCCAACTAGATTTCCTTACTGTTTATACTTCGTTGATTAGCATGTGGGGTGAAATGGGATAGAGCCATGGGTACAGACCCATAATGGATTTCATCGTTGTAGGAGAAAACGTGACAGTGCTCATTTGTAGTTTATCCATACTGTGTATTTTATTTTAATAGCATGTGGGTTCATTTTATTTTGCCGAGGCCGTGACTCTCTGCGCAGAGGCAGAGCTTAAGTCTTACGACTTAGCTGTGGCGTAATGGTTTGGTATTGTAATATTATTAAGTGTATTATCGAAGCTCGCATACGCTGTATGTGTAGCATGGCCTTGATAAACAATACCTACAGGGTTTGAATCATGTTCGTGGGTAAGGTATGAGTTGTATTTATAATTTATAGATGAGAGTTGGGCTTGTATGCCCACAGGATTCGATTCTTGTTCCCATTGTAATTAATGTGATTTGTAATACGATTTCGATATGTTTAATACATGAAACGATTCTTGTGTATGATATAGTGTTTAATTTGTTATATGGAAAGTCTGTTGAATTATGTATTTGGTTAATGTTTAAGCATATATGATATGGTTGTTTGATTGAAGCCTGCGACTTGGGTTTTAATACCCACAGGGGTCGAAGTCGTGACCTCTGTTTATAATTACAAAGTTCTTTATAATTTGTTTTTAAATGTTTTACTTGGTGTAATTATAAGCAATAGTTAGGGGGGGCCTTTAAAATATTTATGCTTGCGATTTTGATATGGTTTAGTTAGGACTGTGGGTTTTATATATGTGAACAGAGATTTGATCTTGAACCAAATGGATAGTCGCAATGCTTACTATGTTCGTTTATTTATGATGCATTTGTAAATGGAATGGTTTATTATTTAGCAGGTATTTAATGTACAGACCTTGAAAGGTCTTTTAATGGTTTATTTATCTTAGATCTTAATGTAGAATTCTTATAGACAGTATTTAGATTTGTTTATGTTTGATGTCTATATATGTTTGCGCCGAGAAGCACTCTATAGCCCAGTATGGGGGAGATCTTGTAATGTGATGTAACGTTATTAACATTTATAATATGTCGGCAAAAAATAATAGTGATAGTGAATATTATGGGAGAGATCTTGTAACATGATGTAACGTTAGTAACGTTTGTAACATGTCCGCAAAAAATAATAGTGATAGTTTAATTTTATTATCATATAAATATTATAGCTTGCATTGAATAGGCGTCTTGCAGAATTTCAAGGATGAAAAGGGCCACTTCTTTTGCAATTCCCCGATGAACAAGAAGAAGTAGATGTGTGGGTTCAATTTAATTCCGCTCATGTTAATGGTTCAACTTTTACTGGACAACATTCTGGAACAAATATACCATCCATATATATTCTCTGTAGTCGTTATTATGTTTAGAGGAGAGACAAATTAATAGAAGAACATTATGTTTAGAGCTGTAGTTCTGTGTATAAATAAATTCCTGTTTTTTTATGGTTTTTGCTACGCCTGCCAAGACTTTCTTTAAAAATTAATTTCTATATAAAAAATTTTGATTATTTAAATAATTCATAGATCAAAGATCAAAAAGATCTATTTTGATCTAGTATAAATAGATATCACTAAAGATTATTGTCGGTTTCACACCAATTGATATATCTCTTGTGAATACAAATTCCACTAGAAAAATAATCGTTAACCAAATCACTATAAAAAATCTCCACTTCATCCTACCTTAAAGGACCTATATGCCAAAAATATTGTCTCGATCAGATTTTATTATCACGATTGAGGTTGTTGAGCTTGTTGGCATCATCAACATTCTTGGTACCAACCATTAACCATACAGAATGTGAATTCCTGAAATAAAGGCTCGCCCTTGGCCCAATATTTTTAACAAACGCAACCAACCTGTTAGATAAGTGGAACCAGGCATTCGCTTCTAGTTGGCAATAAATAGTTCGCGTATAACAAGAAAGTCTAATTTTGTGTGCACAGTTCACGTATGGCAGAAATGCAATTTACTTCAATATTTATCACGAATTGAACAATTTTATCATACTTTCTCACATTGAGTGCACTTTAATTTATCCAGAGTTAACAAGTTGCATTAATGTTATGCATGGATATCTTCCTGGTTGCACCGAGAGGAACTATATCCTACCTTAAAGGAACCATATGCATAGATATTCTATCAAGAATATTTAAACATAAACCTATATAATTTAAGTTAACATTCTATTACTCAAGAAATGCATGACCCCAATCCGATAAAGAAACCAATTATCACTTATTTGTTTATCTTGAGGTATTGCATGCAAGGAGCTATTTAAAGAGAGGTTTGCACCTTGGGATATTTGATCCCTCTTGGCGCTTAATAGAGCCTAGAATTTGGATCTATGCTGATTATATATATACATAGTAGTTCAGTTTGTAGATAGTACCTTGGGTTATATAGATTGTAAGTTATACCTAAATGTAGTTAGAACCTACTTCTAAAATTAATCTATTTAAATTTATAACATGTCTCTACTGACAAATGGAATATGTCAGTAGAGTATAGATAAGACTAAGTGAACAATAATAGCAGGTCTGAAATAATCTAGTTTGTACATAACCCAATTTTATCAATAATACTACTACAGAAATTAAACTAGGGTGTAGAACCCTTCATGAACATTAGTAAATAAATTGAACTTGCAGAAATAAACCAATAAATAAACTCTAGATAACCTGGTATAGGAAATCACTTACAGCCTAGGGTTAATACTTTAAGATACAAACCCTAACAGTTTTAAATAGAGAAACATATACATTAGGTTAGAAAATGCAAAGTAATCATTTACCTAACATAGCTAGCATTTATTCTAGTAAGTAGAATAGACAATCTAGGGCCTCATATCTGTAAATTGAAGCTTTGTTAATGTCTGAACCTGCACATTCAAATAACCAACATTAACAATTCAAGACAGATCTGACCTCTGTTTTTTATGACCAAATCACTTGGGAACTACCACGTTCCACCCAACCATGACCCGGAACCGTTCCTGGTTTAAATCTGAATCCCCCCGAGCTGAACTCCAACATGCAAGTAGCTTAGAGCTCCTAAGGTAGCGTTTCCTATCTGGTATCTCAGATATGGATCAGATCTCATTTTTCCTTCCAGGAAAATGTTCTCCAAGAATTTACTTGAAAGCATACAGACAAAAAAATGACTCCTCTAATGATAGATCAGAACCATAAGCATTTCCTTGGCTTGAGTCTTTATAGACAGACTTTTCAGTCAAAAAGACAGTTAAATCAAGAAACCTTGGTTTTTTTATTTAACAATTTTCAATTACTTTGGTTAATTATTAATATTTTTACTTAGAAACTTTCTTGTAGTTCCTAGTTAGACTTTTTAGGTTTTGGACTATTTATTATCTTTACATAATAAATAATAATTGGATGGAGCTTTTCTTTTTCTTTCATCATTAATATTATAATTATATTTAACTCTTTATACATACAATGTATAAAGTACATAATAATATAACACTTGTTAACATTTTTCTTTGGGCATCATATACCATGATCCCTAGACTTATTCTTCATTAAGGTCAAGTAAGTAGATGGTTTAGATCTACTAGACTAGGTAACTCTAAACATCCTTGCATGTTGGATTTCCCTCGTATAATGTGGTAGCTCTTCAATATTTGATGAGAATACAGAAATTCGAAATTTCATTTAATCACTTATAAATAAGTATGATGAGATCAATATTTTTCTCATCACTCAAAAGTTATTAAATTCTTTTCAGTAACCCCTAGCACTTACTAGAGCCCATACTCAACACTTTAACAGGGAGTTACAATTGAGTGCAATTCCAAAGCTCTTCGCTCAACACTAATGCTAGGATGTACTTGTACGATACACCTAGGGATACAATGGCCAAAAATCCGATGCTCCAGAGCTTATGCTCAACGTCAATATGAAATGCTCCAAGGCTTATGCCCAACACTTCCAATTATCTTTTCATGTGTTCCATAGCCGCTTGCTCAACACAAATCATCAATCACTCAAGTGCTCCAAAGCTTCTCGCTCAACACAAAACATCTCATCAATCATGTGCTTCAGGGTCCATGCCCAACACAAACAATATCATCAATAATTGGCTTATGCCTAATATATAAAACAAATCATCATGTTCATATACAGTGGGGTCTTCGACCCAATATAAAATAAAAACATCAAGATAATCATCATAATCAATAGGCACATGCCTATAAGTGTTAGGTCCAAAATTCGGGTTATTACAATATGATTGAAGCGAGAAACATAATGTATAGGTAATTAATATGTGCTTTGTTCCAATAATGAAATAAATGTAGGCTATAGAGAATGTAACTTCTTTTTTACATTAATAATAAAAAGAAGACAAAAAGGGATATCCCCTTCTTAAGTAAGCACAGCTCTTAATGATATAAAAAAAACATTTAGTAATGTGGTGTCAAAGGGGCACTGTACATTAATTCACACACCTAGAAGACTAGCACACACATAGCAAGCACCTCAAAAAGCCAAATATTTTGTCTCGAGATTTGAACTTGTAATCCTTCACTCAAGTAGATGCTTTTGTAACAAAGGCACATAACCAACTCCATTGGAAAATCACTTTAAAGGTGACTTGATTCTGGTGGGCAAGCCCATCTACGCTATATACTCTCACTCCCATTCGACTACCAAACAATAAGGCTCAAGAGGTTGAAGTTGTTGGTTTGAGATTTGAACTAGCAACCATTTACTTAAGTAGGAGATATTTTTGTAGCGAAGCTCCATACCCAGCTACACCAGCAAATAATTGTAAAGGTGACTTGATGGTGGTAGGGAAGTCCATATGCATTGTAGACCACACATCCAACATACCAGTACACAACAAATGCCCAAGTAAGCCAAAGGTCTTATTCCGAGATTTGAACCTGTAACCATTCACTCAAGTAGAAGATGTTGTGTAACAAAAGGTTCATAACCAACTCCATTGACAACTTATTTCAAAAGTTACTCATGGTGGCAAAGCAAATCCATCTACACTATAGACTCACAAACCTACTCCTAGCTCTTGTCAAAGCTCTTACCACATAACGAATGCTTTGAAATATGAAAGCTCTTGTCCAAGGATTTGAACTTATAACCATTCACTTACATAGGAGATGTTTTTGTAGCAAAAGCTCATAACCTACTCCACCAGCAAAAACATTTCAAAGTGATTCAATGGTGGCAAACCAAGCCCATCTAGATTGTAGACACACACCAAATGAACTAGCACAAAGTGAATCCCCAAGAAGGCCAAAGTGCTTGTTGTCCCAAGATTTGAATACTATAACATTGGTTTCCTTGTTGCTACGAATGCTTATGTTCTACAACGGTTAAAGGTTAACATATGCAAACAAATATGTGCACTGATTTGCCTATGTTTTAGGGAAACCAATTGATTGATCTGCACTAATATGTGGGACAACCCTCTTATTTTGTGATAGAAAACCAGTTAATCAACCTGTATTAACCATTATAAATGTCATTTGATATATTTTATGAGGATATTATGAATCAATCAAGTAAGCTAATATTCTAATAAATAGATCTTTTTGTTGATCCTATAAAAATCTGAAAAACATGTCGAACATAATCAAAATTCCACCATAATCTAAGTTCAGTATATAGTATAACAATGCTATAGGTGTAACAATGTACTAATTTCCCTATGTTTTAGGGAAACCAATTGCTTGACCTGCACTAATATGTGAGACAATCCTCTTGTTTTGTGATAGAAATCCAGTGAATCAACTTACACTAACCATTGTGTATTTATTATAAGATTGACTTTGAAATATACCCAACAAATTAGTGAAAAAGAACATTAAAATTATTATGAATCAATCAAGCTAATCTTCTAATAAACCTTTCCTTTTGTTGATCCTATAAAAATATGTCAGGCCTAATCAAAATTTCACTTTATCTAAATTCAGTACATGGTGTAACAATACTACATGCTGTAACAATGCCACCAAAAAGTTTGGCAAAATTCCCTAATCAAAATACCACCATAATCTAGGTTCCGTACATGAGTGTAACAATGCTACTGAAAATTTTGTCATATGTTACATGTAGATCTTCAAAACGCCAAATCAATGGATAGCTGGAAACTCTTACTCATGTCATTATATTCGGACATTCAAAAAAAAGTCCGAAATGATCAAACGACTCATTTAACCATCCAACCCGATTGACCGCTTCAACCACTAACACCCTTGTGGCGAGCGAACATGTCACAATTTTGATTTTTATTTCCTAAAACGTGGGTTGTTTTTCCCTCAAGCACACAGAGAGAAATGGGATAACTAATCTCCTGATTGCACCAGTTTATAGAGCAATTAAATCTAACCCAAACGCTTGAAATAACTGAAATGGTTGCTTCCGATGTCAAAAATCGATTCAGAGGAGTCAAAAACCCATGAAATAGAGGCCCAAAACACCTTCAATTTATAATCTGGAATCAGAGGCGTCAAAACTCCCTGAATTGGATACCTTAAAAACCCCTAAAACACTTGCAATACATTCTCAACAAGTAATTCTGAAAACACAAAACCAGATTTACCATATCCCAGGAAGAAAAGGTCAAATATATAACGCGAAAGTATATTCAGGCTATTTATCCTAATTTCGCACATAAATAGAACATATATAGCTTCTGATAATTGAAGCCTTCAGTGGATGCCAAATACTATGAAGGGTTTTTACAATTTTAGTATGCACTTAAGCAGGAAAAAGCAGGAAAAAGGCGTACTTGAATTTTTGCATGCCTTTGACCTTCCAGACAAATTAAAATAACAAGTATTTATCATTCAATCGTTCATTTGCAATTTAAATTCAATCTATTAACATTCTGGATCTGGATTTACATTTACAGCATCATTTGTGCTCTACAAGTGTTCATTGCAATTCTAATGCACAGATCTTCTCGACAAATTAAAATAACAAGTTTTTACCATTCAAACGTTCATTTCCAATTTGAATTCAATTTGATTCAATCTATTAACAATCTGGATCTGGATTTACATTTACAGCATCAATTGTGCCCTACAAGTGCTCATTGCAATTCTAATGCACAGATCTTCTCTAAAACAATGAACGAAATACATAAAAAAAAATGGCAGCCGAATGATGGCCAAGATATAGAAACCCACCAGAGCAAAAACCGTCAGCAATTTTGAGTGGAGAATCGTGAAATTTTACAGCTGAAGGGAAATCAGGGCGGAGAAAGGGATTTAAGAACAAAATCCTTTTCCTTCTTGTATTCCTGCAATTGGTCGAAGTAGGTGTCCCACACGCAGGGCTCGCAGCCGCTACCACAGCAGTCCCCGGGCAGAGGTTTCTCTGGAGGCGGTCCTATCTTCTCCATCAAAATCTTCTCTATCTCTTCTTCCCTTTTCTTCTTTTCTTCTTCTGCTTTTGTGTTTGCCTCTCTGGATTTCTCCATGTTCTCCTCCCCTTTGACGACTCCTCCGCTTACAGTCGCCATGGTGAAACGATCTATCCGAAAGCAAACCCTTGTTCTCCCCAAAACAACCGATCGAATACAGAAGGGGTTTCTCATAGGCTCCTCTCCATAGACCGCTCGAGCTTTCTCGTAGGAAACCGGCCATAAATTTATTAGGCTTCCTACGTAACTGGGATTCCGTCTCCCATGGAGACTCTGTTCGAGGAATAATTGGTTCATAAGAATTATGAAAGTCAAAAGTTTTGTCCAGCTACTATGCCCTAAATGTCACAGTATCGTTATTTGGTAAGTGTTTGGGGAGGGAGTGGGCTAAACTCTAGACCATTTGCACCTTTCACGGCAAGTTTTGTCAGAATTCGGCAACATTATTTTGCGGTTGAAAATGAGATTTTCAGTGTTGACATTGCAATTTTTATTGCAGAAATGGATTCAGGACCTTTGATTACCCTTAGGGCACCTAGATTATACAATTCCAATCACTAAAAACTACCATTTAAACAATTTCCACCGGATTTTGGCTAGAAAACTCACCTGATTTCGGGTGCCAATGGTCGAGAGTTTAGCTTATACATCTTTCGGGAGTGATATGTACGTTTCTCGATCTCTAAGTGAAGGTTTATTTTGATTTCGAAGGTATGTTGCTTTATTTTTTATTTTTTTTACAAAGTCTTTATAGTCTTTGAGGAAGGATTATGGCCACTCGGGTTCAATTCTTATAAGTGACATGTTTGCTCTTGTTGAGTCTCGATGTAATGAATGAGTGATTGAGTGGATGTCCCGATGGGAACGGTGTACCAGTAAGTCTCGAAGTATGTAAACAGACCTATGCTGGATTCTGGGAGGGCCTTGACATAAAAAGTAAGTTCAAGGCCCAGCATTTCATTTGTGAAAAAAAGGATTATGGGCTTACGCTAGTAGGAAATCCACCTTTCTCCAATCCTTTGGGATTTTAAGAGGTCTCAGGTTTAAGTCTAAGTATTGGTGGATTGACTTAAATGCGCTAGTTGAGGTTTTTTCAGCAAGGTGGTCGGAGGTTGAATGGAGCAAGAGGACCTTGGGTTCGTTGGGGATTAGTGTCACTTTCTTATTATCAGGTAGGTCAAAAAGAATTAGCCTTGATGAGACATGCATTGGAGGCGTGCAGTGGACGTTTCACAATTTTGAAGTAGGGTATGACCCTAGTAGGTAGAGAGCATGTTGCTATATTATTCACAAGTAGATTGAAAAGGATTAGTGCCATCGTTAATCCTCAGGTACATCAAAAAGGAATAGTGCCAACCACTCATGGAGTAGAGGTTTCTCAATCTCGAAGAAGGCATGGAGGTTTCTTTAGTCTCAAAGAAGGGTATGACCTTGATAGGTAATGAAATTATTGCTCCATTATTCCTAGGTAGGTAAAAAGGGATTATTGTCGCTATGTCATTCTTGAGTTGATAGAATAGGTTTAGAGATAGTGAGGCTTGGAATGGAGGTTTCATTGTCTCAAATAAGGCATGGAAATTTCTCGAACTCAAAGAAGGGCATTGCCATATACCTACAATCTGCCCAAATCTATTTTTTTAACTTGGGGATATCCCAACTTTATTTCGGCACCCATGGTTGTGCAGCACTACCTTGCCTTAACTAGAGGGCCTTGGCTAGCCTACGCCTACTATAACCAGACTATGTGTCTTCACTTGAACTCTGTCCTTAACTTCACCTTAAGCTACAATACTTTAAAGGCAACTAAGTTTGTCCAACAATAGGCTTGCAGCCAACTACGGCCTTCAAAAACCCATCAATACTTTATACTTAGCCAATATTTCAACAATGCTTATCCAACACAATGTGTTGCAAGGAACATAGCATTCGTCCAAGTAAAGAAACCATAATACACATGTATAGGTGGCACACAAAGTCAATGCCTTAATTTTGCTTATACATATAATGTTACAAGGTATAATAGAGGAGTGTGACCAACTATATGTGGCTCTTTTATAAACTGCAATCATTAAACACAAGTGCCTACCAGCACTGTTAATCCAACCCCTAAAGCAACCACGGGCGTACCTCCTACGGGTTATGTTGAATTCTACTATTCACTCAACCATTGCTAAGTTGTCCTATTACACCATCCCCAATCTTAGCACAATCGTATAACACATGTGCTCTTGTGAATGACCAATCACTTGCTTCATGAATCTTTAATGTTGCCTTAGCAATTTTCAGGCATCCTCCTTATATAGTTGACTTGCCTTACCTTTTCCTCCTCTAAGATTTCATGCAAGCCACTCCATTTCAAAGTATACCCATGTTAGGGTCATACCCTAACTCGCCTTACTCGAAGAATTGATCACGCATAGAATAAATCCATAAATTTGTAATAAGGCCAAATAAGAGTTTCTTTATTAATTAAGACCCATTAGGAAGTTGTATTTTTTGCAATGCCAAGTAGTTTGGGGTTTTAACATTTGAACCTTATTTAAAGAATCTTTAAGGCTATGAAGTATTTTGTGAAGAAAATTTTAACAAAGCTTTGCTCAAGTGAATTGTCACCCTACCATAAGAGGCCCGTGAACATGTTCCCATAATATGAAATTTCTATTTCTACCATATTTTACTATTATTGTCTCATGTTCATTGCATTATAATATTGTTATAAACTATGTGATTCTTGAGTTTTAAGGGTAAGGAACACCACAAGTGGTATCATATCCACAATCCTGAGACAACACGCCTCCAAGAATTTATGTAAACAAAATTTATGCTAGAGACATGTTCAGGCATTTGAAAATAACTACAAAGATATGTTGTTCAACGAATAAACCTGCATCTAGGGAACAATACACCCATCTAATACATTTGGAACTTAATCACATTGTACCCAAGTTTAGTGTAATTGTTGGACACTATTGTAACTCATGTTGTACCCCTTTGAGTAGTATTGCATTAGACAACAACTGCACACAGAAACACTTCCATGCACCTTTAGGTCTATTGAAAGTCCCATAAGTCACCTGAAACCAGCCTACAGTTGGCTTGTTGCTATAGTGGCATTGAGAATAACACTCAAGAATATACTCGCACGTACCTGGGTAGTTGAGTAGTACATTTAAGGGCACATTTGAGTCTCCTTAGTTAGTGCCATGAGATATTGGGTCAAATACTATTGTTGGTCCACGCACGTGTATAATAGAGCTATAGCTCATGACAATCTCTTGACTTCGAAACCCTGAAAAAATTGGAAACCCTTCTCTTTGCAACTTGTTTGTGAGATTTCTTAATTATGTCTCAGCAACAAGAAAATTCACTAGGCGAGGTCATGTGAAATTCCTACATCTTTGAATTGAACAGAAATTTGGAATTCTACCAATGCAATAACATTCAAGCCCTAGCATTAAAAAAGTATAGAGGGCCTAGAAAACCCTTATTTGTTGCCTACCTCATTGGAATCCTTGTATCACGTCGTTTTTTTTATATATAATTATCATAACCTTTTTTGGGAGGCCCAAAAACTCTTATTTGTGACCTACCTCCATAGACTCCTTGCCTCATACTAATTGTTTTGATATATATCTCCCAAAACCATGTTTCGGTAGACCCTATCCCTCTTCTTTTGCATTTCCTATTTTTCGGCTCGCATGGTACACACCTACCACCAGGCCGACGTGGAGAATACCAACCAGAATCCCCTAAAACCCAATCTAAAACTATCTACTTAGCCTCCTGGCCTTCAAACCCTCACCTCTAATGTGGGCCAACGCACCCAACATGGAAGCCAACTCAACTACCAAATGACCGAACAAGAAAATAAGTACTCAAACACCCATTTCCTACTAATTGCTATTGTCCAACATTGTGGATATGTTCCCCCCTTTGACACCCCCACTCCTAAATTTGTGGCCACTAATGACCAGGGCTCTCACTCTCTATTCCTGGAACACTAGTATTTCCCCTTCGAAGACAAAACTCCATGAAACCATTTTCCAAAAATTGACATGTGAAAAATTGATGGCTTCGACCCCTTAGGTTGGGTGACTCAAATTGAACATTATTTTTCACTCCATGGCATTAAAGATTTTCTCCAAAAGTTGAAAATTGGGACCTTATATTTAGATTATGAACATTGGTAGTGGTGGCAATGGTTCTATAAGTCTTATAGCCATTATGTCACTTGGATTCAATTTGTGAAGATTCTTCATGAACGAGTCGACCATGACACCCATTATTTAGGTACTAAATTGCGCCAAACATGCACGGTTATGGACTACATGACAACGTTTGAGCAATTGGCCATCTGCATTGAAGGCCTCTCTAATTCTTTTTTTATAATGTTTCATCAATGGCCTCAAGGAGGCAATTTGTGCACATGTCCTCATGTAACAACCCTCGATTTGGTTAGAATCTTGTGATAGAACTCGTGAAGTTGAATTGGTCCAAAATGACCAAACCAAGCACCATTCATTTTCCCATGTATCTCCCCCGAATAAGTTAGTGTTCAACAATCAATGTAAAAGGGTCTCTTTATTAATTAAAACCCATTAGGAAGTTGTAGTTTTAACCATGTCAAGTAGTTAGGGTTTTGGACATTTGAATCCTATGTAAAGAAGCTTCATGGCTATGAAGTGTTTTGTGAAAAATATTATAATGGAGTTATGCTCTAGGGAATGGTCACCCTACCATAAGAGCCCCATGAACATTGTTCCCATCATATGAAATGTCTTTTCCTGCCATATCATGTTATTATTGTCTTATATTCATGGTTATGTGTTGCCTTTTTTGTTTTATTGCATGCTTATATTGTTATATACTATGTGAATCTCAAGTTACTGGGGTAAGGAACACAATGACCCAAGTGTTGTTCGTCCAAATTGAATTATTCCCAACGATGTCTTCGCGCCCTTCAGTGTATGCATGCAACAATGTTATGCCATGTGAATGTGCATAGTGTTCATGTGCTTACCAATGTGTGCTCGACAACATGCACCCAACTGACATGTGCTCAACAAAGTGCACCCAACAAATGTGAGCCTAACAATGTGCACCCAATTGACATGCACCTAGAAATGTGCATTCAACAATGTGCACTAACAATTTGCACCCAACAATGTGTGCCTAGTCGACATGAACCCATCAATGTGCACCTATCCAAATTGCACCCAACAAAGAGTGTCCACATGTTATCTTCTCATCCAAGTCTATAAATGTCAGTCATGTTCTTTTGACCAATTCCTCCATCATGCAATGTGCATCTTTGCAAATCAGACGAGGCTATCTATGGCAACCCCACTTTGCCTTCTTCACCAACTTATCTTCACCAAGATTCTCTTGGTACATCCAACTAATGTGTGAGCTACCAAGGTTTGCAATGCACATTACCATCATGCAAGGACACTCAACAAGTATGTGGAACTTCCACTAACAAGGTCATCCAATTGTTCAAGATCATTAATTTTCCATCCCTGCAATGCAAGACGTATTTGGTCCTCCTAGTCGATTGTAGTAAATTGCCATAATCATCCCATAGTCTACCACCCAAGTGTCAGTCACTAAAACTACCAATCATATGGACTCGTCGAGCACCCTTAGTCATGTTTACTAGTGTGTTAGCCATCATGCCATGACCAATGACAGCTCAAGTTAGGTCCTTACAGGTATGCACTTGGAAATTAATGAGCCCTGCATTCCATTATTTCTAAATAAATCGAAAGAATTATTCCCAACCTACTATAACCTAGTAGATAAATTTTGTCAAATAATAAAATGAAACAATGCAACACAAACACAAGCACCTATGTTTGATAGCTTTTTGTTTGTGTGACTAAAGCACACACAACTACAATTGATAATTTGATCATTTTTTGTATATTATTTACTATACTTTCATTATGTTTCTAATGAGATTTTGATGTTTGTACAAAGGAATGACGTTGGAGCAAATCAACATGAGTTATATGAACTTGAAGGAAACTTACTATAGATGAACTCTCTAAGCATGAAATAAGATAATTAATTGGGTGCAATGTTCTTCATATAGGTAATTCATGTGAATGTGTTTCATGGATGATTGCAATTTTGTTTTGGTTTATTTCAGTTGTTTCTCTCAATCCATTAATCACAAGGGTGTCATGATCCCCTTTCTTAATTTGGGTGAGAAACAACATAGGTTGGTGAGACATTGATACCTCGGGTGAGTGACATCAAAGGTTGATAGCTCTAACCAATACTAAATTATGTAATGTTGGCAATCATGGTTAGGATTTAACTCAACATTTGGTTAAATGGTTGAAATCCATCTATGCATAATTGTATTAAAGGGTATGTATTGGATATTTAACTTGTTAAAATTTCAGGAATGGTGGAATGTTATATGTGAAAAAATTTCTTTGTATTATTGCAATGAAGAGGGTGTGACACTTAAGTTCAAGCATGAATTTATATATTATTATTATTGTTGGAATCATTTTGGTTGATTTTTCAAATATCTTGCATCATAGTTCGAGAAATTTGTAGCACATTTTTGTGACATCCAAATTGGAAAAATCACAAGGGGGCAAATGAATTAATGGATAAATTAATTGTTGGATCGTGAACAGATTGGGTATGGATTTAATATGAGTATCAAAAACTAGGTTCAAGGTACCATCAATTCTTTCATAGTGGAATTTTCAATTGATAGTTATGCTTATGATCTTACATAAATCATTTTGTATTGAAGGTTGCTTGTCAACAAGATACCTATGATTGTAAAGATGTTGTTAATCAAGCAAGGGTTGAGGATCCTTGTCAATGTATAATGTTAATGGAATGTCGATGTATATGGAGGTGTCACATTTGTGGGATGGTGAAATAAGGATGAGTTGATATAAGTTTAGGAGACCGACAAAGATAGAGTCCTTGATCAAACATAAATTGGATATATAAGAAAGATTAAAGGAAAAAACAAGAAGAATAAAAGAAACAATTAATATATATATATATGGTTTTGGATTTTGTCTTCTCAATTGAGTTGCGAGGCACAACAAGGGATAATGGGCCTATAGGATTTGGTTGGACTATTACATGCAAGAAATTTGTCATAGTTAAATGTTGTTAAAGGGAACCTTTGTAGAAAAAAAAAATCACCCAAGACTTGCACCTAGCCCTATCCACACGAAGCATCTCCTTGCGAAAGTAAATCGATAAATAACGAGTGAGCATGTCACAAGTAAAAATTGAACTTGAAGAGGAGGACAACAACTCCTTGCTTTCACCACCCAAGCTAGATTCATTGATCATTTATACAAATATTTATAAATGAATCATGAAATATTATAATACTTAGGTGAAGAGTAACACTCAACAACTACAAAATCACATCATATAAACAATTATGATAATATATGTTATCACTTATCTATGTATGACTTACCAATAAACTAGAGATCATGTGATCACATTGAGAGTAAAAAATTAGAGAACGCGTGATCAGTTAAGGATCCAAGCACTTCAATCTAGGATTTCTTACTCTATGCAAGGTAGTGTTTATACAAAGCAAATACAAAATGAGTAGAGATAATACTACGATAGAGTAATGTTATATTATCAATTTATGTATGAGATGTGACCATGGAACTCAATCCATACATTTACAAAGATAATTCATAAAGTGTTTATGTTATATCTACAAATAGAATGATGATCAAATGATGAATGGAGGTGGTCCTTGATGGTTAGCCTTGGGCATAGTGGATGAGGATGGTCATTCCTTATTACCTAAAATTCGGTTAATTAAGGCATATTCTAACTTAGTCAAATTTTATCACTAGAGCATATCCTATAATGACTTGGAAATATTTGATCATCCAAATTATTAGTTGATTTACTCCTATAGGTTGTGGCATGGTGTTTATGTGTTTTATTAAGTTTCCACTGAGGTGGCGTGATGAGTTAACTATTGAAGTGATGTTGAAATATAGATTTGGCATTGTTTGCACATGGAAGGTCTCATGTGATAATAAATAGGCATTACTCATGCAATTGCATCGAATCATTGAATGTTTGTAACAACAAAATTTTGACGCATTAATACTTTATCGACATTTGGTGTAAATAAGAAACAAATCAATGAAGCCCGATGGGCTAGCTCAAGAGGTTGAGTGTTGTAAGTTGTGAGCAAAAGGTCTCGAGGTCAAATCCCCAGGTGGTTATATATTGATATATAAGGGCCTCACTTGATGTCCCGTCGGGTTAGCTCTATAATCAGAGCGAACAGGGTGACGCCCCTTCGGGTGGGACCCTTGTGATCTATTCATGTGGACGTAGCAGCCCTGCTGGGGGGTTTGTAAACCATAAATAAATAAATAAAAATAAAAATAAAAAAATCAATGCATAAATCACTTTATCCCCTAGATAGCACTAATCCTTATTATGTTACAAATATAGTTATTGGTTCTCATTACATCTAATGTCTCTCTTGAATAAATGGTCCCCATGACCCCACCCAACAGATGAGGAAACATGTATCACACTTGCTCAAGTGTGGCATACGTAGCCTATGCTAGGAGATCGCCTACTCCTAAATAGTTGGGATGCTTTGTAACAAGTGGATCACATCATTCTCTTAATGATTTAGTTAGATCACTTAAGTGTGATTAACATAATACTTATGTCAACCAAAGGTCTATGTATTGAAACGCTTTGCTCAAGCATTGGAGGGCTATAATCTAAAAACAACTCTCAAGATTAAATATTGGATGCATCCCATGTATGATGGTAGATCATGTTTGAAATCCTTGTCGTCATTCTATTATATGATGGTGCATGGAATGTTTTGAAATGGCTCAAGATTGTGACGTGGACCTTTGAATAATTCTTCTTGAATGTGAATCCATACCTTACTTATATGAAAAAAACAAGAGAAACATACAAAATCAAATTTGGCTAGGAATGAAAAATGTTTCAAAATATCCTAAAGGGTTAAAAAATGGCTAATGTCAAGTGTGGATTTCTTGGTCGATGAAAGTGGGTAGCTAATTTATCCCGCACCAACTATATGCTAGTGTTTGTGCTCATGCTTGTGTGTGTATGCGAACACACACTAAAATGGTTGGGAGCAGGTGTGAGACATACGTGACCGGTATAATAGATACCCCCCATTCATAGATTCTTAGCTGAAGAATAATCAAATTGCATTGTCCTTGTGGATCCCCTGTAATGCTAAATTCATACATGTTATCCTCAATCATGATAAGAGGAATCTTGTTGGAAAAAATTCTAATTGAATTGGAATGGGGCATACTTTGCTTATAGATGGAAGAATAGAAGGCCATCATTTAGCTAAGTGTCAAAAATATCATCAACAAAGGACTTGTTGACAAGATCCTCGTTGACAAAGAGACTAAAACAATATTGTTGTCAGCAAAGAGAAACACAGACAACACAATGTTTGATATATTATTTATCAACATACATGTCATAAAAAAGGATCCATTGACATGTAATGTGTTGACAAGTATGGCACTAATAGAAGAGTACTCAACAAAAGGATTACTGACAAAATAACCATCAACAAATAAGTTATGGACAATGAAGCTATTAACAGAGAAGATGATCAACAATGGTCTCATCAACAACACACTTAATGATAGAAAAGTCATTAAGAATAACTTTGTTGATAGAAAAGTCATAACAACATAATAGTTGACAACAAAATTCATTGACAATAGAGGCATTGACAAAGCATATTCATGAATGACAGAAATCATTGACAAGTAAGAGAGGTTGTCAATATGATGTCCTTTGATAAGCAATTCCTCCTCTGATGTAGAAGAAGCCACCAACATGGCTATCAAAGACTAATGACCAACATAAACTTGGTTATTATGTAGACTCCATGTTACACTCCACATTTGTTACATGGATACTGAAGGATAGTGAGCCAAAGTGATTCTAGAACAAACTTTTTGTAATGTCTTAATTGATTCTTGGAAGAGGCTTAGAGGTCTCGAGGAATATCAAATATGGGTAACAATAGGATTACACAAAGAAGGTAAAGGAATATACTCATGAGTATTGAAAAAAGGAGGGGTGCTCATTATGATGGAAAGAGAGGGAGGAATTTTTCAACAAATGCATTGCTCTATAGGTTGCAAGGATGAACTTGCTTCAAACACCATGACTTTTTCATAGTGGAGCTCCATTATCCTAGGGCACTAAGAAATTATGGTAATTGAAAAGGAATATTCAAATTATTATGAGGATAAAAAGGCTTAGAAAACTTAAATTTGTACCTATTAAAGCAACAATGTCTCAAAGACATACTATGCACATAATAATTTAAATAGAGAGTGTAGATCATGGCAATGTAAAATGCCATATAATTCACACACAAAGTGGGTAGAAGTACACAAAATATCAATGAGAGTGTTTTGATCTTAAATGCAACTCCATTCAAGTGTATAATTTATTGTTGTATTCAATGCTAGAGTTTTCCCACATTGGGCTCTCTAGGCTAAAACTCTTTTTTACAATGGTGTGATTAACTATTTTGTTCTTTTAATTTTATTCCATTTTGTTAAGAGACCATTGTTGTAAATTGTTTGCAGTAACATGACATCATTTTATGTATTTGTGGACATAAAAGTGGATAATAGAGGTAGTATCTTGATTCCCACAAATAAATCATCATAAGTGTGTTGTAAAAATCCATGTATTAAGATATGAGATTCCAACACCACTCTGTTCAACTTTCAATGATTTGTGAGCCCTATGCCTCCTCTATGTAATCCTATAGGTCCCTTGCTCTGTCATTGTGGATGGTTTCGGAGGGGGAGCCTCCCCCTCACTCTTGCGGCTGAGGTTGTTTCCTTCAAGATGTTGGTAGCCTCTCTTATGAATAAATCAAAGGGTAAAACAAAACATTCCTTTTTTGTGAAGAATGCAATCGATATCCCTAATGTTGATTTACCACCAATTTATTTTCGAATAAGTTCTTTGACTTTACAGAGCATGCTCTAGTGGTCCAAATTCACAGGCATGTGGCCCTCACAAAATCGATGTAGTGTTGGGTGGAAAAACCTTGGAAGTCACTAATCATGGGAGAAAACAAATTATTTGCATGTGGTAAGGGATTCTTCATATTTCTTTTCAAAAATGTAGAGGATACAAATTTAATATTTTGAAGTGGAATGTACTTCTATGGCTTAAGAGGATTATATTTGAATAAATGGAATCTTGATTTCAACCGAGATGTTGACATTCCCTCAACAGTCCCTATTTGGGTTAAGCTACCCCACCTACCCATTCATTTTTGGAACAATGATTGCCTTAGTGCCATTGAAAATGTATTGGGAAAATATATAGATAGAACAAAACCCAAAGGCTAGAAATTTTATTTTGCTCTTAGTTGTGTTGACGTGGATCTGTAAAAGGGATTACCAAGTGAAATAAATCTTACATATCAAGGATGGTCTCATTGTCAAACACTAGATTGCGAGCAACTCCCCTTTAAATGAAATACTTTCCTTGAGTATGAGAATTTTGTCAGGGATTGCAAAAAATATAGTAGGAAAAGGAAAAGGGATGAGTAAAAAACCACCTCTAAATATAGTTGGTAGTGCTTCAACCTTAACAAATCCCTTTGAATATTTTTCAAAAGAAGGGGAAGAAATTGAAGAAGGTGAGATACCTAAAAAAATAACAACAAAGGAATAGAATAATACAAAGGGAGTGAAAACAATGAAACACCATAAACAATTGATCTCATAGCAAAAAATTAAGAGCTTTAGAAGTATCAGCAATTGAGTATGCTAGAGAACAATTTCAAACTCCATAGGGTGAGAAATCTACCCCAAGGAAAGAAATCCCCTCAATTGTACTAATGAGAAACAAAGCCCAACACTCATAGATTTCAGAGGAATGGGAAGAAGGTGATTCATAAGAAATCAAGAAACAAGGTCGGACCACCAATTAAAAGGATCCATCCATCATCTCTTCTTTCAAACATGGGCAATGTAAAGAGAAGGGACAAGGACGAACAATTTCGTCAAAAGGAGGTAAGACCCATCCTCATTTAGGTAAGTAATGAAACTAGTATCTTGGAAATGTAGGGGTTTAGGTAGCGCTTAGAGAGTTCAAGCTCTTAAGGATTTAATAAAACCTGAAAGTCCCACCATTCTCCTTGTCCAAGAGACTAAACTTAAAGAAAAAGAAACGTTGTCCATCGGAAGTTGTATATGGAAAGATAGTACAAGGGTATCCTGCAGCACCAGAGGAGCCTCCGAAGGCATAAGCACACTCTGTCTAGATTTGACCTTTGAATTAGTAGACTCCCATTTGCTGCAAAATGTAGTCTTCACATCGTTAAAACATAGAGGAATTGGGCACATTTAAAATCTCTTCAATCTTTATGCACCAATGATTTATGGTGAGAAGCATATTTTTCTAGGATACCCTCATTAACTTAAAGAACAGTAATCCACATATAAATAGCATAGTATCAGGAGATTTTAATACCACCCTCTACAGTTCCAAGAAAACTAGAGGTGGAAATTTGGTCGAGGATCCATTCAAAGAAAGAATGGAAGATCCTCTTTCATCTTGGGATATGTTGGATACAGCTCTGAAAAAGGGCAAGTTTATGTGGACCAATAGGAGAATGGGTCTGAAACACATAAAAGCTTGTTTAGATATATTTCTTCTCCATAGCACCTGGCTCCTAGAAGTTTGGACTACTACTTCAAATAATATAATAGCCTCATGTGAATCACACCATAAGCCGATCTCACTAGATTTTTTGAAAGGAGAGGATCTTGGTCCAATTCCTTTTCAATTTAGTCATCTTTGGATTCAAGAAGATGGTGGTATAGACTTGATAAGCTTATCTTGGAATATGTCCTATGCAAGTTCGCTAAGCTTTTTTTGGCAGTCGAAATTAAGAGAAGTGAAGCCTTAATAAGATGGTGGGAAAAAGAATGCTTCTAACCTCTATATCTACAAAAAAGGTTGGTTCAACATAATCTAACTGAGCTTTTCTCAACATTAGAGAGGGAATAAGTAATCGAGTAGCTAATTAAGGAAGAAAAGGGTTTAACATGCAAACTTTTTCAACTAAACTGGAAAGAGGAGGAATATTGGTGACTGAAGTTAGGAAGCATGTGGCTAAAGGTTGGAGATCAAAACACTAGCTTCTTTCATAAACAAAAAAAGGCAAGAGAATTTTGAAACAAAGTTAAAGAAATAAATAAGAAAAATGGGGTTAATCTAAACACCTTTCTGGAAATAAAGAGAGAATCCTACATGCATTTCAAAAATATGTATACTGAAGATGGGGCTCTAGATCAAGAAGAAGTAGCCTCTTATTTTCATCCTCCAACCTCGCTATTAGTAAAAGAATATAATTATCTCCTAATAAAGGATATTGTAGAAGATAGGTTGTCCAGGTAGTATGGGACCTTCATCCTGACAAATCTCCAAGCCTGGATGGATTTTCAATCCATTTTTTCTAGCTTGTTGGAAATTCATTAAAAATATTTACGGAGAATGTTGAACTAGAAAAGAATCAAGCGGAAGGTCGAAGGTAGGGAAAAATCCTCCTCTGTAGCTCTAATTCCAAGAGAATCAAAGCCACTAACTTTCCATATTTAGCCCCAACTCTCTTTGTAACTCGGCCTATAAAATACTCACAATGATCTTGGCGAATCAACTCAAAAAATTTCTCCCCAGTCTTATTTTTCAGAATGAGGGAGGTTTCATGCAAAATAGACAAATTATTGACAAAATTATCTTGGTATAGGAAGCCTTGCATCCAAGCAAGGAAAGAAGAGAGTGTGGGATCTTCATCAAGTTGGACATGGTGAATGCGTTTAATTAGGTAAGGCATGTTTTTATTTTTGTTGTCATGAGAAAAATGGGTTTTGGCAATGTCTTTTAGATTTGGTTCCAAGATTGTATAAGTTCTCCTTGGATTTCTCTGTTGTTCAATAGAGGATTGGGCATTTTCTTCCAATCCACAAGGGGGTTAAGGAAAGGCTACCCTCTTTCCCCACTACTCTATATAATCATGGCTAAGAGTCTAAGCAGGAAACTGGAAACTGAGCGGTTAGATGGAAACCTCTTGGACTTAACCATAGCCAAAGATGTCAAATCAATCAATCATTCAGAGTTTTTTGATGACACTCTCTTGTTAGGAGGATCCTCCAAGGTGATTGTTGGTCATTTTAAAAAGGTTTTGGATAGTTATCGTTCACTCTCCAAGGGATTGGTAAATAAGAGAAAGAGCCATTTGTTTTGCTAGAATTGCCCATAATCTCTTCTAAGATCAATCTTTGCCTTATTGGAATTTCCTTTCTTTGTTAACTTGCATTCCTTTAAGTATATAGGCATACCTATTTCTCTCAAATCTTATTCCTTTATAGATTGGGAATAAGTAATTCAAAATTTCAAGAAAAAATCCATGCGTAGGGGGCACGTTGGTTAAATCTAGCAAGAAGAATAGTCTTATTAAAGACTATGTTAACTTTGCTCCCTATTTATCATTGCTCTGACCTTCTTGCCTCAAAAGGAGTTATAAACCAATTGAATATGTTACTAAGAAAATTTCTATCGCAAGGTAGGAAATCGTATGAGAGGAAGTTCCACTTACTTAACTAGCACACCATTAATCTCCTGAAGGATCGAGGATGACTCAGGATAAAGGAAATCCACCTCATGAATCTCACTTTGGGTGCTAAATTAGTTTGGAGACTAGTCACAAGAGCAAGGGAATGGTGGAAAATGACCCTAGGGATGAAATAATTTGGAAGGATTAACTTAACTAGAATATAACGTTTAATTTGGTAAGAAAAGGCTCACAGATCTAGAGACTATGTAGGGAAGCTTCCAATCTCATATAATATAA
Organism: Pseudotsuga menziesii; assembly: GCA_001517045.1. Classification (NCBI taxonomy): domain Eukaryota; kingdom Viridiplantae; phylum Streptophyta; class Pinopsida; order Pinales; family Pinaceae; genus Pseudotsuga; species Pseudotsuga menziesii. Next base: position 193,020 of record LPNX010444954.1, read on the forward strand.
TCTTAGTCGACAACCAAGAAAATGAAAAAAAGACAAATCTTTGGAAAGAAAAAATAATGGGTTCTAACCCCCTCGAGTAGTAGCAATATCTTCAAACTCTATGACAATGGACTCAGAGCAGAGGCATTTATCTCCTTTATGACATCATGGAATGGAATTTATAGTAAGGAATTTGGAAAGACATGAAAATAAAAGATCTCCCCTCTCACCTATAAGAACAACAAAAGCTTATTTTTCTCTCTTTAAAAGGAAAGGCTCCCATCTTAGTCACACGGAGAAATTTCAAAATTTGGATTGCTTCCCCTCATAAAGAGTACAATGTAAAGGCTGGTATGAAATTTTTTTACAGAATTATCATCTTACCCCCATTTCTGTTAGGATTATTAACCCTCCCTTGATCATACTGTCTATTAGATTATTTAGCCTAACTTATGAACCTTAATTAATTATTTGGGTCCACTTGGACTATTGGGGCCACATGTACAAGTTACTAGAGTGTGGGGAACAGTGCTAGAGGTTAACTGCCACTTAATGCATGTGCATGCATCAATTTGGGCACCTCCTAGACCAATCCATACATTTTAGGAGCCACTGGGAGTCCCGACACCAACCTACATCAGTTAGTTGGAGTTAGTACTAGTCAATCTTAGTTAGCTTCCAGTTAGTTCACAATCAATTAGCTAGAACTATCTATGCATGGCTAATGCATGGATGCATGTGGAGTAGGCACCTTTTCCCACCTACCACACTCAGTTGCACTGAGTTAACTAGTTATCACTGATTGATTGAGTTGTTGGACATTTGGGAGTTGATCTGTTGGACTTTGATATTGATTGAGACACCATGAGTTAGATGGTTAGTTAGATACAATCAGATCTAGTGGATAGATTCTAATTTCTACCTAATGCATTCAAATTATTTTCCTATGTAAACTATTGTAACATCGGATTTTATTATTGTGAATGATACTGTAAATTCCTGAGCAATACTCATTGGTTTCCTGTGTGGTTTGTTTTGTTCAGTTTGTATCTTCATTCTCCATTTACTGTAAACATTATTAGAACTATATGCTTGAAGATATAAATGGCATTCAAATTCTAATATGGTATCAGAGCCTTCTCATCCAGGTTTCATGTTTGTTTCTCTCCATTGAACATCAGAAGCAGTTGGGTTTCCACAGAAGTCCCCTATGATAATTTTCTAGCACTGAATTTATTTAGAGGAGCGGAGAGGGCGTGATGGACCCTGAAAACATGTCCATGTAGAGAGGAAAATCATGATTCTAACATAGTTCAAATATTTTAGTTTTGCAGTGATATTTTGCAAGTTCAACTTCATATGGATTCGATATTATCAGTTCCTCTTCTTACTCCATCCACAAGATATTCAGAATGGAAGTTGAAGATGATTGCATCTCTAAAGAGACAAGGTCTCTATGAGGTATCTATTGGAATTGGTAAAGATTCTTATGAATATGAGAATGACTCGCTAAATGACGGTGATAGAGCTTATGGAGCAATATGTGGGACTTTTTCTCCAAGCTTGCTTATAAATCTTATTGAGTTTGCATAATACCCAAAGGATCTCTGGATAGAACTGGATAGAATATTTAAGAAGCACAATGAGGATTGTTATATCAATTTGGGGAGCACATTTAGAACCACAAGAGTTCTTTACTCAAAATTCTCAGCCTCTACTCTCTCTGATGAAGTTGTTCAAGATGAATAAGAAGCAGAATCTTCCTCACAGTCAATTCGAATTGAAGAAAGTCTCCTTGGAGTGACTCCTTCTCTTGTTGCTCTGGAAGTGTATGAAATATCTAATATCTCATCTCCTCACATGGATGGTCCAAAAGAAGACATTCGAATCTCTGTTATTGAAGAAAATCTCTCCTTCCATTCTATGCAAAAATTCTTGAGTGATTCTTCTATTATAAATTATGTGCATAGTTTACCAATGACTTCTCCAAGAAAGGGAGAGGAATTTGATTTCTTTGTCTCTAATGGTGTTGTTGGTGTGCATATATGTAATTATTTGGATATTTTGGAAATAATATTATATTTTAGTAGTGATTCATTCACTCTCATTGATCTAGAGCTTCCAACAAATTCCTACATGATTGCATGCACCGATACTCTGGGTTTTGAAGAAGGAGAAAACTATACATCTACCATCTCGGTGGAGCACACTCTTGGATCTGATATGGAATCTATTGGATTTGATATGATCTTATTTGTATTTGATCTGATATTAATTGGTTCTAGGTTTCAAGAGTTTTCAGTACTGCTTGTAGCTGTTCTCATCAATTTTGGTGTGGAGAAACAAGTACCAAAAATCTCTTTCAAAATTTCTGCTGGTGATTTGATGTCAATTTTCTCTCATGAGTTTATTGATATTATATTTTGTAAATATTTGGATATTTTGGAAATAATTTCAGATTGTAGGAGTGATCCAAACACTCTCGTTCATCTTGAGCTTCCAACAAATTCCTACATGATTACATGCACCAATATTCAGAATTTTGAAGAAGGAGAAAATTGTGCATCTACCTTCTTGGTGGAGAAAACTCTTGGATCTGATATGATATTATTTGGATCTGATCTGAGATTAATTGGTTCAATATTTCAGGTTCATGAGCTTTCAATACTGCTTTTAGCTGTTCTCATCAATTTTGGTGTGAAGAAACAAGTACCACAAGTCTCCTTCAAAATTGTTGCTGGGAATTTGATTTCATTCCACACTTTTGGATCTAATATGGAATTATTTGGATCTGATATGATATTATTTAGATATGATATGATATTACTTGGTTCAATATTTTAGGTTCATGAGCTTTCAATACTGCTTGTAGTTGGTTTCATCAATTTTGGTGTGACAAATCAAGTACCGCAAGTCTCCTTCAAAATTGCTGCTAGGGATTTGATTTCACTTCACAGTTTTAGATCTGATATGAACCTATTTAGATATGATTTATTTTATGATCTGATAATATTTGGTTCAAGTTTTAAGATTCAAGAGCTTACAGTATTTCTTGTAATAGGTTTCATTAACTTTGGTGTGACAAATCAAGCACTGCAAGTCTCCTTCAATTTTGTTGTTGAGGATTCGATGTTAGTTCTCTCTTATGAGTTTGTTGATATTATATTTTTTGAAATATTGGTTATTTCTGAAGCTATATCAAATTATGGAGCTCAAGAATTCGCTCTCCACAACCCCAGGGCTTCTCTACCTTTGGTCACATGCTCATCCCCTCATAGAACTAGTAAAGAGGAAGACATTCTGCATCCACCTGGACACTTGCTCCTAACACTTGGGGCTGATTTTACCACTCATGGTTTATTGTTCAAGGGTGACACATATCAGATTCTTAGGTGTTCCTCACATGGTTCTAATTATGGCAAGAACTTTTTCTCTCTCTTTAGTTGATTTCAGCTGCTCTACATGGGTCCAGTTTTCACCGTGCAATTGTTTATATTTTTGATTCAGTTGAGTACATTGTTATTCTTCCAAAGATGAATATTCCTCCAAAGATAATAACTTTGTTTGGATTCATGGGTTCACCTGTACAGAAGAACCAAGATACTACTGCTGCATAGTGCTGCAAATAGCATCAAATATTTTCACAAGTTTTTATTCAAAATTTGTATTCCTTCTTATTTTGAGGGGGGGTTTCCCATGAGGTTTTCCCCTATTTCCTTGGTTTTATTAAGCAACATTATTGTATTTTAGATTGTATTTGGGTTAACTATGGTCTTGTTACCAAGGCCCACAGTTGTCCAAGTTAGGATTCAGGGGGGGCGTTAGGATTATTAATCCTCCCTTGACCATACTGTCTCTTAGATTATTTAGCCTGACTTAGGAACCTTAATTAATTATTTGGGTCCACTAGTACCATTGGGTCCATTTGGCCCAATGGGGCCACATGTACCAGTTACTAGAGTGCGGGGAACACTACTAGAGGTTAACTGCCACTTACTGCATGTGCATGCATCAGTTTGGGCGCCTCCTAGACCAATCCCTACATTTTAGGAGTCACTGGGAGTCTCGGCACAAACCTACATTAGTTAGTTGGAGTTATTACTAGTCAATCTTAGTTAGCTTCCAGTTACTTTCAGTTAGTTCACAATCAGTTAGCTAGCCCTAGCCATGCATGTGGAGTAGGCGACTTTGCCCACCTACCACACTCAGTTGCACTGAGTTAACTAGCTATCACTGATTGATTTAGTTGTTGGACATCTAGGCGTTGAATTGTGTGACTCTGATATTGATTGAGACACCATGAGTTAGATACAGTCAGATCCAGTGGATAGATTTGAATTTCTACCTAATGCATTCAAATTATTTTCCTATGTAAACTATTGTAACACCAGATTTTATTACTGTGAATGATACTGTAAATTCCTGAGCAATACTCATTCGTTTCCTGTGTGGTTTGTTTTGTTCAATTTGTATCTTCATTCTCCATTTACTGCAAACATTATTAGAGCTATATGCTTGAAGATCTAAATGGCATTCAAATTCTAATAATTTCAACTATACATATAAGCATATGGTAATCTAATGGAATCCCAAAATAAACATAATCTAATGGAATCCCAAAATAAACATACTTTGTTGGTTTCTAGTGCATGGTAAAGTTTTAACAATATAGAATATTGCTAAAAGAGGAATCTAAGGCCCCTCATCGTCAGCGTTATGTAGAAGTTATGGGAAACCTATTAACCATCTATTACGAACATGTCCCTTATCATATGAATCCAGTGTCATGCTCTCATGACAATTGGCCAAATCGTAGAAATTCCATCGACCTAGGAGGACATGTTCATCCATTGGAGGCATAGTTATTTTCACCCAGTTCAAGCAAGCTCCACTCTCTCTCACTTCCAGACAACATTTCTGAAAGACCTGTTTAGATATATTTGGTTAGCCAGAACCGAAGCTTCTTCAAGAAACATATCCTCTTAATGTTAGTGGTTGCAAATAAAGCAATCCTTCTCCTTTATGACTCTTTGAATGTGAAATGGGTTAAGCCAAAGGTGTTGGATGGTATCACGGATTTAGAAAAGATATTATTGAACGACATTAAAGAAACAACTGGAAAACCAAATATCCTCCTGAATCCGTTGCACAAAAAAAATTTATGCCTTAGAATGAACAATTATTAATTTGAAAGATGGATTCAGGAATGTGGTGGCTGCTTCTTGTTCTTTGGCATGGCCTCAAAGGGGAATCCAAGGGAGATAGGGGTGGTTAACCATCATTAACCATGGCCAACTTATGTCAACCATAGTCTACCATGATCATGCTCAATCATAGTAAAAAAATGGTTAACTACATAATTAAACATGCTCTGGCATGGCGAAATATGGTTAATTATGGTTAACCAAAGTCAATTGTAATCAACCATGGTCAAACCATAATCAACCATGGTTTTTACTATTAATTATTGACCATTTGATATTTAAACTATATTTTCAATAATATTAAATTATTAAGAATCATATATTTATTAATATGTTTTTTAATTATTTATATAATTTTAAATATAAATGTTTATATATTTACATTGATCTTAGTATTGTTTCCTTTCCCAAAATGCGCATTGTCAACTAGCGCAAACATATTAATAAAAATTGGTTGATATACGTTGATCAATGACATTTCTATTTTCAACAATTGCAAACTAAATGTCAACTATAATTAACCATTGTTAATCGTGATAAACCATAGTCAAACCATGCTCAACAATATCAACCATAATCAAACATATTTGATAAAAGTTTGCCAAAATTGAATAGGGTCAACTATTGTCAATACTATTCAAACATAATAATCCATAGTCCACCATTGTTGAACCTAAGTTAATCATAATCAACCATAGTAACACATGGTCACCCATCGTCAACTATAGCCAACCATACTCAATCATGGACAAACATAATCAAACATGATCAACCATTTTCAACCATGGTCAATATAGTAACCGTGGTTAATTGTGCTCAACCATGCTTCCATGGTCAACAATATTACTAGAGTCAACCATATTTAGCCAAAGACAACCATAATCAAACATCACAGGTAAATCATGGCCAAACATTACAAACTTTAGTCAACCATCTTCAACCATGGTGAAATATAGCCAACAAAAGTCAACCATAGAAAACCATGGTTGAACATGCACAACATAATAAAACATGGAAAACCATGGTCAAACATGGACAAATGTGGTCAAACATGGACAAACCATGGTCAAACAAAGTCAACCATATTCAAACATGGGTGACCTTATTCTAACATGGTTATCCATATTCAAACATGGTCAAACATATTTATCCATAGTCTACCACAAACGAACATGTTTAATCATAAACAAACATGGTCATCCGTGGTAAACCAAGTTTAACTAATGTCCACCATGTCAAGCATCATCAACTATGGTCAAACAGGTTGATTATATTCAAACATTGTTAAACATTCTCAACTATATCCAATCATGATCAACTAAATGTGAACTATAGTTAACAATTATTAACCACGGTCAACCATAGTTAACCATGGTTAACCAAATCAATCATAGTCAAATATAGGCAACCAAAGTCAAAACATATTCAAGCAATAGTCCACCAAAATCAAACATCCTCAACTATGGTCAAAAGTAGTCATACATAGTCAACTATGGTTCACCTAACTCTATAATGGTCAAACATGGTTCTCCAAATTTAACCATTGTTACACATTATCAACCTTGTCCAAGCAAAGTCAACCATGGTCAAACATAATCAAACTTGGTCAACCACAGTCAACCATGGTCAATGATTATCAACCATAGTTACATGGTCAACCATACTACCAAAGTCAACCATTTTCAATTAAAGAAACCATAGTTAAACATCACAAAATATGGTCAACCATATTCAAACGTTGTCAACCATAGTCGAGAAAAGTCAAACATTAAAAAATTAATCATATCAATTTGTTTTCCTTGAAAAAAAATCATAATTTTATTTCTCAGATGAGTACAAAATCACATTTGCAAATATATGTCGGGCATATATTCAATTACATATATTCTCTTCTTGCACATGGCATTACAAAATATATGAAAATACAAAGCCTTTGTTAGGTATTCAAGTCATATTCATGTAGACTTCTTCCATTCCTTGTAATCCCGGTAGCATCAATCAAAAGTTTATTGTGAAGGTAAAATTGTAACGAGTCTATCCAGGAATTTTATAATGATTGTATAATATAGGACTGCACTGCAAAATCTATTTTGTGTTATCACATCTCAATCCTATGATATTCCATCCAGAAACACATAAAATAAGATAACTTCATAAGTATGGTATTCTTCTTGTTGATGTGAAAAAAGTTTAAATATCTGCTTCATCATTTGTATGATATTTTGTTATGGCCCCCAATTCCACAAATGGCCTAAGGTATTGTTAGATTAATTACACCCCCTCCCGCTCAATTATTTTAAGTTATCCTTTATCCATCTAAAGGCCTTCCTTAGATAATTAGTTTGCAATTCTATTTCGCTCCCTATATACATGAAGACATGTGAAAGAATTACAATTTTACATGATATCAATAATTTCTTCCAACAGTGGGATAAAGCGAATGTTTGTGCATCTATGTGCATGTTTAACCCAGTTGATAACCAGCATGGAATCTATAAATAATTAAAGGTTTTGTCATCCCTTTTCAACTGCAAAGAGTATAAGGGTTTTTAAAGCAAATAATTTCGCGTAGTCATTGGACCCTTCGACAAATCCTGTGAATAATTTGAAATACTATGGTTCATATAGGAAAAGAACAACGCCACCCCCGCATTGAGATTGATCTTGTTGTGATTCCCTATAAAAAAACCCAATGTATGGCTTTTTTAATGACCACTTCTATGATCCAATGAACCGAAGCCTTCCCCTGACCTTGTGGAAAAAATGCGTGAATGTTTAGACTAGCAGTGGCAAGCAATTTAGGTGCACAAACTTTTTCCTAAAAAATTAAGTTGTTCCTTGCAATCTGTAAACCCCAATTGATAATCAATGGAAGAGTTATAAATGGTCGATATGTAGACTTGGAAATCCAAGCCTAAAGAGCCTCTTTGACTGTGCCACCATTCCATCTGTTAACCAAACCTAACAATTTTGAGCTTTCTTGCCACACTTGTATCATAAAGGTACATTTAATAAATAGATGTGAAATGGATTCTACATCATATTTACACAATGTACACCAGTTCGGTCCTTAATAACATCTTTTCTGGAGGATGTACCATGTTGGGATTTTGTCCTAAAGGGCATACCACATCAATAAGTAGGATTTTGGTGGGAACTTAAATTTCTACACTTTCTTCCACCACCATTTTGCGTCTTTGTTGTGAATGTTTGAATTTATTTGTATATATCCCTGTCGCAGGTGTATATTTTCCAGTAGGATCCAAATCCCAAATTAATTCATCTCCCACATCTCTTAATCAGACATGAGTGTCTTTGAGAACTTCTTTGTAATTATTCCATAGTACTTCTTCTTTGTTTTCAAGTCCCAAGGTCCGAGCGTACATCCAACCCTATCTCCACAAATCAATGGTACATGGATTTGCCACTTGATTTAAAGTATAAAAGTCGAGGTCATGCATCTTTTCCACCATTGGTGTTGGAAATAGGTGTCTTCCTCTACAACCCAACCAGGGTTCCAGTCCTACTTAGACATTGTTTCCTTTGTTGATCCTCCATACCAACCCTCTGCTAATTAGGACAAAGGAATTAACCACAACCTGAAACACAACAAATTCATTTGTCCTCCTTTTATTTGGGGACCTAACCTAATCTAATATGGAGTTATGGGCTATGTACTTTTTTTCGAATGTCATAGTCCATAGGCTTTTTGTTGTGAGGAGCTTCCACCCACACTTGGAAACAAGTGTCTTTGAGAACAAGAAAATTCGAGACCCCATTCCCCAAAAGATTTTGGGGTTGTTATTATCTCCCATTTTACCTATGGCATAATTGATTGGTCCTTATTGTCGGTCCACAAGAATCTAAAACACAATCTCCTAGCTAACTCTAGAACACCTTTTGGAATCCATGCCAATGAGGTCCAGTATATTAGGATAGCCTCAAGGATCGATTTGAACAAAACCAGTCTGCTAGCCATTTAGAGCCCTTTTAGAATCCATATATGAATTTGCTTTGCAAGTTTGGTGATCAGCCACATCCAATCCCTCTTTTGATAGTTATTTGGTTTCAAATGGAATCTAATATATTTTATACCACCATCAAAATTGATCTCTGGATAAGTAAATAGATCCTTATAACATCGAACCTCACCCTCATCCATATTGATGTAGGATAAGGATGACTTTTGAATGTTTATCTACATACTTGTCACTTGGAAAAATAGATCCAAGGCTTTAGCAAGAGACTCTTCATCCCTCCTCGTTCCATCAAAGAATAAAAGAATGTCATCGACAAATAAGAGATGAGTGATGAAAAGAGAATCTGTGATCTTAGTGCCCTTAAAGACTCCGTTTTAATTGTTGCATCCAGTAACCTGTTAAGTCCTTCAGCAACCAAGAGGAAAAGAATAGGTGATAGGGGGAAGGCTTGTCATAATACTCTGTAAGGTATGAAGAACGAAGATGTTGATCCATTAATGACCATAGCAAAATATATTGATGTGATACAACTCATCACCCATTTAATAAATGCAACTTCGAATCCCAAATGTGTTAAGAGAAGTATAATATAGAGCCAGTTAACTTTGACATATTCCTTTAAAAGATCAATCTTTATAACCACTCCATTATCCATTTTTCCCTTAATAGAATGGAAGACCTCTTCCACAACCCCAATTTCCTCATGGATTTTCCTTCCTTCTAGGAAACCAAATTGTTCTTTTCAAATATAGTAGGATAAGATGGCCTTGATCCTAATTATAGCAATTATTTTTACAATAATTTAATAAATGCCATTTTCCAATGAGATTGATCTAAAATCATCAAAATTGATTGGATTATTGACTTTTAGAATTAGAGCAATAAAAGAAAAGTTCTAATAGTTATTATTTTTCTTAAACATATTATTAATAAATGTACCCTCCCCAAATGTGTCATTAACTAGTACAACCATATTAATTAATATTATGGTTGATACATCGATTTACGACATTCATTTTCCACATTGTATATAAACCATATTACTAATTAATATGGTTGTGCTAGTAAATAAATGTTGTTTTTAAAAAAAAATAGAAAGAGCTCTTTGTATTCGCCACTTTACACACCTTAATTTGATAGGACGTATGATGAAGGAAGATGCTTGTATGAGCAAAATTAGAGTTCATATATCATGGATTTGCATGGGACCGCGTGTTCATTGCAAGTACAAAATAGATTAATTAAAGGTGACAATATAATTAACATAAAGCTAACATAGGATGAAGGTCATTTCCTTAAAATCCCTTGCCTTCCTCCCCTCACGGGCTCATAATATTCTCTTTGCGTGTTTGAAACATATTTGGTGGTTTGCATTACATTAATTTTCTTCCTTTACATACTACAAAGTACACCTTGTTCATATATATTCACATGGTCACTAGGAAATGCATCAAAACATAAACATGAGAACCCACCTAACACAAGTAAAAATGTCTAGCAATTCTTTAATCGAGCCTTGTTCTTGAACTCCATATTAGGTATGCAAGGTATTTATATCATAAGGTCATTGTACATAGCTCCTATGGTTTGACACCCATAAAAACAACAATATATACATCATTTAATCACATCTAATCCACAAGATAAAAATTTAGGGCATTACAACTCCATATCATCATCTAATCACTCATTTTCCTATTCAATTGTTTGTGATTCTAAAGGTATTTATAAGCCATATTTACATATAGTATTGACTCATTCATGTTATTTCCCATTTAATAAGGCATGTATCTTCGTTATGATGTATCACTCTTGCCTACAATATTTCCCACAATCTTCTTTAAGTTCAACTATGGTTGTTCATGGCCAAGTTATTGTAATAAAAATAGTATCCTACTTGATTTCCTTGAATGTAAAAATTATTCATATATTTTCATCATACTTCTAAATTGTCTATCTTAATATCATGCATTTTTTCCAAATTAGTTAAGGGTTCATGTTGGTCCCACTATTCATCCTAAGATAAGGTGGTTTAGTTGTCATGCACTTCCCAAAAGTTGATGCCCTACACCACTTTGACATATTTTATCACGTTTTTTAGACAAAAGAGCTTACATATGCATCTTACAGAAAAACAAATCTCCAGGGTTGGGATATAGGATATATTTTTCCCTTCATAAGATTTCCTTACACATCTTCATGATATGTAAATTGTTGTGGATATTCCACAGTAATAGTTGGTCGCAACAGATCTTCTAATATTCTACAATTTCTTATTATATAGTGTTTTAATTTAGATTGTAGATTTAATGTTGCTTGCTTCATGTTGAAATAAGCTAAAACTGAACTGAAAGAAGCATGCAAATAACAGACCATCCACACAATAAACATAAGATACACCCTGGGAAAATTCAATGCATGAAAAACCTAGCTTGAAGGTCAGGCTTGTGATCTATTTTTTCTTCTCAACCATGAAATGAAAATATAAAGAAAGGGACACTCATTATGGAGTTTCCATGGACACCGTGACCAATATGGTTGCTACGTGATCTTCTACTCCCTTTGGTATGCCTTAGTATTCCACTTTCAGATGTTCTACTCAATTATGGAACAATATACACTACAATAAGTATGGAAGCCCTTTTTTTCCTAATGACCCATTATTTAACATGGCCTGATAGTCACCTATGGTAAGGGTTGTGGTTTTTCATGCCTCAACCCACAATTCATGTTAAGGTTTTAGACACTCTAGAATGTTCGTGAAAGTTCACACATTACTAAATCCATGAGTGTAAATAATGAGAGTTGATGTGGTATCCACCCGTTACCATGGTGGTCAACATGATATATCAACTTGCAAGAGGCATAAATTTTGTATACAAACTCCGGTTGAATTGATTTCACACCAATGTAAAAGTCGCAATGTGTAGAACAACATCCATCGGCTAGGAGCTAAGCTTGCAACCTTTTTACCCAAAAAACAATCATTTAAGGCCTCAAATAGGATCTAAAAGGTTCTTGACAGCAAATCGCCAAAGAGGGACATACCCATAAAATGGACCCTACAAACCAACACCTACAATGTTTTCACCTAAAAAGTACCAAAATAAATGAAAAGTAATATAATGGTATATTTCAAATCATAGCTCCCCATTTAGGGAGTCTTTTGGTCCCCAAAACATTTTATTGAATGAGGCGAGTAAATTTGTGTTAGACATTTGTAGTACTATTTGTAGATTCCCAGAGCAAGGGGGGTCCTGGATTGGGTCATTTTTTGTTCCATTTTGAATTATTTTCAACCAATGGTTTTTCATCCCATTGTAAACTAATTATGGTTAAGGAATTAGGGTTGTAATCTAATATGGGTTAATGGATTAGGGTTTTGGATGCTATAATATTTTATTGTAAACAAAAAAGATAATATACTAAGATAGAGAGTGGAGAAATTCTCAAGAATGTTAGTTTTCCTAGTTTTGGGTTTCCAAGTGAAATATTTGTGTAAAGTGTGTGTGAGCCATTAATAATTAATGTTTTGTAGATTTTGTTTATCATTGCTTTAATTGCACAAGTTTATCAAAACTCTTTAAAAATTTCTTTTGCTTTTTTCCCTAGAGTATCGTTTGGCCTTTCTTAGAAGTTGTCCTTTCAACCCAAGTTTCCAGAGTTCATACTGACCCCATCTAGTCATTTTGGACTTCTTCTATCAAATTGTATATTTTGTTAACTCTTACTAAGATCCCGGTGTTAAGTTCTCTATGTTAGGTAGTGCTTTCTCATGAGTTTGATAGTCCAATGTGGAAGGCTCATAGATTTTCATATTCTCCATATTTATTACTAACTAATTGTGCAAATATGGGGGTAGACTGAGTTTGTAGGCATTATGACCCACCTTATCAAACACTCCAAAAGTACAATAGCATAGAACCTTTATCTTCTTATTAGTCCCCCTTAGTCTTTCCTTAATCATATGCATGAAAACTCTCTCTTATGCTTTGAATGGTTTCTCAATTTTGTGTTGATCATGCATGGCCTTGTACTTTCTTATGACTTCTCCAATGCCTCACGTACTTCAAAATGGATCTACCTAATATTATCAGTGAACTTTTTGGCCTTAAATGCTTCTCCTATGGTGTTTCGCTCACTCCTCCTTTCCATTCATATACTACATTTAAGAGCGAAGGAAACAAATACCTAAAGCAAGTATCAAAAGGTGACTTGTTGGTAGAATCATGTATTACTCTATTATAAGTGTGTTGAACGTAAATTAAATTTTTGTTCTATGTCCTTGGATGATTTTGATTGTAACCCCTAAAAATATGAACCAATTTCCTATTCATTTCTTTTGTATCCTTGTATGTATGTGGATGGAAAGTTGTATAACTCAACTTAGAGTCCATCTTCTCTTAAAGTGTTGTCTAAAATGCACTAAGAAATCCAATGCATCTATCTGATATGATGCTCCTTGGTATCCCAAATTTCACCTAGACCTTTACAAAGAACCTGTTTGAGGCATCCTGTATCTTGATGGTGTTTTTACAAGGCACGAGATTGCACATCTCGCTAAACCTATCAATTGCTACAACTAGATAGGCATGTACCTTATTTGTTCTTTGCAAACCACCCTTGAAATACATGGAGATTCTCTCACATGGCTTAGTAAATATAGGTAATGGATGGTATGTACCTTTATTTATATCATTGGGCTTGTTGGTACATCAAATTAGGAATCCTCTAATAAACCTAGCTACATATTCTTTCATTACGGACCAATACACCTACTTTTGTAAGTTGGAAACTATTTTCCCGACGCCAAAATTCCTTGCAACTTTGGATGTGTGAACTTCTTTGATAAGCTACAATCTTTCATCTTTAGGAACGAAGAGCTTATCTAGTTTATAGAACAAACCATCTTGAAGATGATAGTAAGCCTTATTTTCACCCTCTTCTACACAAATATGTCCCTGTAGCTGTTGAAACACCTCTTTAAAGTCTTCATCTTATGTGTATGCCTTTTTGCATGCATCATGGGTGAAAGGATGCATGTACATAAGAGTTCCCAAATTTGGATGTAGGTGGTATTGAGAGTATGTCTTCCAACTTATTAGTGTTTCCACTCTTATCCTTGATTATTAGATTAAATTGTTGTAAACAAACCATCCACTTGTAGTGTATGGTTTGTTGAAGCTTACTTTAGGCCTATAAGTACTACAATTCTACACAAATATGTCCATGTAGCTATTGAAACACCTCTTTAAAGTCTTCATCTTATGTGTATGCCTTTTTGGATGCATCATGGGTGAAAGGATGCATGTACATAAGAGTTCCCAAATTTGGATGTAGGTGGTATTGAGAGTATGTCTTCCAACTTATTAGTGTTTCCACTCTTATCCTTGATTATTAGATGAAATTGTTGTAAACAAACCATCCACTTGTAGTGTATGGTTTGTTGAAGATTACTTTAGGCCTATAAGTACTACAGTGGTTGGTGATTAGTGTGGATGATGGTATCATTAACCATTAGATAGTGCTTCCAACTCTTAAATTCTTGAACTAAAGTAAAGAGTTCAATATCATATGCAGGGTAGTTCAAGACTCATCCATGAAACATTGAAGAATGGTACCATAATCCTTTGCTTTGTTATTTTATTCTCAGATATAAAATGAAAATTTAAAAAAAGGGGCACTCACTATGGAGTTGTCATGGACATTGTGGCCAATATGGTTGCTAGAATATCTTCCACTTCCTCTATTATACCTCAATATATTGCTCCAAGATTCTCTTCTCAACTATGGAACAATATACAAGAAGAATGCAACCCATTCTTTTCCTAGCGGCCCAATATATAACATAGCGTGATAGTCATCTAGGGCTACAATTAGGGTTTTTGCATGCCTTAACCCCCAACTGATGTTAGGTTTTTGGATTCTATATATAGTTTTTGAAAATGCACACATGACTCACACAACATGTGTGGATAATTGGAGTTGATGTGGCATCTACTTGAAAGGTCAACTTGTGAGAGGCATAACTTCCACATACAAACTCTGATTGAGGTATTTTTTGCACAATTGGAAAGGTCTCATTGTGTAGAAAAAAAACCAAGAGAATGGGAGCTAAGGTTATAAATATTTGACCCTAAGAACAACCATTGAAGGCTTCTAATAGGCTTTAGAAGGTTCTAGACTCAAAATCAACAAAGTGGAACCTACCCATAAAGAAGGGCCCTACAAGCTAGTACCTCCATTTTTTCCACTTGGAAAACACCAAAATACATGAAAAATAATATAATGATTCATTTAGATCACTTTGGCTCTTTTGTCCATTTCCATATAATTTTTCCACTGAGAGTTATTTACATTAGGTCCAATCTTGTAATACTCAAACCCTCTCTCAACTATGATTGACGAATATCATTCCATGAGTTTAAGTTCCATTTACTTTCCATTGCTCCAAAGAAATTCCTTCTATAATTTATGGATTTGGGATCCTATGAGGAGATTCCTATCCCAATAACATGTACATAATAATCACCTTCAATGCCACTGCATTAATACGAAGAATCCTTCTCTACAGCAAGGTTTATTGAATTTTCTAGGGTCATAAATTTTGGCTCAGTTATCCATTTGAGCTTAAATTTAATAGGAATTTGTGTTTTAAAGTGTTCACTGTAGTGATCAATCAAATCCCTGCAATCATACATTTTTTAACACTCTTTCGGGGCCAAATTCCTTCATATAAGGCCTTAAATTGGGGTTTTAGTGTTTTTGCGAAACTTTTTTAAATTTGTAATTACCAATTATCTCTTAATTTATGCATTTAATTAGAAAAACAAGATGAAAATTAGTGTTCCTCTAGTTAGCTTTTAGTTAGTGGTCAATTTTTGAGTCACGCGAGAATTTTCTAAAATTAGCAATTTTTGAAAATGTCAGATAGTAGTTATAAGGGGTTGAACCTTCATTGTAATGGTTAGGATGGAGAAGGAATAACAGATAGTTATTTTTCCATTCTTGTGTGTTTGTGTGGTTTTTTTATCTCGTGAATGAGTCAAAGTTTATTGGCTACATCAAGGTGTTGCAGACATTTACCACCTTACACACTCATTTTGGTCAATTTGGCCTAGTTAAACCATTATCCTAAGTATTATTGACTTAATTAACATCAAAGGAGCACTACATGACATCACCTAGATCACACCCACGCCTACCTTTAGTCAAGGAGGCTAACTTAGCCTTCTCCTACATTCAGGGAGGCTAACTGGAGCACTCCAGGGGTGATCTAAGTGTCATTAATGCCCCATATTGCTAACTGATGGTTACAATCAGCTAAACAGAGCAGTGAAGGTGCCCTCCATCATTAAATTGATTATTTATTGATTATTTAATGAACCGGAGTCAACAGGGGCGCCTCCAACCACTTCTGATGTTCAGTTACACTTCAGTTAACCTCATCGGGGTTCATTGGAGTCATTGATGCGCTACCACTTGTTGGTTGGTTTGCTGTGACATGTGTCTAACCTACTTTTAGTTAGACTCGGCCATTGCCCCGAGAGGCACTCTACAGCCCAGTATGGGGGAGATCTTGTAATGTGATGTAACATTAGTAACGTTTGTAACATGTCTGCAAAAAATAATAGTGATAGTGAATATTATGGGAGAGATCTTGTAATGTGATGTAACGTTAGTAACGTTTGTAACATCTCGGCAAAAAATAATAGTGATAGTGAATATTATGGGAGAGATCTTGTAACGTGATGTAATGTTTGTAACATGTCGACAAAAAATAATAGTGATAGTGAATATTATGGGAGAGATTTTGTAACACAAAATAAAAAATAATATCACTTTCGTAACGTTATTTTTATTAATAAAAAATAAATTTTCTAATAGGTGAGAAAAACAATCTAATATGGGGGAGATGTTGTAATCTTCCTACCTAACAAAACAATAAAAAAGTAAAAATTTAATTATCCGTGAAAAAAATATGTGGGTCAAGAAAAAACACAAAATTGAATTATCTACAAAAAAATATTGGCCTTACACATGGTTTTAAAACCATGTGCAAGGCAATCTAAACAACCCATTTTCTTATTGTACATGGTTTATGAGGCTTTGCACATGGTTTTTAAACCATGTGCAAGACCTCCTAAACAACCCATGGTTTTATTATACATGGTTTAGGAGGGCCTTGCAAATGATTTTAAGACCATGTGCAAGGCCTCCTAAACAACCCATGGCTGTAGGAGGGCCTTGCATATGGTTTTAAAACCATGTGTGGGAAAATGATGCAATGTTCGTTCCTAACAAAATAAAAAATAATAAAAAATATTATATGTCGGCCATAAATAATATTAAATATTAATAATAAAAATATTATATGTGGACCTTAAATAAAAAGATGTCTCTTTTGGTTTGAATCAAATCAATGGATACCTAAGAAGAGGTTTGCACCTCCAGATATTTGATCCATCTTGGCGCTTGATAGAGCCTAGGATTTGGATCTACGCTGGTTTATTGCACTCCGACTTTAGTTAGGGATCAGTTGAGGCAATTAGGGTTTTGATCAGTGGTTAACTTGAGTGTTGACTGTGGCTTACATTTAGTTAAGCTAGACTCACTCATTCAATTTGAATGACCTCCTTGGGAATTCAAATTGCTTTGTCATTCATGCTTGCAGCATGATTTTGTATTGTATTACTCATTCTTTGTGTGAATATACAAAGCGGCTACTCATTTTGTCACACAATTACACCATTTTCATGACTTATTGTTATTAATCTTTGATGAGACTTGTGTTTAGTCCCTAGATTACTGTGACAGATTAATACAAGGGTACAATAAACTTCTTCAAGGGGCACATTACTCCAACCCAACAAGTCAATTTTTCAACCATAAGACCTCACAAGTTTTCCAAAAATACTTTTTGTTGTCCTCACTTCCATGTATATGAATAGAAACACATAAAGGGTTTTGTTTCTTAGGCCATTGCTAAACCAACCAACAAGAAGTAGGGTTTGTACATACTTCTTCCCATTCATTTTAGATCATGGGAATATATCTTGAAGGATATTCTCATAGGGATATGGACAATGCAATAAAACCACAAAATTATATTTATGATTTTTATTAGTTCTTTGAGATGGAACTCTTAGTGCATTGTAGAAAGAAAAACTCAACATAACACAAAATGAAATAATTATTTGTACATGTTTGGGTAAATTTTAGGCTTCCCATGTCCATTATATCAAATAGAGATATTAAATTCATCTCCAACTTTTGAAAACCCCTTTCGATCACGTTGGACACAAGATTTTACATAGCCATAACCTTCACCCAAGGATAGATGGATATAGTGAAGTTATAAATGAGGACACTATTCACCTTACATGCACGTATCGTCATCAACACCCCATACTTGGAATGACATTTTTTCTTTCACTCAACTCAACTAGAATATAGCTCATCACATATTTACAAAATGTAACCCCTTTGAATTAGACTTCTTTGGATTTTAACCCACAATACAAATAAACTGGGTGTATCCAACACCACTAGATGTAGGAACATCTGCATCGATATTGAAAGAAATTAACAAAGTAGTGTGCTTCATAAAACAAATTTAGAATGCAAAACATGTTGATGAATTTCTACTTTAGACATATGAAAAATATAGAAATCACCATGATAGACACAATGATTGAAATAACTTCTTAATTAGAGATAAGTGATTTGTAATCTAGCTTGGTTATCCCAATGTATGGATCGCAAAAAAAATCGCAATAATTTACTGGTAGAGATTGAAATCTATTGCTGCTATATTCCACTATATTGTCCAGAAATACATAAAATATGCCATTATTATTATTATTAATATACAACAATGAGATAAAAACAAACAAAAATAAAATAAAATAGCAAAAGAATCAATCACACATGTCACACAATAGATTTACCCTAAATAAAACTCCAACATCAACATTTAAAGCAATAATAAATTGTAATCTAATGGGGTAATATTGAAGGTCAATACATTTTCGTTGAGATTTTGTGTATTACTACTCTTACTTTGATACTAATCATATGGGATTTTTCATTGCCCCGAGATAGACTCTCTCATTGGATTTTCATGAACTTAAAATGAATAATGGGAAACCTTTTTCATGTATCACGATATCTAGAACAACCTTGTGCATTTACTATTATTTTTTGGTGTGTGGGGATATTATATATCCACTATGGACAAGTCTTGATGTGTTGAGCTTATTCATCCTTGTAGTATTTGGAGCATTCCCTTAATTGATGCATTCATCTCTCTCTTACCATTGGAATAAGAACTAGACTTGTAAGTCTCTTTTGTTATCTTCTTTGTGTGTCCTATCATTACACACATTTTGGCGACTTTGAGAAGTCTAACCATCTACCAAGAACTGATTAAGCTTGTCCAATGATAGCCTACTAGAATTGCTTAAACTTATTATCCTTCATTTTCCTTCTCACATGTGTTGAGGGTGACATTGAGTCCATTTAGAAGCCATGTGTCTATTGGTCATTGGTATTTTCTAGCCATACTGGCGGTGTCATCTATGTTAGAGGGGCAATTTCTTACCGAAGTGCGTTCTATCGACAACCTCTCTTATGATGTCAATGCTTTCCTTCAATAACGAATCCTCTCTATTAATGGCGGTGTCATCTATGTTAGAGGTGCAATTTCTTACCGAAGTGCGTTCTATCGACAACCTCTCTTATGATGTCAATGCTTTCCTTCAATAACGAATCCTCTCTATTAATGCATCTAATGACATTGCCATTTATTATTTATGATTATGTTGTTAGTCACATTGTTGTCGATTAATATATTGTTGGTTCCATTTCTATTCACAAATGGCGTTAGTGACGTTGTTGTCGATGAGTATATTTTTAGTTACATGCTTTGTTAGTCCTTGTTTCTATCAATAACCTCCTTTTGATGTATTCTTTGTTGATGATCATTTTTTATCATTTTTTATCTTCTCAAGTTGATTTATGCACCATGCACATTATCCTTTGTCTCTCTTTATCTTCTTGTGAACTTTTTTGTTTTTCATATCTCTTCGTTACAACTTTGGAGTGTTGGAATCGTTGTCCTTTGTTTATCGTATGGTGTGTCCCTACATTGAACTTTTTGTTTTCATAACCATCACAAGTGAGTTATAAATCATTCTAACACTATTATGATTCATTGTTTGGATTGGGTATTCCAAAGCAAGGGTTGTCACAACAACTCTTACGAAAAATAATTTTACTAAAAGGAATTGAAATTCCGCCATTGCTATCGAAATTTTTATTATAATAATAATAATTTACTTTTAAGGTCATGACCTAACCAAACACCAAATTGATGTATGAGACCCTCGTGTTTGTGATTCAAGGGACTCCCCTCATATAGTAATTTGACCGTGTAGTCTATAGAGGTGCACATACTCTACTTCCCTCCAAATTTGAGCATACGGCCTCTTAGGAGGAAACAATTGCTCTTAAACATTTTTCCACTAAAGTTATACTTAGAATATACCAAGTATGGAATTATCACTACTAATAATATACAAAAATGGAATTTGAGAAAAATGAACTAAAATAAAACAACAAAACAATGAATCACACCATTAGCACAAGATATTTACCTTGAAGAACCTAATGTGGGAAAACTCTAGCTTTCCACATTGTAATATATTATGCACTCTAGTATAATTAAATTGAAGAACAAACACTCTCATTGAGATTTCTCTCACTATGTTGTAAACTATATGATATTTGTCATTACCTTGACACATTGTCTCATTAGATTGTTATGTGTTCAATAAAAGATTTGACTTTTTAGACTTTTTCTCATCTTAATATTCATAATACTCCTTTTGAACTACCACGGTTTCTTGGTGTCTCAAGATAGTGTAGCTTGACTTGGGACAAGGTGTTATGAGTAAATTCATGCTAGCAGCTTATTGGAGCAAATTTGGGGTCTGAAAAGGCCCTCATAAAAAAAGAGCCAATTAAAATGGGCCTCATAAAAAAAGGATCCAACCAGTATAATTTCAAGAAAAATTTCAACCATAGTGGTTGACTTGTCATATTTGTCATAAAACTTCTTTTTTTTCATATTTTCAACATATCTCCCTATTGTTTTACTCAAATTTCGAGCGGGAGCACTCGTTGAATGCAGAATTCAATTCCACGTGAAGTAACACGTTTTTTCATGTATTTCTTATTTTTTGTGGGGTGGGGTTCCTCAAAAGTATGCAACAATCATTAGATGTGGGATTCCAATGAGTTCTCCCACTCAAAATTTGAGTAAAACCACAGGGAGATATGTTGAAAATACAAAGAAAAATAGTTTTTCTCTCTTCTTCCAAAATTCTTAAATATTATTTTATTGTTTTAACTATTATTTTATTATTTTCCTTAGGAGGCCCATTTTAGACCCCAAATTTGCAGTAATCTCTTTGGAGTAGTTTCTACATTGATGGATTTCTCCCTTTATTCCCCTTAATATTAAAACCCACCCATTTTTCAAGACTTGAAAGTCTATGCATTTTTCTTCTCTATGTTGTCTTGTCATTACCCATATTCCAAATTCCCCAATAACCCTAGCTATATTCCAATAATTAGTTATATAGTCAAATAATTGCTCTTTAGAATCAATTCAACTTCCTATCCTCTTCTCTCTCGTACATGTTGAGGATCACATGGAATCCATATAGGAGCTAGATGTATGGTGGGTCATCGCTCTTTTTTGTTCATGGTCGTAGTATAAACTACTTCAGTGATGGAATTACCCATCAAGTGATCATTTTTTAGAACCTCTCTTCCTTGTCAATGATTTCCTTTGTTGTTGAATCCATTGTCGTTGAATTTTGTTGTCAGTGAATCTATTGATGGTGACTTTGTTACTAACAAGTCTTCAATTGGTGACATTACTGTTGGGGAGTTTGTTCTTGGTAACTTTATTGTCGATGAGTATGTTATATTTGATTTCAATGTCGTTGAGCCTATTGTTGGCCATCGTTTTTTATATCCTCCCTGTCATTGAATTCTCTATCCGGTTACTTTGTTAAAGATCCTTTTGTCAAACAATCTTTTGCTAGTGCCATAATTGTTAGCATATGTATTATCGTAGTATTACTCCTTAATGAACTCCATGTCGATGATCCTTCTATCAAGGATTTTTTTTATGAGTTTCTCTATTAACATTCATCTTGTTGATGAGTCCTTTGTTGACGAACTCTTCAATAATTAGCCAAATTTTTCCCTTTTGCATGTCCACTTGAAAATAAATTGTGCTCCATTTTGGATCACTTAGTCATTTCTTTAACCCTTTATCAAAATCATTGGCATACTTAGCCGAATTCAGTTTTCTATGTTGATGTTGTTAATGAACCTTTTTAGATCACAACTCCCAATGGGATGAGTTTGGTCCCCGAAAACTTACAAACTTCAAGAAATTGGGATATTGGCCTTGGATATTAGATCAAACACACCCTTCACTAGAGAACTCTTATGTTTCTACACCAAACATGATTTCCTTTAGGTCATATTCATGTTCTTGTATTTATTTATGCCCCTGACACAATGGCCTTTAGATTGTCTTCATCTTCTCAATATTGTGTCAATTTCTAGTGTTTGCGGTTGTCTATTACAAATTTGAACGGTTAGACAACATTTCTTTTCTATCATCCTCCTCCTACAATATCTTTCCCTTCATTAAGTTGTCAACTCTTGTACTAATCCAAAGTGAGTTAATAACTTATTTGATACTAATACGATCCTCAATCTCACTTGTGTATCTTGAATTTTTTTCAACATAACAACTATAGAGTTTTTATATTAAAAAAATGTTGAGTTCAGACTCGGCTCCAAACAGGGCAAAAAATGTAGTTCATACTGGCTATTACTAAAGCTGAATAACAAAAAAATTACAATCCTCTACTTTTTCGCCATAGGAAAAAGCCATTGTAAAACTAGATTACTACTATACTTTCTGTAAAATATTCCTAGAATTTGTATTATTGTGCATAACATAGAAAATTCAGAACTAAGCATGGACAAGGCACATTTTTTCCTTGGAAACTTTAGGATCGCAAAGCTGGAGTGTTCTGATTTTTGCCTGTTTCATCCTTACTCGAAGTTTCAATCGAATAGGTTATGCATTGTAAACTAGAGCATCCTCCACCTCCTTGGCCTTATGAACTAACTTAACCAACTTAATTTCATGGAGACTAGGAAACAAATCTTCCACAATTCTTGATTGTTTTTCCACCATTATTATCAGTTGGTGTGATTCATTGTTTTCCATTGAACTCCCTCCATGCTCCATTGCCAACCTAAATTGTAAATGATGAAAGGCTAAGAAAAAATCCTAAAGATCGCTCAAGAGGCTTCGACATAGTCCATTGTAGAGGCAATTTTACCACCGATTATCATCAAACATAACATGAATGGTTACCACTTGAGTTAAGAGAATACATAATTGCACTCAAAGGTTGAATGTAAGAGTTGCACAATTGATCATGGAGGAAAAATTAGGGTTGTGGCATTTCCCTTAATTCTAATGTTCTTAGAGAAAGGAAAACATAAATATTGGCCATTCGATCTACCTTAGCATTAAGACTTCTCAAGATGTGGAAAAACGAATAGGATTCTAACAGTTTTAGAAGTTCCACGATATGTCTACAGAGATGGTTTCCATATGAAAATCTTTCATTCTTCATCCCCTGAAACTGACAAATAACAATTAGTGAGTCTCCCACAATGATGATTTTTCTTATGTTCCAATACTTCATGAGTCAAAATCCATACTAAAGAGACTAAAACTTGGCTTGGTTGTTCGTGGCATGCCCTAGTATCCCCTAAGCATACTTATTTTTTCTCATCAAGGTTTAAGAAAATCCCTCATGTTTAACTATGGTTGACCATGGAATAGTATGGTTAACCATAGTTGACTATGGTTAGCCATGTTTGACCATTGCTAACTATGGTTTATAATGGTTGACTATGTTTGACCATGGTTGATTATTCTTAATCATGGTTTTGCTAGGTTGAATTTGTTTGGCTATCAATTACTAGGTTTGACCATTGTTTTCCATGGATGACCATGTTTTCCTATGATTGACCATGGCTGACTTTGTTTACCTATGATATCCCATGTTTGACTATGCTTGACTATGGTAGATCATGATTGATTATGGTCGAGTATGTTTGATTACGGTGAATATGTAAGACTAGTTGACAATGGATGACTTTGCTTCACCATGGTTGGCTCCTTTTGATGATGGATGACTAATGTTGGTTATGGTTAACGATGCATAACTATGGTTGTCCATGTTGACCATGGTTAACAATGGTTTACTATAATTGACCATGTTCACTATGATTTGACATGGTCGGCTTTAGTAAAGAGATTAAATTGAAAATTATGTTACATTGTGACATTAAGAGGTAGACTTGAAAATTTTGTCACATTATGAGAATAAGAGGTTCACTTTAATAAAATGTAAAAATGTGACATCATGGCTCACAACAATTTTCTATCACATTAAGAGGAAAACTTCAATATTATGTCACATTGCGACACAAAGATGTTGATAATATCCATGTCACATTGCAACACTTAGCTTATTTGGATTATGTTCATTTTTTATGGTTATGTCATAATGAGACATTCATAGTTTTGGAGATATGTTGAATTATTAAATGTTTCTAAGTAGCTATGTCAAATTGCAATGTTCATTGAGGGCTATGTTACACTATGACATTAAGAGATGATCATCACTAACATTAAAATTATAACTTCAACAATATGACTATGGTTGACTATGGAATCATATTGTTGACCAAGTTTCACTATGCTTGAATTTAGTTAACCATGGTTGACTATGATGATTCCAATTGACCATGGTTGAGTATGGTTTCCTATGTTTGATTGTGGATGACTATGGTTAATTATACTTTTCTCACATTATAACATATAAGTTAGTTGAACTATGTTGATGTGTTATCTTTGTCAATTGTTATGTCACACTGCGGCGTTAGAAAAGGGATGTGTAGCGCTATGATGTTTAAAAAGGAATGTGTGACATTGTGACATAACAAAAGGGTCATGTGTGACATTGCTTAATGGGTGTGTTGCATTGTGACATTCACCTTGGTTAATTGATGATAATTTGCTACATTACGTAATTGTCATGTTACTTTGTGACATTTATGAAGGGTCATGTCACATTACAATTTCCACGAAGCATTTTGGTCGATTGCCTCCTTCATTTTGTTCAGTTGACCATGGTTGACAATCGTTGCCTATGTTTGATTATGCTTCTTTATGGTTATGTCATATTGCAGTGGACACCATGGTTGAACTATAATTTTGTGCTATGTTTGACAATGTTTCTGACACATTATGACATTTAAAAAGGGAATACGATGTTTTAAAGGGTCATGCTTGATTACAGTTCAATCATCAATGGGTATGTCAAATTGTGATGTTCATCTTAGTTAACTTATGTGAAATTGATACATTCTAGAGTTGTTATGTCACTTTGCAATGTTCAACAAGGTTATGTCGAATTGCAATTTCCATAAAGGGTTTTGTTTGATTGCAATGGTCATTCATGGTTATGTTGCAGTTTGATGTTTATCTTTGTTAGCTTATGTCAAATTCATATGTTCCTGAATTACTATGTGACATTGCAACATTCATAAGGGCCATGTTGCACATTGTGACCATACATTATATATATTTTTACGATGTAAAAAAGAGTTGGTATCAACTTATAATTTGATATCTCCATATTTAATATTAAACCTTCCTTTCTAAATACTTCAAAGCATCTCTTTTCAATTTTCATTTTTTTTTATAATTTATTTCTAAATTTTATTTTTATAATCTATTTATCAATTTTCCATAATCTTATTCTAACTCTCTTGATTTGCCTCAACCCTTCTTGTATTTTTTTGGGAGCTAGTATCCTTGCTCTTGCTTTAAGTTTTACACCCTTCTTGTATTTTTTTGGGAGCTAGTATCCTTGCTCTTGCTTTAAGTTTTACATATATTATGATAAAATCATAACTTTATTTTATTTCTTTAATAACAACTTTATATAGAATTAATTAAAAACAAAGATGATACATGAATGTTAATGGAAACTCTCAGGTACTTTTATACATTTAGTGTATAATCTTTTTACATATTAAAATTTGATGTTTACTTAAGCATATTTTGTATATTAAAAAGTTAAATTGTCAATCCAATCGAGAGACCACGCTACCTATAGCATTCTACATTATAAGATGTTTCATATAGTTATCACATATAAACCAACATTGTGACATTAATAGGATGTATCATAAAAACTACTTTAAAATATCATAAAACTAAATACATATAATGATTCTACACTTTCCTATTTTCTTAAAAAAAATAATCCAAATAATAACATATTAATTAATGGAACTATATATATATATATAATTAATTAATTAAAAAAAATCTATAACATTTTGGTCTAGTTTTCTAGCTTGGAGATCGATTTGGAGATTTGGTGTGGTGTTGCCAAGCGGTTTTTGTTCTGGAACATTCTCCCAATTCTCTGCATTTTCTGGCTTTGTTGGCGGGTCGTTGAGTGGATGTGAGGCTTCTTGCTTCAAGAAGATCCTCCTTTGTTGCAGCTCTATCTGCGTTGGGTGACTCTCTCTTTCGGCGTAATTTGTGTTGGCTGCTTTGATATTGCAGGCTCTCTGGCGTGAGATCCTTAGTTGCTTTCAGCCTTGATCTATTGGTTTGCTTTTGCAGGTTCTGTTTGTGGCTAGCTGTGCTTTCTCTCTCATGGATGTTGGAGGAGATCCTCCTCCTCCTCTTCCTCCTGAGTTAGATGCATTCAAACGACTGGTTGCTTCATGTGGCAAGAGGAAAGGGGGTCCATATACGCAGAGATTTGTGAAGAAGGTTGATATTCCCTTAGTTGAACTGCCCACTGAATGGATCTGGTGAATGACACTAAATCTTGCTGAGCGCGGGCTTATCGAGAAAATTACAGGTCTCTGGCCTTCTCCTAAGGCTATTGATGGTTGGGTTTAGAGAAATTGGAGGCCCTTAGTAACTGAAGGCATCCGAAACCATTTTGTAGGCAGAGGATATTACATCTTTGTGTTTTATTTAGCCGAAGATTGTGACCTCATTTTTTGAAATGGACCATACTTCATGGGCCCTCAGGGACTCTATATGAACAAGTGGACTCCTGATTTTGACCCCACGGAAGATGTTCCATCCGCAGTTCCTATCTGGGTAAGACTCCCTCACTTACCTTTACACTGCTGGAACTCAGATTCTCTGGAATCCATTGGGAACAAGCTGGGAAAGTACATAGATAGGGAAAACAGGAAAGATCAATATTCATGTGCAAGAATATGCATTGAAGTTGATTTGGAGACTGGATTGCCAGAGGCGATCAAGCTAACAGTAGATGATTGGTCTCACATTTAAGAGTTGGACTATGAGAAAATTCCTTTCAAGTGTTGGTTCTACTTGTTAAAATATTGTAACTTAGGAAGATATTCTATTGTACTTTGGTGTACTCTCCTTTGGAGATGTTCTTCCTCCATTCGGAGATGTCCTTGATGTAATTGGTCATGTAAAAGTCATGAGGTAAACCCTCTATTGTAAGTCAGGGAAATAGTACCCACAGAAGTATTATATAAAATGTATTTTGAGTCTCCAAAGGTACGTCGACCCTAATTAGGGAACCTAGCCGACCTAGTTAGTTAGTGGAGGGACTCACCTAATGAATATAAATAGGTGAGGCACCTCTCTCATTGATCATATCTCACACTCAAGTATTGCGCTGGAGAGAGAGAGAGAATGATTCTACTGTGGAAGATGAGCAACTATTCTTGTTGCTGGGGTTTTACACTGGCTTGGTTGAATTCTATACTGAGGAATTATTGTGGGGTTTTCTCCCTTATGGTTTCCCTAAGGAAAATCCTTGTGTTCTCTTGTGTTGCTGCATTTGTCTTTCTTTCAGTGATCCTTTGCTTATGGTTATGATGTTATGATGCTAAATGTTTTAGATCTTGTATAGCCATTAAAAATATAACATGGAACCAGAGCTACCCAGAAAGAAGTCTTTGTGCAGCTGAAACAATGCTACAACTACAACTATTGAAGATTAGGGTTTCAAGCTTGAAAACCCTAAAAGACCAAAACTAGTAATTTTGGGACTTTCTCCATATCTCGATATCAAAAAATCCTAAGGAGCTGAAACTTTTATAGGTCGAAGATAAATTCCTGATGTACCTTGTGTAAAATTTTCAGCCTCATATTCGCTATAATTTAGGATATATGATTCCTCCAAATCAGGGTTCCATCCTCTCCCAGATTTCAACCTTAAACAGGTGACCTAGGGAGAATCGATATATCTCAGGCTAGGAAGGTCCAAATGAGATTTTGTAAGTTGTTCCAGAAAGGGCATGGGATGTAGTTTTTGTGTTAAAAATTTTAGACCCCGAAGGTGAACGAGTGACATGTGTAAGTCCGTACAAGTTTTCTATGATGAATAGTCCTGAAATAATTCACCTTGGGAAAATTAGTATAATTCCCAATTGGTGAAACCAATTCTGCTCTAACCTGTGGTTATGGAAAGAGGACAGGCGAGGATACCTCAGTACGAATTTTTAGACATAGAGGAGCAGTACTTCAGCGATATCATAGAAACAAGATCAGTCATTTCTACAGAAGAAGCCAGGAAAAAAAAACTAGGGCTTCCTGTTTCGGTCACTTCCATCCACCAATTAGTTGAAGAAGAAGGACCATCAAATTCACCCTAGGAAGTTGACTCTCTTTATGTAAGAATTTTCCAATTCCATGAACTTTCATTTTTTTGACCTAACACTGTTGCCAGAGAAAACTAGGGCATGAAATATTTTGCAATTATGTCCACAATTTTGGGAAAATAAGTATACAGCTCTGCTTGCCTTAAGGAGGCGCACCTTTCTATCCATTCAGATATGAAAGATACCTAAGTTGAAAAATTAGGGTTTCTCTATCAAACCCTAGATCCACCAGAAGCAGTGTTTCAAAAGATCCTTCAAGCAAACATCAAGTTGAAACAATCTCACTGGTAAGTTTCATCCTTTCTATTTCCATTTGAGGTTCTCATTTTTCATAATAACAAACAGTACCAAGATTGAGGACAAGCTTGAAAGAGTCAAGAACCTTTAAGCATGGAATTATAGAGTGCTTACCATACTTGAAGAAGCATGCCATGAATAGCCATGTCAAAGAAGAAGCCTCAGATCTAGATGAAGATGAAGTCGAAGCCAAGAAGGACCTAGCCAAAACAAAGATGAGCATTTCCGCCTCCATTGGATCTCATAGATATAATCCTTGAAGAATCCCAAGGATATGTTCGATGTAATGAATAGTATGAACGAAGATGACCTTGGAAACGCAACTCAAAGAATGTGAAGAAAACATTCAATGATTACTTCACAAGAAGACCTCATCTCAAGGAGCAATTAGAAGTCATTGAAGACAATGACAAAGAAGCAGAAGCATAAATTATAACTTTGAATGGTCTCCCAAATTCACTCGAGAGAGTTGTCCTAGTAGGAGGATCACATATGAAGAAATGCACGATTGATTGAACAAGAGATGACAATCAATCCCTAACAACTCAGGCCAAGAAGAAGAAGGAAGAACATTCACGCCAAGAATAGAAGGACATCTCACAACTCAATAGTTTAGTTGTGATGAGAAAGGACACCTTGCAAAAGAACGTCCCAAGAAGGAAGAATGGAAGGATGTTATGATCTAAGAAGTACCAGTCGATCATACAAAACGATGTCTGGATATGAGTTCGAAACATGAAGGGAAGTTTTGTAAAGTCTTCCAATAAATCTACAAAACTAAGCATACCACCGATCGTAGTATCAAAAGATACGAAGCAAGGTTCATGGGTTCTATCAAAAGAGAGATTCAATTTTGGAAAGATATTGCTCTAGGTGCTAGACACACCTCTTCAGTAATGGATATTACACTAGACTTTTGGTGTAATCAAAGTAAAAGAACAAATCAAGCAAACTATATAGTTTGAGACTCTCTACAGAGAACCACCTATGTACAAAATGATTTGTACAAGCTCAGTAGGAACCCATAGGATAGCACATACAGTCACATGAGAAACTCGAGGATCAAGTAGAGTGATGGAGATCCCAACCTTTAATACAAGGTTGAAGATATAATCCTATAAAGGACAAGAGGAAACTTGCAACAAAGTTCGAGATGAATGATCCTGATATCTACTGACATAGATGGATACAAAGAAGATTAACAACAGAGGATACTACCTATCACCCCAATGTCCTAATACAGATGCAGAGGGAGGATGGTGCTCCACCTAAGAGGGACTGACTACGGTAGATCTCAAATTTCGAAAATCTTGACATGATTCTTGAGATTAGAAGCATGATGAAATCCAGAAGACATTTTACTTATCCAAGTAAAATATGTAGAGAAAATGGTGTGGTACCTAAAGGATACCGCAAAGGTATGATGACTTTGATTGAGTTGGCAATACTATGTACTCCAACATATTGCAGAATGCAAAGTGTTTCTCTAAATGCAACCAAGGTTGAATATATTGCAGCTAAGAAGTAAGGAAGTAAAGATTCCTCAAGTCATGAGGAATATGATCCAGAAGAATTATACCGATGAAGATGAAGATTATACTCTTATCCATTTCATCATCAGATAAGAGGAGTTGCATTGGTAGGACACACACAAACACAATTCTATGTGATCTATGGTGTAAGAAGACTTGCTCAGTATTTCCAATCATGACCAAGATAGGAACCTGTCCTCAGAATCAGACAATAAAGTTGAAACACATTTGGCAGAAAAGAAAAAGATCAAGATGGATTCTACTGAACAAACAAAGATAAGTATCTTAATAGTCATTTCCTATATATTTAGATGTTCAAAGATGTGTACATGATATGTTTCTAGATTTAGGAGAGGTATAGTAGAATATTTGTAGTTTACTACTAATATGCAAGTGATGGGAAGGATTGTATGCAATCACCTACAAGAGAAGAAATGATGAAGTTACGGATGTACGATACAGTTGTGGATGTATAAGAGAAGAATGATGCAGTTATAGATGCACAAAAGAATAACGATGCAAGTTATAAATGTACAATGTAGTTGCAGATGTAGAAGAAGAGGATGTTAAAGAACAAGTTGTTGAAGGGAGCTGTAAAGCGCAAGTATGTTCCCACTGAGGAACAAGTAGCAGATGTATTGACTAAGCCTTCGGTTCGTGTAAAGTTTGAATACTTTCGAGACAAGCTTGGTGTAGTTCGAAAGGACCTCTCTCGAAATAGGGAGTGATAGTAGATGTTGGATGCAGTGGTGAGTAGGTCAGTCTAGGGGAGAGTACATTTGGCTAGGCTTGTTTGGCCCGAAAGGGTTAGTAAGACAGATAAGGCTTGTTTGGTCCCCAGGGAGATCCATCTATCTAACTAGGCTTGTTTAGCTCGAAAGAGTTAGTAAGTTAGACAAAATTTCCAGATGGATCTACCAGATAACTCACTGTGATGTTGCTCTGAAGAAGATGAAGGGCAAGATATATCCTCAGTATTGCTATAATGTTGATTGTTGATGACTGCTGAGATGTTTGATGGTTGTAACAGTATTGCTATATTGATTGATTGTTGATGACTGCTGAGATGCTTGATGGTTGTCACAGTATTGTTATACTGTTGATTGTTAACGATTGTTGTTGATGTTTGATGATTGTTGCAGTATTGTTATATTGTTGATTGTCAATGATTGTTGATGATGGTTGCTAAGATGTTTTGATGATGGTTGAGTCTATTGTTTCAGTATTGTTATACTGATGCTTGATGGAATGATTGCTTCAGTATTTTTATACTGATTGTTGAGATGTGTGCCTCAGTATTACTTTATTGATGATTGTTGAGATAGTTGCAGTGTTGTTACACTGATGATTGATGATTGTTGAAGTTTCAGTGTTACTACACTGCTGATTGTTTATTATTGAAATAATTGCTAAGGCAATTTCAGTATTTTTATACGGATGTTGATGATGATGTTGCTTCAGCATGTTGATGCTGATGATGTGGTTATGGTCCCAACACCTTGTGTTGATGTTGTGGTGTCAGTACCTTGTGCTGATAATGTTGATACGGTTAAAGTCACAACACCTTGTGTTAATCATGTTGATGTGGTTGTGGTCCCAACACCCTATGTTGATGGTGTTGATGTGGTTGTGGTCCCAACACTTTGTGTTGTTGCTGATGTGATTGTGGTCTCAACACCCTATTTTGTTGATGTGGTTGTGGTCCCAACACCTTATGTTGTTGTTGATATGATTGTGGTCTTAGATCCCTGTGCTGTTAATGTTGATGTAGTTGAAGTCACAACACTTTGTGTTGATGATGATGATGATGTTCCAGCATCTCTATGCTGGTAATGCAGATGATGATCTATCATTATAGATGATTTGGTTTTTAATACTAACATGCTAATGAAGTTGTTGATTGTTTCAATATTTATATACTGTTGATGCAGATGATGATGTTTCAGTATTTCTATACTGAAGATACAGATGATAATGTTTCAGTATTCCCATACTGGAGATATAGATGATGTTTCAGTATTTACATACTGAAGATGCAGATGATGGTGATTCAGTATTTCTATACCGAAGATGCAGATGATGATGTTTCTATATTCCCATACTGAAGATGTAGATGATGGTGATTCAATGTTTCTATATTGAAGATACAGATGATAATGATGTTTCAGTATTCCTATATTAAAGATGCAGATGATGATACTTATGATACAGATGACGATGCCTTCAATATTCACATACTAGAGATACAGATGATGATAGTTCAGTATTCACATACTAAGATGCAAATGATGATGGTTCAAATGATGATGTTACAAGATGAGGATTCAACACTGATGTTGGCAAGTAGATGATTCGAAAGATGTTGATGTTAAAGACAATGGTTCAGTGTTTACACACTGATGTTGGGAAGTAGATGATTCAGAAGAAGATTCAGTATTCACATACTGATGTTTCAAGAGAAGATTCAGTATTCACATACTGATGTGGCAGAAGAATATTCAGTATTCACATACTGATGTGACAGAAGAAGATTCAGTATTCACATACTAATGTTACAGAAGAAGGTTCAGAAGATGATTCAATATTCACATACTAATATGGCAGAAGATGATTTAGTATTCACATACTAATGTTACAAAAGAAGGTTAAGTATTCAGAAGATGATTATGTATTCATATACTGACGTGACAGAAGATGATTCAGTATTTACATACTGATGCTACAGAAGATTATTCAAATGATTCAATATCCACATACTGATACTATAGAAGATGATCTAGAAGATGATACTGATAGTAGATGATTCAGCACATACATAAGATGATTTAGTATTTACATACTAATATTACGGAAGATGATACAACTGAGATCGATGATGAAGATGTATGATGATGTTCCAAAACTTCCTATGACATATAGAGATTCACCAGTCAGTTGTACAGTTGTAATGATGGTTGTTGTTGATGTAGAATACCTTCCTAGTTAAGAGGGAGTGTTAAAATATTGTAACTTCGGAAGATATTCTATTGTACTTTTGTTATATTCTCCTTTGGAGATGTTCTTCCTCCATTCAAAGATGTCCTTGATGTAATTGGTCATGTAAAATTCATGAGGTAAACCCTCCATTGTAAGTCGAGGCAATAATACCCACAGAAGTATTATATAAAATGTATTTTGAGTCTCCCAAGGTAGGTCGGCCCTAATTAGGGAACCTGGACGACCTAATTAGTTAGTTGAGGCACTCACTTAATGAATATAAATAGGCGAGGTGCCTCTCTCATTGATCATATCTCACACTCAAGTATTGCACTAGAGAGAGAGAGAGAGAGAGAGAGAGAGAGAGAGAGAGTCTACTGTGGAAGATGACCAACTATTCTTGTTGTTGGGTTTTTACACTGTCTTGGTCAAATTCTATACTATGGAAGTTTTGCGGGGTTTTCTCCCTTGTGGTTTCCCTGAGGAAAATATTTGTGGTCTCTTGTGTTGCTGCATTTGTATTTCTTTCAGTGATCCTTTGCTTATGGTTATGATATTATGATGCTAAATTTTTTAGATCTTGTATAACCATTAAAAATCTAACACTGCCATGGTTATGGCCATTTTTCCTGAAATTGTAAGAAAAAAATCAGAAGAGGAACTTGAAAATGAGAATGATGATTGGTGGACCCAAGTTCAGAAACCAAGAACTTCCAATCAGGACCATAGAAGGAAAGGTAAATAAGGAAATACTATGAAAGGAGTCACGTTTGTTGGCAAGAATCTTCCTAAACCTCAGGCTGTAGAAACCCCTAATGCATCTTCCAATCATTTTGTTGTTCTTAGTTCTCTTGAAGCTCCTATTCTTGGGAAAGGTGAATTGCAACAATTCGAAGGGCAAGATGATGAACCTGAAGTAGATACAGGACCAATGGAACAAGATGGAACATCTAACTCGGAACTATCTAGGGTAGGTGAATCCTTGCAGCAAAATCATATTTCTCTAAATGGAGCCAAAATTTCTCCTTCTTATGCTGAAATAACTAGGAAGAAGCTGGTTGATAGCTCAGGCTCTTCAGATGAAGATTCCTTTAAGAAACTCTCCAAAAAGGCTGTCAAAAATTCTCGAAAGGAGGCTCGAGAAGAAGAGGTCGAGAGGTTAAAGATGCAAGGTATCCAGTACACCATTGAAATGTCACTTGGTATGAGCAAGAGGAATAGGCCCCCAAAGGGAGTAATTACTCCCTCCCACCTGGGTAAATAATGCAAATCATCTCTTGAAATTGCAGGGGATTGGGGAACCCAATCAAAGTTGAAGCAGTCAAAGATTTAATGAAAGTGGTTTCCTCTAAAATTTTCTTGTTTCAAGAGACTAAGATAGAGGAGGAAGCTCTTCTTCTCTTAAGTAAAACAAAATGCAAATTGAACGTTGGAAAAGCTGTCAGTATGAGAGGCACCTCTAGGGGATTAGCTACTCTACGGTGTGATGAAAACTTTCAGCTAAAAAGATGGTTTCCCACCCAGCACTGGATTTTTAGAGATCTTTATCATACCTCAAGTAAGATCTCTTTGGAACTCTTTCATATTTATGTTCCAAACAATTTCAATGAAACAAAAGACTGCTGGAATACGCTATCAGTCTTCTTAGAGTCCAATTCTCCTATAAATATAATAGGAGCAGGAGATTTTAACATTTCATTAGCCTCTAATGAGAAAAAAGGTGGTGTCTATGGCAAGGATCATTTTCAAGCCACGGTTGAAGGGTTGATCCAAACCTGTGATCTGAATGATTTAAAACCAAAGAAAGGACGCTTCATGTGGTCCAATAACAGAGTTGGTGCTGCTAACAGTGTTGCCCGTCTCGACAGGTTCCTGGTTCATAGCACATTGATGGATGGGAAATTCATTATCTCATAAAAAAAATTGCCCATTTTTGCCCAAAATCATGTCAGATCATCACCCCATTTCTCTGTTGTTTGAAAAAGAAGAAGACCTGGGGCCAATTTCGTTCTGTTTCAGCCCCCTCTAGATTGAGAGAGATGGTTTTTGGGAGATTGTGTCTCAAGCGTGGTTTCAGTACGTTGAAGGATCCCCCAGTTTCGTCTGGGAACAGAAACCTAAGAATACTAAATATGCTTTGAAAAATTGGGTTAAAATGCCTCTTAATACTCCAATTATCAGCAAGCAAGAAAGAGTGTTTGAGTTATCAGCGATCCAATTAGGAATGGAAGAGAGTGAAATCACCAAATCTCAGTTATCCCTTGAACAATTTGCTTAATTTAAAACCTCTCAATCTTTCTGACGAGAAGAGGATCTTCAGTTGAAGTCTCGATGTCTCTGGTTACATGCGGGATATAAAAACACTACCTTCTTCCATCGTCAATGTAGGGTTAGACTATCTCGAAATCATATTTCAGAAATCTCCATTA
This sequence comes from Pseudotsuga menziesii, assembly GCA_001517045.1. Taxonomy (NCBI): domain Eukaryota; kingdom Viridiplantae; phylum Streptophyta; class Pinopsida; order Pinales; family Pinaceae; genus Pseudotsuga; species Pseudotsuga menziesii. The sequence goes on from LPNX010444954.1 coordinate 229,268, forward strand.
GTGAGGGGGGAATTATTAAAGGTCAAGATCATCTAAAACAGGCCGCAAGTAGGCACTTTCAGCTCTTGTTTCAAGAAGATGGACTCTCTGATGGTGAAGTGTCTGCACAAATTTTGGATAATGTTCCTTCTCTAGTCAGCACAAAGGATAACTATTATTTAATGAAAACCTTCACTGAAAAGGAAATTTTGGACGTCATCCGAGAAATGGAGCCGAATAAATCTCCTGGGCTAGATGGATTTTCTTTCCATTTTTATAGAGTCTGCTGGAACATTATCAAAACATATCTAATACACATCGTGACAACCTTCCAAAAAAAAACTAAAGTGAGAGGGTGTATTAACTTGACATTTCTTGCTCTAGTTCCAAAGGAATTTTACCCTTTTTCTTTTAACAAGTTCCATCCTATTTCGTTGTGCAATGCCTCTTACAAGATCCTAGGCAAACTTCTAGCTAATAGATTCAAGCTCTTGTTAGGTGAGTTGATATCTCCTCTTCAAGGGGGCTTTATAAAAGGAAGGAACTTAGTTGATAATGTAATCCAAGTCCAAGAAGCTCTCCATTCAAGTTTCCAAAGGAAGGAAAAAGGAATGTTAATTAAGATGGATGTGAAGAATGCCTTTGATCGAGTAAAGCTCCCCTTCCTCTACAAAGTCCTTCTCTCTTTTGGGTTTAGCCCTGAGTTTGTGAATTTGATCAAAGCTTGTATAGATAGGCCCTGGATTGCACCTCTAGTCAATGGTAAACCTACAAAAATTTTCCAAGCTATAAGAGGTCTCCACCAAGGATGTCTGATGTCACCTTTTCTATACATCTTGATGGCAGAAACCTTAGTAGAAAAATTCCAATTGAAAAGGAAGCTGGTTACATCCTGGGCATTAAGATTGCTAGGGGAGTGGACCCAATAAACCATGCCCTATTCGCGGACGATTATCTCCTTCTAGGAGGGGCCTCATTGAATATTGCATGGGCCTTTAATGAAATTATTCAAAAGTTATGCCTAGTTTTAGGAGCCTTGATCAATAATAATAAAAGTGCGGTTTATGGCTGGAATGTAGATCATTCAACAATTCTTTGAATAACAAACTTCTTGGGCTTCCCTAGCTTTGACAAGTGGGAGAAGATAAAGTATTTGGGGATGCCTTTAACTCTTGGATCATCTCCTCCTTCTCTTTGGCTCGAAGTGCTAGCTAAGATAAAAGCAAAAATCACTTCTTGGGGTGGTCAGTGGTTAACCAAGGCTGGAAAATTAATTTTGATAAAGGCAGCTCTTTCAACACTACCTATCTTTCAATTCTCTTTGTTGCTCACCCCTAAGTCTATCTCAACTCAAATTTCCAAACTTTTGTGAGTTTTTCTCTGGAATGGTGGTAAAGGAAGGTAGAACAAGATTCATTTGGTAAGCTGGGAAATTCTTAAAAGACCTATTTTAGAAGGTGGTTTACAAATTCATGACCCTGGTTTGGCTAATCTGGCATTGGGTGGTAAACTTATTTGGCAGCTATATGTGGACAAAAACCACCCTGTAAGTAAGATCTTTAGGATGGAATATCTTAAGGGCGGCTCTTTGAGAAATATAACAAATTCTAATACACTCACAGGCACAACTATCTGGAATTCTTGCAGAAAAGGTATCGACAATTTTAATCAACAACTCTATAGAATCCCTGGAAATGGGAAGAGGATCCTCCTCTAGGAGGATAAAATCTCTGGAAATCCTTCTCTTTCCTCTGGCATTTCATTAGAAGAGATTATGGACTGGTCAACTAACAAAGGCCTGCTTTGCTTGCCTGATATTCGTTCTTGGGATAGCGTTGGAAACTGGGCAAGTTGGTCTTTCCCTGAGCTTCTAGATCACCTCAGCTCCCAAAATAATTTGTTGCTCTCCTCTCTTTCTAGTCTTTCTCCAGTTCATAGCTCCTATAAAGACAGTTGGGGTTGGGGTAAAACTAGAGTCTACACAGCTACAAAAGGTTTCATGGAATTACAAGCTACTCACTCTTCATGATTTTCCCTTGCAATTTGGAAAACATCCGGGTCTTCGTACTATCTTCCCAAGGTGAATTTTTTCTCATGGTTGCTCTTGCACAATAAGGTGTTGACTGGTGATAATTTGTTAAAACGTGGCTTTAATGGTCCTTTTAGGTGTTATTTTTGCAAATTAGCCTTTGAAACGACAGACCATATCCTTATTGACTGTGCCTTCTCTAAATTGGTGTGGGAGTTGATGCTCCACAGCTCTAATTTTTCTGTCCTTGTCCAATCTTTTGTAAATGTTTTCTACCTTTCCTGGAATAAACAACGTCCTCAAAAATTCAACAAATCTGCTGACTGGCACAAGCTTTGGCACTTGATCCCGAAGTATACATGGTGGAAATTGTGGATTGCCAAAAACAATTGTATATTCAACAATATGACTTTGACCCCCCAGATCGTTGCATTTAAAATCAAAATGCTAATTGCTGAATCAATGGGAACCACGACGTCCTCTTCTTCCTTGCCTTCTGCCTTTTCAACGTGGTTGGGATTCAACCCACAAGGTTTGAGAAATTTGGTTTGTGTCAAACCTATCAGCTCTCCTCCCTGGTGTTTTCATGGAAATTTGGATGCATTCAAGTCATTGTGGATGAGTTCCTCTTTAGCGACAATTTTCTTTGATGGTGCATCCAAGGGGAATCCTAGGATCTCAGGTGTCGGGGATTTAGTTTTCTCTCCAGATAGATTGACATAATTCAGTTTAGTTGGGGACTTGGAATCATGTCAAATAACTAGGATGAAAGTTATAGCCTCCTCATGGCGTGTCAGATTGCTAAGGAGAAAGGATACAAGTCAATTCAAATTTTCGGCGATTTTGAGATGTTGATTAAAGCATTAAGTTCAGCTGATTATTTCAATAATTTTGCCTTGAATAAATATCTGCAGAGAATTCAGAATATATTGAAAGAAATTGACATGGTCGCTTCTTTTCACACCCTTCGGGATCTAAATAATCTCACAGATGCCTTGGCTAATAAAGCATGCATGTTGTCTCAAGGTTTCCTTAGCATCAACGGAGAATCCAGCTATTTCATCCAATTTCTTAATTGTGATTCATTAAGGTGCAATTTGTGTAATTGGGAGTTTTTTTCCTAATCTGTAAGAATTTGTACAGTCTCTGGCCCTTCGAAGTATTTATATTTGATTGTGTAATTGGTTGATTGGCATTTGCCAAAACAGACTTGCATTCTTTCATAAAAATAAAAATTATCCATTTGAGTTTAAAATAAAAATAAAAATCTATAACATATTAATAAAACAACTTATGTACGAGATTAAGGAAACAACTTATATATAAAATCAATTAAAAAAACTTCTATAGCATATTAATGAAACCATTTCTATATAAAATTAATTAAAAAAATGATATAACATATTAATGAAACCATTTCTATATAGAATTAATAAAAAAAAGTATGATACATGAATGTTGAAAGTAGCAGAATCTCCCAAGTATTTTTATACATGTAGTGTATAATATTCTTAGACATTAAGATTTGAAGTTTATTTGAACAATTTTTTTTGTAAAAAACAATTAAAAATCATAATAAATTAAATTAAATTAAATTGTCATTGCATTAAAGAAACCACAACGACTATAACACTCTATATTACCTCGGATGCGAGTGTTTAAACGGAGAACGTGGTGGAGAGTGGGACTCTTGATTAAATGTCACCCGCCGCAGTTGTTATATCCTCTCGGGTATTTACGCAAACCTCCTCCCAACGAAGGCGTTCCAACTTGGAAGGCACCCTACTTTGTACTATCAGTCCCCTCGCATAGGCTTTGGCTCTGATGGTTCACTCCACGCATCACTAGAATTTAATGGTTGCCAATATTCGGACCAGTTACCTAGTCACCTCACTCGAGGGCCTTGCACAAACTTGGATAGAGTGGCAGATTATAATCCACATCCTCTTTGGTCGCTTCATTCCTATTAGGCATTCCATATCCCAGGTTATACACAGAGAAAGGGATTTCAAGCAAGGAATTCACTCATCAACTATACCGATAAGACTTCATGCAATGCCTCACAAGGGCAGCAGCTCCAGGGGAGCACAAGGTCGTGCAGCGCTGCGACGCTCCATCTCTGCAGGTTATGGATCCCATATCCCCCTTAGTGTTCGCAGAGCAGAGGATGAATGGGAAGCATAGGCCGTTGCTCATCATCACATAACGCGACCCCTAAGGCAGAGGCTTTCACACTACTAGCGAATGAAAAATGTTCTTTCCCAGCTGCTCTGGGAACAGGACCATGCTCCTTCACCCACTACTTCAGGTACTTCTGACAACTCCTTGACTTAACAAACATCCTCGACTTCACCAAGTCTAAACTAGCAAGAACCTTTCAAAGAGATTTCCCAGCATTGAGACACCAAGCATATTGGACACGCAACAAAAGCACCACACAATGTGGCAACAAGAGGGTAGAATGAAGAGGGACATGTGCAAATTGACGACCTGCCTCCTCCAGCTGCAAAGCCACATCATGATTCATAACCTACTCCCTCTGGTGAATACAACGACTACTACAAGCCTTGTCTCACTATTGAAGAACCATGGCGAAAGCCGTAAGGTCCTAGGATTTTCGAAAATTCTCTATGTTTTTTTCTTTCTGTTAGCTATGTCGGTTTTCCTGTTAGATTTGATAGTTTTGAGTAGGGAGACTTGGTTCCCTCACAATGGGCAAGTCTAGGATATATGTTGCAAATTTTTTCCAAGGATACACGTGTTCCAAACACTATGCATGTAATTTTTGTACTTTAATATAATTCGATGCAACTTACAAAAAAAAACACACACACTATACATTATAAGATGTTCCACATGGTTATAACAAATAAACCAACGTTGAACAGGGGACGATGGCGATTCGAAGACTAGTGCAACACATTTTGGGATGGTCGGGTTATCATCGTGTAACTAGGTTCCATGAGCAAGGTCCCGTGTCTTCTGAGTGATAATTTGTTTTTCCATGTTGTCAACAAGTTTAGGAAATGAGGTCATGTTGTTAAGTTGGATAGATATAGTAGATAGTATGGCCAGTAAGTGATTAGAAGGTTATAAACATGCATGTTACGGAGAGAAACTTCCTATGGCTTGGGCTGTACGACAACAGACTGAATGAAAGCATAAATCAATAATTCCCAATATGTAAGAGCAGTAAAAACATCTAACACTAAGGGATAAGAATCGTACCGTATTCCAGACGGTTGATGTAGATCCCCCGTTGAGCTTTTCCAATACGCTTGCATTCACAATTCGCTCTCAACAACAACAAACAAGATAAGCATGCTATATATTCAAGGGTTATGCCTACTCTAGCATATATAATCAATCATGTATAAGAAAATAAATACATCCATGGATACAATATTAATACTTATGCACATGTATTGGACAGGAAATGGATATTTCTATTAATAAAAACAGAGATACAGTAGTGACAACCTTTGTTAGCACTTCTTCGAACCCAAGAAACCTCGTCCTTCACCACTTCAATCCTCCATATCTCAATGGAAATCTTACAAATCAAAGGAAAGCTTGGGAAGAGAAGCACTGTGTGCTCCAAAGGGATAAAGGGATGTAGACTCAAGCATAAACAAGTGAGGCAACAATGGACTATAGTTTCCTTGCTCTCCAATTTCTCCTCCTTCAATGTATCCAAGAGGCTCAATATATATCACTCCAAAGAGGTAATGGAGGGTCGAGTCTGAGCATTCTCAAGGCATATGGAAGCCTAAGAGACAAGATATTCGGACCCCTATGAGGAAAACTCCAAAAATATTTGTATTCATGCACATTTCCCGATGTGCACTGGTTTTGGCTCAAAAGCTGTGTATGCACGCGAGTATGGCTTTAAAAGTCATGTATAGGCATAAATAGGTGTTTTTTGGGGATAATCATGGAACATCAAAGTATAATATGGGAAAAAGGAGTCCATAGAGTCTACAGAGGGACAAGGAAGGCCATAAAGATGTGATCAACCAAGTGTGGTAAAATCAGCTATAAAGGATGCCCCCTAATGTGTGAGGTCAGAGGGGTAACATGATGGCCAAAATACTCTATATAATACATCCCAGAAGTGGAGTAATGAAGACCCAGGTGGAAGAACCAGCCACTCAATAGTACAATATAATCATCAATCTTTGCATATGACTGCAAATATACATATAGCAGTCTCGGATACATAAGAGTACAATAGCCATGAATAGGAACGAACGAGTCAAATCCTCAGAGAGAGTTTACAAAAATGGACCCTACATGACAAAAATATAAGTCCAACACAACTAGAAACAATCAATAAAGAGTCCAAACTATAGGGTATAGGGAGGACTGATCATGACAACTGCATTCAAAAGAAATAGCGCGGTGGATGATGGGACATAAGAAGGAATGTAAGGTGTAGACCCAATGTTCACGTATCCAATACCACCCCCATGAGGGTGAACACTAGTATTAAGATTAGACGAAGGAAGTGAAAATCCTCCACAAACAGAGTAGAGGATGGAATATGACCACTCCCGAATCTATGAGCAAGGTAAGGGGATATGGTTCCCCCTAGTCCAACACAAGGGTCTGCACTAGGACCTGGAGCAGGTGATGGGATACTAGTAGTGATATCAGTTATTCCAAACATAAAAGGACTTGAACTCAAGAGAACATAAATATACTCAAGTAACCGCGATCCCTAAAGCCAACTAGTGCACAAAGAGCACACTCCTAAGAGAATCAAAGCCAAAATGCAAGTAAACCAAGGGGAGGCTATGTGAGCTCCCAAATGCAGCAGGTATGTCTCACCTAGGAGAGGCTCAAGACTCCCATACATTACAAGCGAAGGTATGTAACCAATTATAGTGGCCCTTGGCTTCAACGCATAAAGTGACTGTGCTGTCTGACCCCTACCTGGCTAGGACATTCACACAATAACCTCTGTAAGTACCCCTTGCGATACCTAGGTAAGGAAACTAAGGTCACCCCAATATAACCAATGCTAAGGTGGATAGTCGCAGACGGGATTGACTGTATGGGCAGGGTAGAAAAGCCCAAAGCTCGAAAGCACCAACCGGTACCTCAAAACCCCCAAATATGAATACGACCCTGGAAATATCTATGGCGCTCATAGAAAGTGGCCAAGGGCTATCCCAACCACAATCATGTACGTTGCCTCATGCTTAACTCTTGTGTAAGAGGAGCCTCATGGGAACACTAATTATACCAAGGATTTCACTCTCTCACCTGGACAGACACCTACTTATTTCGTCTAGTAGTCTTGGAGAATTAACTCACACTGAACTATTCCAAGACTCTAAATCCTAATCTTGTTGATGTACCCTAACAAAGAAAAATGTGTAATTCATTTTAATTTAAGCATTGATTTTAATGGTTGTGATTACTCAAAGGAAAATGACCGTGCAACTAATGGTATTATGACTCAGTAGTGAAAATAAATGTGCACACCTAACAAACAATTCCAAGTGCAATTTTTTCTTTAAATATGAAGAAAGGGGTATGCCACTACATGAAATGCAAAAATATTCATTCATTTCCAAATTCCAATGCAATCCTTCCTATATGAAAGCCTAAACACAACTATCATCCAAGCATTCTAATGCAAGTACCTCCTTAAATCCATATGTGAGATGTAAGTAAGAATGCAACTATATAATTATTTTGTATTTTCAATATAAAAGAGTGAAAATGCAATAAAAGTCATTAAAATTATCAGTCTCTGCAACAAGCATCAAACACAAGCCAAGCAAGACACCGAGACAAAAGAGACTAATGCAATAATGGCAAAACAAAAAAGGAGATAAATGACTAGAACTACTTTCAAAGAAAAATCAATGAAAAAACGGTCTCTGGTCACAAAAGAAGCAGTCAACAGACAACATCAGTACCCAGGAAGACCTAGCCACACTTACAACCCACCCGACAACTTCCCACATCAAACTTAGCAAAAAAAGGGAGGATCTGTGTGGCTATTTAAAGAACAACAGCGTATGTACGTGACTTTTGGACAAAAACCTGCATGTATACACGTCTTTTGGCCAAAAAACTGCGTGTATACGTGGCTTTTGGCCAAAAACCTGCGTATGTACGCGACTTTTAGCCAAAAACTTGCGTATACAGAGAAGAAAGTGGTAAAAAGCAGTCCAAGGGTCAAACCACTCTAGGGGAGTGTCAATGGATGAACATACTACTAAATGCGACACAGAAACGGGGAGAAACATAAAACAATTCAATCACATTGTGCCCCCAATCCCCAAAGAAAAACAAGGAACCTCCCCAGTCTGGTCGCCAATTCTGTTACTGAGAGAAACTTCCTATGGCTTGGAGTGTAACACAATAGACTGAACGAAAGCATAAATCAATCATTTCCAATATGTAAGAGTAGTAAAGACATCTAACACTAAGGGATATGAATCGTACCTTATTTCAGATGGTTGATGTAGATCCCCGTTGAGCTTTTCCAACACACTTGCATTCATAATTCGCTCTCAACAACAACAAACAAGACAAGCATGCTATATATTCAAGTATTATGCCTACTCTAGCATATATAATCAATCATGTATAAGCAAATAAATACATCTATGGATACAATATTCATATTTATGCACATGTATTTGACAGTAAATGGATATTTCTATTAATAAAAACAAATATACAATAGTGACAACCTCTGCCCGCACTTCTTCAAACCTGAGAAACCGAGTCCTACACCTGGGCCTCCACCACTTCAATCCCCCATCTCTCAATGGAAAGCTTACAAAGCAAAGGCAAGCTTGGGAAGAGCAGCATTGTGTGCTCTAGAGGGACAAAGGGATGCAAACTCAAGCATAAACAAGTGAGGCAACAATGGACTATAGTTTCCTTGCTCTCCAATCTCTCCTCCTTCAATGTATCCAAGAGGCTCAATATATAACACTCCAAAGAGGTAATGGAGGGTCAAGTCTGAGCGTTCTCAAGGCATATGGAAGGCCAAGGGACAAGATATTTGGACCCCTATGAGGAAAACTCCAAAAATATTTGTCTTCATGCACATTTCTCGATGTACACGGTTTTTGGCTCAAAAGCTGCATATGCGCTCGAGTATGGATTTAAAAGTCACATATAGGCATAAACATGTGTATTTTGGGGATAATCTTGGAACATCAAAGTATAATATAGGAAAAGGGGGTCCATAGAGTCTGCAGAGGGACAGGGAAGGCCATAAATATGTGATTAACCATGTGTGGTAAAACCAGCTATAACAACACAAACTCCTTGTTTTCCTCTCAAGGGAGTGATATTTTTGCAGTCCAATTGTAGAAAATTGGTTTTGCTTGGTGTGGAAGAGGCTTTAGACTGCTGAACCAGGATCTATGATGTTAACATGCATACGTAATTCTCTTGCTTATATATAATATATAGTCTTCTTATTAAAAAAAAACATATAAACCAACATTGTGAAACCATTGAGATGTATCATATAACTACTTTTAATAACATAAAACTAAGTCCATGTAATCATTCCACACATTCACTTAAATAGAGAAATATATTATTAATGACAAAAACAAATTATTTAAAAAAAAAAAGATAACAAATTATTGTTGTCGAGAGACGTTTAATGAAATTAATTAATTAATTAATTTAAAAAACTGACAACGCTCTATTGCGTATGACGCGGCCAGTGCGATTTATATGTTATTTAACAACTCAAAAAGGTAGGAAAGCAATTAAAGAAGAATCTAAGAAACAAAATCCCTCTCCCATATGCACTCTTTTTCTTGAAATTTTGTCGCTACTTTCATCCTAATCTATATAAAAAGTTGAACTTTGTAATACCCTAGTTGTTAAGCCCCGAACTTATGATCATTCATATGACTTGTGTTATTTTGCATTATGGCCTTATGATATTTTATGTAACTATGGACTTATGTTCCTTTGCATGTTAGTGTGATTAATCACTTGTGATCCTTGTTTGGTAATGTGAATTATGGACTTTGGGATTAATATTAATCTTAATCATTTTTATTGTTGTTATCATTAATAGTTTTTGTCATTAAATAAACAACTGGCTCAACAAAGGCAACTAAAAGAGTACGGGAGACCATGGATTCCACAAGTGAGGGGGAATGGAGGCACCCCTAGCACCTTATAACTTATTGTTGGCTTGAATTTGTCCATCCTAGTTCATAAATTGCACCTTGGTGACATTAACAATGATGGTCACCTAAACCTTGTACAACATACCTTGTTCTTGAACTTTATGGACTATGTAGCTATTATTGCATATTGTGCACACCTTAGTGGGGCATATTGTGCACGCCTTAGTGGGCCCCTATTTCCTAGGGTGCCTCCCTTTGGAGGATATTCCCTCACATTTATGTATTTTTGGTCATTTATGATCCCTTTTCCTAGTTTTAGGGCTTGTAAGCTGTTTTCGAGCTTCCACTCTTACACAATGCATTGATGATCCTATTTTTGTGCTTCCAAGGTATGTATGACTCTATTGGATCCCTTCTCTCACCTATTCTACCCTCCTTCATGTTTTGTAACCTCCCTTATGCATTACTATGCCTCTTTGTGCTCGTCATGGCTCCACTCCTTGGTTTTTGGTAACTCCTCCTCATAGTGCTAATTCAAGAAAGGGAATATTTTCACTAAGCCACCACTCCACTAATTCAAGTTAAGTCTTCGTCATGAAGCTCAAACCTTACCTCTCTGTAATTTGAGTTGATCCCTTTGGGTTGGAGTTGGCCTCCTTGTGTTAAAAATTCATATGCCCTCTCCTTGTTGAAGTTAATCTTGAGCTTTGGACTATGTGACTTATGTTATCCAACTGTGCTGGGAATGTTGATAGTATTGAGACTATGTTGAGACTTAGAGTGAGTCTAGTTGTTTCCCTTTGCTTCCATTGTATCACTCTAATAATACAGGTTCTCGTACATGAAGCAAAGAAATGGGAATGGCAAGCTAGGTCACATCCCATAGGGAGTGGAGATGAACAAAATAGTAGTAGAGGGAAGCATCGTGACTCTCAGAAGAGGTAGTTTCGAGAGTAGTGAGACTAAGTGAGCCTCTACCCGTGGATCCATGGTATCAGCTCGGGGGTGACCTGTTCAAGCGAGGAAGGCTTGACGGTGTCTACAACTAGGAGGAAAGTTGTCCTGTTGCAGCTAGTTGCCCATATTTTGAGATAAGTATTTCTCTTATGTTATGTTTTCATTGCGTTATTTTATTTGGTATATGTGCAATGATCTTTGATTGGTTGTTTGAGTGTTCATGTATTGAATGTCAGGATCTGCATGCAAGAAGGATGAATCTCATATAATATTGATTTGAGTTTCTATGCTTGCTACCTTCTTTCTATTCATCTTCTTCTTAACCATAAATTGTAATTTTGGCTCTATTCTATTGAGAGGGGTGCAACCATATGATATGTTTCACCCATCTCTGCTCATTTATGTGTTGTGAGGCATGTCCCATTGTGTCCATGACAATGTTTCCAGTGAGCAATACCTTTCGTTTCAATGAAAAAGCTTTACGGATGACCAAGATATATTTGTTTTGGTCCAACAATTTTCTGATGCCAAGATGAGCGCACTTGTCATTTGATTGTAAACGTTTTGTTTACATATTTGTTTTAGTTGCAGATATGAGGATGAGTCAGTTTGGTATTCTATATGTAAAGGTAATCAATGGTTGGAGAGTGGCAGCCATACAATCTGTTTTTGATTAGTGAGAGATGATTGTAGGGGACAGTCATCAAGAGCTGATTTTCAGGGTTGTAGTGTCAATCGATGTTCTTTGTTTGTTATGGTTTCGGTGTGGTTGGTTAAGAGCCTATGGGCCTAATGGTTAAGAGCATGTGTTTCCTCTTAGGAGGTCACAGGTTCCAATCCAGAGGAGGGTAGTGTATGTACACCTCTATAGACTTTAGCAGTTAAATCACTGCGTAGAGGGGGTCCCTTGTCCCATAAACAAGGGGATCTCATACACCAAATTGGTGTCTCCCTTGGTGGTGACCTTAAAAATATATTATTATTATTATTATTATATTGCAACCTATGGATGCTCCATGATATATGGTTTTCCTTACTTCTTATCCTCACTGGCAGCACACACATAACATCATCGAAAAAAGATTAATTTGCAAATAATCAATGACATCAATACTTGATTATTTATAAACTATGCTATCGAACAAACGAAAAGTACATAAATTAGTTATTCACACCGAATATGATGTTTATAATGTATTATTCATATTCTTGTTTCAATTACGACCCTTTACTCACACTTTAGAAATTATTAATTAAATATTGCAATCAATTATTTAATTAAATAGCGTAATTAAATAATTAAATATCACAACTTTATTTATAATTCAATCTCTAAAATCAAAAGTTTTAATTATTTAAATAAATAGTTAATCAACTTAATAGTAAGTTTCTATATCCATATACTTAAACTTAATTTAATCTTAAATTTAACATCTTTAATCTTATCTCAGTTATCGAAAACATTACAAACTTTTACTTTCTTTTATATCCAAATTTTGTCATCTAATCATGTAATGTTATCCCATCCATTAATCTTACTTTACAAATATTTATTTGAGACCTTTTTAGTAAACGTAAAGTGTTGCTTTGACATTTTGATGCACTAACCATTAGTGATCATTTTTTCAATATTAAAAAAAAAACATAATTTTACTTTCTTTTATATCCAAATTTTGTCATCTAATCATGTAATGTTATCCCATCCATTAATCTTACTTTACAAATATTTATTTGAGACCTTTTTAGTAAACGTAAAGTGTTGCTTTGACATTTTGATGCACTAACCATTAGTGATCATTTTTTCAATATTAAAAAAAAACATAACAAAAAAACTATTGTTGAACGATATTTAATGATTTATATTTAATATTTAAAATCCCAACAATGCATTGTTGCATATGATGTGGTAGGTGCAAGTTTATCGGTTATTTATTTATTTATTTATTTAACCATGGGAACAACAATCCTCCAAGAGTATATCCAACAGCCTGCAAGCCAGATATACCAATAACTTGTGACTTAGCAAGGGCCGAGATGTCTCGAAACTCATCAAGGTGAGCCTCTATCCCAGGGGTCGCCTACCCTTCTAGCCTTGTCACAACAGGCCAATGAGCAACTCTACCCCCCGCCGGTTTTGAACCTGTGACCTCCAAGGAGATAACACATGTTCTTAACCATTAGGCCCACTCAAATGCTCAAGTTTATCGGTTTTTTAACCAAGTACGAAAACAATTAAAAAAGGTAACCTTGATATATTAATTAATTAATAATATTAACATAAATAACAATATATTAATTAATGACCTGTTTTTAAACTCGGCAGCTCAGGGATTGTTTCCGATTAACTTTGGCTTGTTACGCCAAGAGGCGCATTCTACAGCCCGGTATGAGGTAGAAGTGTAATTCCGTGCTCAACGTGGAGATGACACGTGTCACATAAAAAAGTCGGCTTATATATCTATATATATATATATATATACAAGTCGGCTTAATAATTAATAGTCTTAGGTGTGTGTATATATATATATATATATATATATATATATATTACACACTTCAAAACAATACTTACAACCTGGACCTTCGGAATAAGGCTGAAAGCAATTACAGATTTGTCTCAGGTATGCGAGTGCAATTGTTGAAGCAGGGTTTGCACCTCGAAATATTTGATCCCTCTCGGCGCATGATAGAGCCAGGTAAAGCTGGATCTAAGCTGGTATTTTTTCCACTAACATTCATTGGTTACATGATCACAATGGAATCATTATTCATGAAATAATGGATGCCTCTCCCTAATTATAATGATATGAATCATGGGATGAATGAAATCATGAAGGCACTGAATAGAGAAGGAATGAAGGTCATTGAAGCAATGTTGGTCTTCATTGTTGGACTGTGAGATGTTGCTGCTGCTCCAACTTCCACCATTATCATTTCAATGGCCAAGAGATTTGCATATGCACAGTTTCTTATTCTTACCATTCTCGCTCACACTCACAACACACCTCAGTTACTGTTAGTAGATGTGGATAATCCCATACCCTAAGCACAACTCTTCCCAACCAAATTTCAATTTCAAACGGACCAAGCCAAATTCAAAGCAAAAACACGTGGCAAAAGCAATTAAATAAGTGAAATTGACAATACGATGGCGGATGAAGGTTTTGGATTGTACGCCTCCTTATACATGGAAAATGTAGTTAAAGAAGACCATTCTTAATCACCTGTTTAATCTCATTCTTAATCGGGAATCCAAAAGCAATCGGCATTTACCTTATAAATTCACAGTCATGGATAAGTGTTAGACGATGGAGAAGGAGTAAGGATGATTGTTGATGCCTAATTCAAGGATTAAACAGGTCGAGAGTTGAAATAGGGATGCCTATTGGTGTTAAAAAACATTATCCAAAGCCAATTAAAATTAAATTTAAAAAACACCTTTGTAACAAACACACACACATCATAAGATAACTAATTGTATTAAAAGAGGAGAATTATGGAGTCATTAAAGTTGGTTGGCCATAGGGAAATCTTAAGCAACAACAAAATAATAGATTATCATTGAGGACCGTCAAAGCTCTGAAGCAAGAGTTTTTGAAAATATAGTTCTTAATCATCCTAAGCTTAGCCTGAGTATTATAACAACATTTGATAGGAGTTCTGCAAATATATTTATGATAATTGGAAAACTAAATAATTTGGGATATTGTTGAGACTAAGGAGAGTGTTAATCATCATCATAAATAGAGATAAGGGGCACCTCTTGAGCCCCTTAGCATATTGAGGGGGTGGTCCTCGTCTTTAGCATCTTTCTTGGTGAACTCAAATATGGTGGTGGATTTTGCTATTATATTGATCTTGGCGTTCATTCTTCACATTTGATCATGGAGTTCATCAATTCGCAAAAGAATTTCCTTCCTCTCCTCCTTGTGATCCAGGAGAACTTTACCCAGCATGGATTTTGTGTGCCAATCGAGAAAAACCATCTGGAAATATTTAGTGTCTCTATTGTGGGAGTTCCCCATATTTGGAATCCAAGATTGGATGTCCTATTGAATTTCATCCTAATCCATCACCTCATGTTCCTGCTTTGCCCGTGTTTATGCCTTCTTGATTTCCTACTAGATCCTCATAGGGGTATGCTTACAATAACAAGAGGCCTTAGCCTCAGACTCCTGCATAATCTATGGACAATGGTTGAATCCTTGACCATTGCGACCTCCTCAACCTCTATCACCTTTGGCTTTTTCCCACCATTATGTCTCGTGTGTGCTACTTTCTTGTATCTTGATGGGGTCAAGTCTAAGTGGCTCTCCAAAAGCCCCCAAATGTATCCCTACCTTGAGTCTCAGGAAAATTAACATGAATGAGTTGCCAATATAAAGGGTCTTATTATCAATTCTTATAGTTGTCTCTTAAGGTGATCCTATCCATGATGGTAGAGGGGAGGAAACAAAAGTTGTGACCCATGGAAGCTAAGACCTATGAAAGAATATTAGATGTCACATCCGCCAAAGCTACCGACACTTTATACTAGGTAAATGACCAAGACCAGGGGGCATCCTTATAACCAAGGTAACCCTATAAATTAGGAATAAAGATGGAATGCAAGGTACCTTGATTATATCTCTTAGTACGATAGTTAATGAGATATTTAAATAGTTACTAAGAGAGAATGAGTGCCTATGTGGAAAGCCCCAATTTACCCTGAGGTTTGTGTATGAAAATCATATTTAAGGGTAAAAAGGTGAAATTAGATAAAATTAGGAACTAAGATGAGTTGCTCGGTATTAGATATGAAGATTTAAAGTGGCTATAGCAATATCTAGATCACAGTTTAGGAAAAATGATCAAATCCCCAAGTATGGCAATTTTCCCCAAGAGAGGTTAGTGCTTTAGATGGGAAATCAAAGTTGGAATTAAACAAAACTTGGTCTCTAGGGTTTTGAGATTATTTCCAACTTGGGTTTTTAATTAAATGTAGCCTCAACCTAGGACTAGGTGAACCTAACAACTAGGGTTTTAAATAGAGGGTTTTATTGTTTTTATTATGCCCAAGAAAGAAATTATTGAAAAATAAAAAATGGAAGAAACTTAACTTACCAGGAAATGAGAGATTCCATTAAATGTCGCCATTTTTCTGACATTGTCGACTTGGAATCTTAATTTTATCCCAGTTGAAGATCCAGTTTTCCTAGTGTGCCCCTCCTGCCAAAGGCAAACAACGCAATAAGTAAAACTAAAATCGTTCTTGATTTGAATCCAACAAGAAAGAAATGTTGAAGTAGGGTTTTTCCGGAAATTCCGTAGTAGACATTTTTAGTCAACGTTTCCATTCCGAATCGGGAACCATCATCAGAACAAGTAGTCAATTGAATGGATTAGCTGCAGCTCTGGAGTAATAAATAAGCTTTAGTTCGTAAGGTTACCAAAATTATTAATTAAAGTTGGCCCACTAATCCTAAATTTAAGTAGAGTATTAATTTTTTTTAATACTCTACCTAAAAACTTTACTTTTAAAAACCTTTTAAAATTAATATTAAAAAACTTTATTAATAGAAACTTTATTAATAATAATAATAATTATAAACTTTAAAATTAAAAACTTTAATTAATAAAAATTTTGAACCTAATATTTAAACTTCAAATAAAAAAAATTTGTACTTTTTTTTGAAACTATAATAATTTTAAAATTTTGAAACTTTAATATAATTTTTTTTAAACTTTAACCTTTTGAAAAAACTTTAACCTTTAGAAAAAGTTTAACCAATTAGAAAAACTTTAACCTTTTAGAAAAGCTATATTTTTATTACTGTGTAAACTTATTATAAATAGATTGATTGAAGAAAAAAAAATTTAAAAAATTATTAAAAAATTAAAAATTTTAAAATTATTAATAATTAAATTTTTTTTTAATACTTTACCTAAACCTAGGATTAATCGGCCAACTTTAATTAATAATTTTGGTAACCTTACGAACTAAAGCTTATTTATTACTCCAGAGCTGCAGCTAATCCATCCAACTGACTACTTGTCCTGATGATGGTTCCTGATTCGGAATCGAAACGTCGACTAAAAATGTCTACTGTAGAATTTCTGGAAAAACCCTACTTCAACATAACTCACCGCAGAAACTTACAAACTGAAAAAGAAAGAAATGCTCGTAGAAGAAACCAAAAGGAAAAAAACTGAATCAAATGCTAAGCAAAATCAACAAGTAAATCCCCCTGAAGCGATTTGGAGAGAGAGAGAGAGAGAGATGCCCCTTTGAGTCACCCTCCAACAAAGATGCCCTCTTGTAAGGTTAGATCACACCAAAGATAAGCCGAGAAAGTAAAAGATAAAAATCCAATTCCCAAAGAGACATAGAAACACAGGAGTCGCGCACTTCTATGAGATTTCACAAGTAAGCCAAAAAATATTCTATTATTATTCCTAGCGAGAACCAAATTCCTGATGGGATATAATGAGGGGATCACATCTCTTAAATAGATCTAGAGTGTGTCCACCTTCTAACCAAATAAATTCAACGGTTGATATTAAAACATCATCAATGATGGAGATATTTTAATTTTGTTCTACATATAAGGATCAACATGACTAAATCAAAGGGGCACACTTTTTCCCAATAATGCCTTAGTGAGGCAAAATACATCATATCATAGGATATGATCATGTTGTACATAGGAAACGGGTCACCTAGGGGCATAATCACCCTAAGATCCACCTTAACAACACAACATAAGATATAGCAAGTGAATAAATCATGTGCCAAGGTGAGGGGCGCCCCATGGGGGATGTCCTCCCTAAATGTGCCAATAAAATAATCTAGGACCCCATGTTGAGTGTAAATGGTGCACAATGATCAGGAAAGCCATCATATGTCATCATAGATAAGTCCCATGCCATTTCCTTGACCATCATAATTGAATCGATTTCCTCAAGTAATTACATAGTCCATTTTTATGTTGGTACAACTTTCAAAAATAATAAAATGCTCATAAATCTCTACTGGTTGCAAACTAGGACAAACTGGATGCAAAAATGGTTCCAAAGACATGCTAGAATGATACTGGTGACTACTCATACCCATTGATCCTCTATAGCGCTTAGGGAGCGCAATCATTAGAAGCATCTCATCATAAAAATGTGACCAAAATAATAATAAAGTGATAATAATCACACGATACTCAAAATTGTGGCCAAATCCTGAAAACTGAGACATCAATATTAGTGCTGGGCATGTCTGGAGCAAATATAGCCAATGTTGATTTTTGTAATCACTGCCTTGAGAGTCGTGTTTGACTTGGTCAACCAGGTTGACCTAGTCAAAATACCTAAATTGAAGGTCGAGCAATAATTTGGATGATCTTGAGTACATCATAGATGAATGGAGCTCACATGATTATGTTAGTAGCCAAACTTAAAACATTAATATCATGACAATGGTACATAAACATAAATAAAAATTAGACTTGAATCATGGTAGCCATTCAACTTCTATAAAGCCCGTTAAGTATGCTCACATAAAAGACTTAGACAATTAGTTGTGATGGGCGAAGTGATAAAACAAAGGCTTAAGGTTAAGGGGAAGACTTGTTGAATTTAACATAGCGATCTTTCAAACATGGGAAACATGAACCACTTGTATTCATGATGGACATAAAACATCAGGGAATGGAAGTGTCTCACAAATATATGAGTTGATTTGAAGAGTGTCCATTCAACTTTAACAACTATCTATTTCTCACATCCAAGCTAAGCTCAAGCTATGCGAGGTTCTTTTCTAGGATCGTTGCGTTGAGTACACAAGAAACTATAGTGAAGAGATCCCAGAGGACACTTAGAATTAATAGTCTCTTACTCCATCTCACATCCCAACTCGTAGGCTTCGTAAGGATATCATTACATTTTCAAATATGGCTAGCAATCTTTACGTTTAACATTTATTCATTCGCTACTTCTTAGGCCTTTCACATTTCATTTCATAACCCCTTTTAGGTGCGTCTAAAGACACAATTTGCAAATTTATTCATGGGCTTGCATTTCATAAGATATAGAAACAAGCAACATAATGCATGTAGTGATGGTAGAACATATTGCTTCAAGTTTTAGTTGACAACTCTTTAGGCAACTAGGGGGAATATCCACAATCAAGACCAAACATCGGGGGAAATCGACCAAAGAGGTTAAGGCTTCAAAACCCAATTCACTTATGCTTAGGAACCAACACCAACAAATTCTCCTGGCCCAGAAGGATCAAGGCTTCGGTAAGTTTTGTTGCACAACTCAGAGCTGAGACACAAAACGACATGGGGCCTGTCATCATAAATTTGAGTGGGGGATATGGTGTCCATCAATCTCACAAGTCAAAGTTCAAGTCTAGGTAAATGTCAACATGGATGATACGAATGGGTGGAGAAAGTGACAAATGGTGCCAACATAGCATGATAGACTAAGTTTGTTCAAGATACATGAATGCCTTATATACAACATCACTTAGCGACTCATAATATAAGTCACTAAAAACAATATAGTACCACAACAAGCTAGTTAATGTCAAGTCATAGCTACTAAAATAACCAATAGAGACAAAACACATCCAAGTACCACCTGTATACTTGCTCAACCATACACATGTCTCTACCTGAAGTGCCAATCTGTCAATTGTGTAACATCTCTAATGCTCTGCTCGAATGGACTATGTCACCACCAAGGTCATGTCAATGGACTAGGAAATCTCAGTCATGGCATGGGACTGCTCTGCATCTGCTACTGAAGAAGGCTCTTAATGGCTCATGTTAAAAATTGATCCATGTTGTATCCCCATATAATGGAATTGGCTCTGAAAAGTGAAAAAAACATCCATATGATGCATCATAGTAGCCCAACTACAAGAGAAGAAGACAACCTTGAAACAACAATTTCAAAATCTGTAAGAGTCTTGAAATGTCTCTTTCTTGCTTTTCGATATGCCAATTCTTGTTGATAGCCTTTATTTTCATGGTTATCATGAGTCTTAGCTCCCCTTTAGTGCACAATCAGTCTCTCGTCCTTCGTCGACATATGCAAAAGACGTCTCATCATGTCACATCAAGGAACTGTGATTATGAGTCCCTCTCTAAATCCCCGAGCGATCTCCATATGCATGTTTCAGATGATAGGCTGATGGACTGATGGTGGGATGTTCGACTCATGCTTTGCTTGTCGTGTCTTCATTAATATGAGGCATGGGTGCATGAATAACCTCCATGTCTCTTGATGGGGGCCCTCTCACCTTACTATCACCACAATCCAACACCCGAAACGAAGTATATATTCTTAGTTTAAAAAATTATTTGTGTATTTTTAAAACCATATTGTATAGATTTATTTTTGCCAATTTGTTGACTAAACTTCATCTAAAATATATTATTTTTCATTTTTAAATTATATTTTTATTAATTTTAATGTCAATTATCATTTTATCTTTGAAATGAAATTTATTCATAATTTTCAGTATTAAAAAGGTTTTTAATATTTTTACATGTGATCTCAAAATTATAAACTTGGTGCCTAGATCCATTAAAAAATAATAAGTTTACTTTGTCAAAACAAATGTGCGTGTTAAATAACATCAAGCCATGAAATTAGATCGCTTCTTTACAATAGCAATAAAAGAGTTCACTAAGCAATAGACCAAAATGCAAATCCGAGGGAAACTATTCATAGTTGAAATCTTGACGAAAAAACCATCCATTTACGATATCGGCATTTGATCTATTGATGTTGGTGTGCGGCTAAGATAGTTGGGAAATCCATTTCTTTGTCTTTGCCTCCCCCTTTCCTCGTCTTCAAAGAATAAGAATTGATTCGATCTACCTTTTTCAATCACCAATTTATCAGAATTTTATCTTCGACCCTTTTCATCTTCAATGGAAGCAGTGTGTACGACTACAGCTTCATTGAACTGTGGGAGCTACTACCTCAAGTCTGCAAATTTGTGCTCTCATGGCACTCAAAATAGCAGTTCGATGCAGTGGCAAAGGCAATGGCGATGCAATAGAATTAGCAGGAGAAGTGGAGGACGAGGTGTTTGGGTGGTGGCGAAGGAAGCAACCATAGCTCCATCCCCATCAAAGGAAGGAATTCAGGCAGAGTATGATTGTGTGGTGGTGGGCGGGGGCATATCTGGACTGAGCATCGCTCAAGCCCTGGTTAGCAAGCACTCTTCTACTGTCAACAAGTTGCTGGTGACAGAGGCCAATGAGCGCGTTGGGGGTAATATCATCTCATTGGAGAAGGATGGGTACCTGTGGGAGGAAGGCCCCAACAGCTTCCAGCCCACAGACGCCATGCTTACCTTGGTGGTACGTCTGTTTGAATCACAGCCCTCCTTATCTTGTATATTTATTTAATATTTTAAAATGGTAATTCACACTAGGAAGACGACCCACATTGGCAAAACTCGTATTGATCCTAATCCTCTTTGCGGATACTCCTGTTTGTCTTTCCACACATTTTCCCTATCTTATCCATAATGTTGCCTTCTTGCATTATAATACACTTTGAACATTGTCTTGTGACTAGTACTACTCATGACTGCTGGTGTCATTCTTAAATTTGATTACTCGTTATTTTAATCAAAATTGCCATCTATAATGGTTCAATTACTTCTGGTCAATCCCAGCCTCGGATAATTAATACTAATCAGTACTCACATTATTTTCCATTATTCAGAGTAGTCTTTTTATCTGCAAATCATACTTGCCCGTCACATTACTTTTTGATAAACCCGTTTATGAGAATAATTCTTTATCTGTGGTCATTATCAGATTTCTATATTCCTTTTTTCTATACGGAATACCAGTGCCTATGCTTCCATCAGCTTTCCACTCCAGATGTTTATTGGGTTGCCAACTTTTAATTTGCCGTCATATTTTTAAATTTTTCTTTGTCATTGGTCGCTTACAAATCCATGTATCTGTGGATGAATTGATGATATGCTGTGGCATTCTATTGGAGCGCTCTAGCTTATTTGATGTGATTCACCTTCGGGGTTGACCTGTTGATGGTTTTCCATGGAGCACCCTCCCTTTGGGTACATGTTTTGGGGCGTACATTCATCTTTTGCTAGGGTACACGTGCTTCTTGGCTTTTTGATGGCATCTTGGCATGGTTGATCATCACTTCTAGAGAGTGCTCCCCCTGTTTTTCTTTTTTGGCACATATTTTGATGCATGTTGTACGTTATCGCTTAGAGAGAGGGGTGTCCCTTCTTTCATAAGATAGACTGAACATTGTGGGAGCCTTGCACTTGATTTGATGCCACTATCTTCATTGGGGGCTCCTTATCAGGGATCAAATTTGAAGGGCAGGGTCCCATTTCACTTTGAAGGGTTGTGAGAAACTGAACCCTTCAATGTTGACATGTAAAAATAAATCATTCTTTTCATTTGAAACTGTAAGTGTACAACAAAATTTTATTATTTATTAAAAATATTGTATAGAAAAAAATGACAATAAGAAGAAATCCAGAGTGATTCAACATTTACACAGAGTTAGTGAGGTAAGCCATGTACTCTCCTGGTCCTTGGAGCATATAGTTTAATGAATTTAGATAAGGGACAATTCTGTCGGGCCGGTGAAATATTCGGTTGTTAGGTCGTTGATAAAATAAGGCATTGGAATTTGGAAGGACCTTTGAATGGAGGATTGATTCAGCTTGATGGTGGCTCTATTGGTCAAGTGTGATTGGGCCTACCTAAAAGAAAAACCCCAGAATGTAATACCTAATGCTTTCACGGAGAAACTTTTTTATTAACCCAAAATTCAGCAGTTATTTTTAGAATTGAATCATGTCCTCCCTGCATGCTGAAATCAAAGTGATCAAACAAAGGCCCCAATTTTAGGTGGATTATGGATAGTCCCTCCAATGTATATCGAGTTTATACCTCAATTCGAAGTGATCAAACAAAATCCCCAATTTTAGGTAGATTATGGATAGTCCCTCCAATCTATATCGAGTTTATCAGCCCTATCGAAAAGGTTAAGTATTTATTAGTCCACTATAAGGAAGAACTTTAAATTCTCCAACAAATATCACTACAAGTTGGGTGTCTAGTTTTTACCAAAGTCAACAAGGAAGACGAATCATAAACACTTATTTGGGAGGTTTGTGACAACGAGGATGTTGAAATCATGTTCTTCGCTAGATCATTGCACTCCCAGTCCCTCATTCATGAACGTCCGTCGAGGGATTCCCTTGTTTAGATATATTGGTAGACAATTTGTACTTCTTGTTTCCATTATTAGAAGGCTGACAGGAAAACAAAGGGGTTAGAGTCTACAACATTTACAGTGTCGGTTGTTAAATATTTTATCCTTTCAACTGTTGGATTTCATTAAGGAAATTGGAACAATTCAAACACTTATATTCAAATATTATTCTTTCTTTCAACCTAATGTTTACAATTCACGGCAGATAAATAACATTGACAGATTTGGAACTCAAATACAAGGCTCTTTCTTCTTGCTCCTCTGCCCAAACGAAGTTGTGGTCCTAGACTATGAAAAGTATACATTATTTTGGTTCTGATTTCATTTAAATACTGGGTTTTCTAAGGTTACATCTATTGAGTATTCGAGACTTAGTCTGGCGAAAACGCAATCGCATAATACATTACAAATTTCAAACAATGTTATGGATGGAGAAATTTTAAGCCCTTATATTTAGAGAACTAGAAGGAACTCCAACAAGAAACACATTTAACTTTTATCCACATATAAAATGTTACACAAGTGTAAAATGCTATACATGCCTGTAAATTCATGACAACCAAGTTGACAGCTTAGCTCTGCATAATCTTCTGGAGGAAATAGAAATTAGGGAGACACTGAAGCATAGAATTGGAGAGTTGAGAGTTTGAGTCCCGACCTCCGATTGTCCTATACTCGAAAAACCCAAAATAATGTTTTTTTTTCACAGACTTCACTAATCTCTTTAAGTTTAGGGAAGCTCAATCCAGCCTACCCAATGTTCTACCTTTGCTTCTCTTGCTCCTACCTCTGAAAAAGGTGGAACCTTTGAGTTGCCCACCGCAGAAGACAACGAGGAATTAGAGTGTGCAACCGTTTCCTTCTACAGAAAGACGATTGGAAGCAATGCCATCTCATTTCCACAATATCCCGGCACTCCTGAGTTGGTTTCCGTTTACCTTGCCCGAGGTAGGCGAGTGCATGTTTCTGTATTTCACATGATTACAAAAAAAATCATTTTATAATTGCTTCTACATAACATAGATATATCTGTGCAGGTGGGGGAAAACTGGGTATTGTTTTCCCGAGGTTTCCAGAGACTTTCAGAGATCATTCTTCGTTATGAGGGCGCTCAGGGTGTAGATCAGAGAGCCCATGAGAGGAAGAAGAAGAAGAAGAAGAAGAAGAGGACTCAAGTCAAAAGGTGAGGTGAGTGAGGAGGGGAGACATAATAACGATATTTGCAGGAGAAACCCATTGGTGCTATAATGATGGGAATGAGCCTGTCTAAATCGTAGCCATTGTAGACATAGGAAACCCTCATAAACAGCTCGGGCGCAAGAGTTAACATGTAAGCATCCCGACAAATTAAGTAATGATAATATTTAGTTAGGTATATGACAAATTCTTTCGTTTCTTTTAGAGATGACTATATGCATATTGTACAACCATTCTCTCTGGATGGCCCTCCATTCTAGTTTCCTTTGTCTCTATTGCCTGACCCCCTTCCTTCAATGAGACAGGTAGACTAAGCGGCCTAGGTGGATCGTGGGAGACTGGGAGTGTTGATTCAAATGATTCTGACCCTAGTAAATGAATGGAAATTGGAATAAATCCTAGAATCCTGGACTAACTAGTATAGGATATGATTCATGAGCACAAACAAAGGGCGGCGTGCTGCTAGCCTGCTACCAAAGATTCGTCATCCCACTCTTGTGGTGGTCATAATAGAAATGTCTAGCATTGGGTGAAACCCTAGTCTGGAAACTTACATACCCATTGGACCAGTTTAGGTTCAAATCTAGCAAAGATTGCTCAATGCATTGTAAATTGCAACTTGTAAGTTGTTGTTATACACCTGAGTGGCACCTCTCCGTCCGAGTGCTAATATCCCTCATGTCGGCACACAAAAGGACACTTATGGATAGAGGTTTGCCCTTAACACTATAGCTTGGCTTGTCATGAAATACATTCTACCTTCATCCAGCTAGTTACTTTGCCATTTAGCCATGTTGGGATGTATTCGCGACTCTCTTTATAGACAACTCGCGAGTCATTCGCGAGTCTCCTTCACAGCAAGTCGCAAATCCTTGTATTCGCGGGTTGCGCTTATACAGAGTCGCGAATCATTCGCGGGTTGCTCTACTACATACCCGCGAATGGGCCTCTTAACATAAAAACACAAAATCACGCGCTAATGGGAGTTTAGTTAAGTCATTTTACTTAATCTCCCTAACTGCTACAACTTCCCCAACCTTCGAGAACTGCCTTATTTCACCCATATAAATATAGGCCTTCTGGAGGGTTGTAGGGACTTACACTTGGGAGCAAAGTTATGCTGGTGGATTGTTTACAGAAGTCTTTGGAGCAGTGAAACTCAGAATCCTTTGGTGACAGAGGAGTCCTTGTCTCAGACGTTTGGTTGTACTCTGAACTTTCTCATTATTGATAATAAAGAGATTACTTCTTCCACATGTGCTTCATATATCTTGGTTTGATAATTGTTTATGTTACAGTATGTCATATTTGATTTATCTAACCTGCTAACATATATATATGAATCATTCTATATCTGGAAGATTGTCTCTGAACAGGTGAAAGGGGAGTGAACCTTGAAGACTTTGGAAGTGGAGCAGATTGGAAGAGGACTAGCGAGGATCGAACGTCGTTTAACAAGTAAGTTCTTCTAACCCTCCTATTTCCTATTCTGCACTTTTGAAGTCAATTGTCTGCAAGTGTTAGAGTATGTTGGTAACCCCCGATCTACGATTATTAGGTGCATAATACCTTACAACAGTTGTAACTCAACAAACAACACCTTTAGTTTTTCCTTACGGAGCCTTGACAGTGGAGGGTTATCAAATCAATTCACCATCCATAGATATGACTCATGAGTATTTAATTTCACATCATATACTCAAATACTCAAGTGACTTGTAAGTTGTGAGATCACGTGACTCGGTGAACAATAAGATGACAGATGGAAAATCAAGTTGGCAGGTGGCATCATCTCATACCAAGATTTAATGAAGTTGGTGAATCAGTGATGCATGCTAATGCCATTAAATGCTTTGAAAGTGAACATCGAATCGTGAGTCACTATCTTGACTCACCGACTTGAACTTGGCACTAGGCATCCTAGTGGCCTACCGTGGTCCGTGTCGATTGGGGCTGAGATCCTCATCCATGATCCGACTATTCAAGGGCACTTGGGAAGACTCTGAGTCGCGACTCTCCCATAGTCCACTGAATCCATGGATAGGCAAATTTTGTAGCTGCCCTTCTGTTGCAACTTTACCGAGGCTTACTCAATTTCATTATTGAAGTGCTGGAAATGAAACTAATTTTTTTTTGCATGGTAAAATTCCTTGTGGCCTTCTATGACATTTAAAATGGCCTTTGAAGGGCTCTGAAGGCTTCAAATTTGAAGCCTGCTCCTTATTCCATGGATCTAGCTTTTGCACATATATTGATAAGTTGGCACTTGGATATTGTGCAATTTTTGACGTGACGTCCTAGCTTGAAAGACTATTGTTGGTATGTAGACATCATTTTGAGCCTTTTGGAGGGGCATCCTAGCTTCAGAAGTAGTTATCTTTTGATAGAGTGCCCAAAATTTGCCAAATCAATCACATTAGCTGCAGAGTGGTTGTGGGATTTAAGAAAAGTGGTTATAATAGAAAATCCAATAAATATTGAGGAAGTTGGCAGTTCCAAAACTGCCGTTTAAAGAGCCACGCTGCATTTTGTCTACACGTGCCACTTGGAGGTTGCATGTTTCATTTGGAGAGCCGTATGTGTCTTTGAGGAGCATATTTCTTGGAGACATCCACCTTGTAGAAGGACGCTTTGCATAACCACCTTATATTTTACTCAATGTTAACTTCACAACATGAATTGGGTATGATATATCATTATCTTATTCTTTTGCTTGGAGAGAAAAGTGGATCTTAACCACTTTATTCTATTGTTGGAGAGTTTTGTTGAGTAAATTGTGGATCTAGGAGAGATAATTATTATTTTATTGTAAAGGAAGTTGAGCTAACTCTCTCTTTACAGAGAGTAGCTCTTCCTCATTCATTCTCATGGTTGGATTGTGGGAAAAATCCCCTAGAGCTTAGTTGAATATCTTTTGGTTTATCGTGGATGGTTGATCAAAGCGCTCCATTGAATGGTTTTGTTGTTGCTCATGTTTTATTGATGGATGGAATCTTCAAATGCTAATTGTCTTGAGAACTAATGGAGTAAGTCTTTTCTTTTTCATGAGGTAATTCTCAATTGGAAGTGTTAAGTTGTGGTGTGTCCCTCAATATTGGTTATATGCTCTCCTACCCCTTGCATGATAAGTATTTCTTCAAGACTATGTGAAAACATCTAAATTTAGGGTTTTCCTTTGTTAGATTTTTGAATTTGGTGAAGCAATTAGAGAGTAATAAGGGTTTGTAACTTTCAGCCTTAACCCTTTATAATCTTTCTTTTAAGCCCCATATGAGCCTTGGTTGACCCCATTTTCCCCGAGAGATAAGACACTAGTCCCTTGTCCTTCCATCCACTACTTTTCTTATACTTAAAGAAAATCCTTTTGCTAGAGTTATCTCTTCATTTCATCTTTTGGACATTATTGTAAGCTCTAGTAATCCTAATCTAGCGAAGCCCCCTTTGAGTTGGAGAAAAGCCAACATAAAGTGCAGAAGAGGGTTGGTATGGTGACGTTGGCTTATACCTAGAGCTTTAGGACTTTATCTTGAAGGGTGTGAGTTTGGGTGATAATAGGACTCAACAAGAATCTTCTAGAACATGCCACGATGGATCCAGACCTTGAAAAACAAACTTCTCAAAAGGACTTGAGGTTTGATCCTGATGTATGCCATAATAGGTCACCTCAAATAAGACTATATTCCAAAAAACTCTAGGCTAAAAATAGACTAAAATTTCATAGTCTTGGAATCTACTGAAATTGGAGCGATGAGCAAATCTCCATATTGTTTTTCCAAAAATGTAATTACTGCAACGTTCACTCAATACCCAAAAGAATGATTGGAGGGCAAAGCAACCTTTGACTTGTGGCTAAAAAACGTTAAAAAATTTGACCTCATCTAATCTGCCTCAAATTTGAATCATAAGCACATTTCCACAAAAGTCATCAAATATATGATCAGATCCTAAAAAAGATGATTCCCAAGAAACACAAATTTTTTTAAGAAAGCAAATCTTGAAAATCAAGAAAGTGAAATTTTGCAGACTTGACCATACCCTTTAGGAGTCTTCAATCTCCGATGTTTATGATGAGTGCTGTAAGAAATATGCATGTATGGGAAACTACTACTAATTCAAAAACCTGCCCTCTTGATATGAATGTGATGTGTCCTTTGGATGTACTCGTCTATGAACAACTTGCCAAGAACCTATCCAATCCTTAACACTTTAGCGGTAAAAGGCCTATGACCATATGCCAAGTCTGACTAGAACTTACGAACTATTGATGCCAAATGATGGACTGACCAAACAATCCATTCCTTAATGCATCCACAAACCATCCGTACTGAATCCGCAATATGAATTTTGAAGAATTTCATTTTTGGTGTTAACGTGGGTATGTAAGGGGTTATATGTAATATGTAAATAGCAAGTCAGCATGGTATTGGGCCTACATGAGAAATGAGTAACAATAAGTATATATAGAGGTCAACAGAATCATTATTATTATTGGTTCATTGGTCTGTGGTTTAATGGTTGAGATGGGACATCACCATGATGATGACCTAAGTTCAAACCCCAATGAGTAGAGAGCCCTTAAAATTAAGTTGTTGATTGAGTTTGACTGTTGACAGTGATATATTAAAAGAAAGCTGTTATTGTAATTTGTAGATATTGGATAATGATTATTGTAATTAGATATATTTGGGTAATTTGGGAGTTCTCGTAATGTATAAGCATTTTTTATTTATTTTTAATTACCAAAGAAAAAGTTCACGATTTTTAGTCATAGAGAATGGAAATAACAATTTTTAGGTGTATTTAGCACCATGCAAACATCATGGACATAGTAAACTAGTCCCTCCAAAAATTATTATCTCCCAGCTTAGAAGCTCATAAAAAAACCACAAAAACTCTTTATTAGGCCTTTCATTGGTTCATACATACTTTATATTTCTGTTGCATGAAGCTCCTAAATTGCCCACGCCACTATGGGAAACTTGCGGAAATTGCAAAACGCCTTGGAAACTTCTTGGAAATGCCCAAGTGCACATGAGAGGCATGGGACCCATAGGAAGTCTAAAAATCTATAACCTATGCAAAATGAAGACAAATTAGCCTCTAACTCATTTCTAAACCTAGCAACAAATTAAACTATGATTCTTATTTTCTTGCAAGCTAATGTGATTTAAAAAAAAACTATATATCTATATACACACACACATTGCATTTCCCTTAACATACCCGTTTTGTTTTTTTTTGGGGGGGGATTTGCTTTGAGGCATTCTTACTTCTGAAACTACTACACGGTTCGACGTTTCGTCCAACTTAGCTCTTTGTAAACAAACCTTATATCTCATACCTACCATAAAATGCCCCTCACTTGTGAAATTTTCACGTAACAGATTACGGTTACAATTTTGATCTTTTACTTTAATTTAACCTAGAAAAGATAAATGCAACACACTGAGAAGCAACCATTACAGAGAAACCTGAACAAAAGATGTACCTTGGAAACCCCAGTCCTTTGGGGAAAACCAACAAATGTTTGTCTTTTTCTTATTGCAGGATTGTTTACAACAACACTACAACAGTCCTCCGGATAAACCCTCCGGATCTAGAACAAAACTCCTCGGATAAACAATAGAGAAGTAACACTCCCCTGGAAAAATTGTGATCTCAAACTTAGATATGGACTGCTCACTACAAGAGGAAACCCGTCTCTTGCAACTCTGATACCTTACATCTCTCAATAGATTCTTTTGTAACGTCACTTTATGTCAATACCATGGGACACACAGTACCATGAAACACATAATACCATGGTCCCTCCAATACCATTGACTATAAAGTATTACAAAAGACACTATTACAAGACTTTCTAGAGAGACTATCTCGAGCCCTTCTATGTTGCTAGACAACCCCAACGTAGAAGTACCTGCCGAGCTATCCAAAACTAACACTCCCTCTTAGCGAGGATGATACTTTTGGAGAACGCATCCACCAGGATAAAAAATATCCTTTGTTGCTGCAATTTCTCTTTGTGAGCTGGAACACTTTGCTCCCTTTGCACTAGAACACTCTGCTGCAACCTGCACTGCTGAATTCTGCTTTGGATCCGGATGCTCCTCATATGTTAGTGACATCTTGAGCTAGCCAGGCTTGCTGAGAACGACCTCCTGCTCTCTCACTGACAATGATCGAAGTTTTAGACTTTTTTGGTTCTCTTCTCCAAACTCCCTCTGAAGCTGACCAGTGGTTGTCCTAACAACCATACAACTTACCCCATAGCATTCTGTTGTTTCTTGGGGGTTTTTAGGCACTGCCCGAACTTGCTACCCAAAGCCCTGCCCGAAGTTGCTTAGGGTTACCTGAGCCTACTGCTCGTTTCCCAAGCCTTTTTGGGCACTTCTGCCTCTACCCAAAGCTACCCGAAATTTTTGCAGGGCCTACCCAAATCTATCTTGGGCTTGCCCAAATTTTTATGTGCAGTTTCTAGGCTACCCCTAGGGCTTTTTGCCCTTGCCTGGGGCTGCCTAATGCCTACCTTGGATTTACTGTTGCCTTGGGTGGCTGCCCGGTGGTTTGACAACTGTCTTCCAACAATTGCAGTAGCTGGTCCTGTTGGTCTCTGCCACGCTGGTGGCTAGTTGCTGGCTGTCGTCAACTCTTGGTGTCTCCTCAACACCTTCAACGTCGACAATTCTCCATAGCTCGACTGCTTTCCTGCTAGCTGAGACTTCTGTGCCTGCAACCCTGCTTCAACCATCATATTTCTGCCGTTCTTGTCCATTAATGCCCTACTACAACTCGACCTCAGCCGATTGCTTGCTGCCTTTCGCGGCCAGCCCCATGCACCTACCTCCGCCCAGGCCTGATTGCTTGATTATGGTTAGTTTTGGGTAGCTTGGCAGGTACTTCTATGTTGGGGATGTCTAGCAACGTAGAAGGGGCCGAGATAGTCTCTCTAGACAGTCTTGTAATAGTGTCTTTTGTGATACTTTATAGTCAATGGTATGGGAGGGAGCACGGTATTATGTATTTCGTGGTATTGGGTGTCCCATGGTATTGACATAAAGTGATGTTATAAAAGAGTCTATTGAGAGTTGTAAGGTATCATAGTTGCAAGAGATAGGTTTCCTCTTGTAGTGAGCAGTCCATATCTAAGTTTAAGATCACAGTTTTTCCAAGGGAGAGTTACTTCTTTGTTGTCTATCTGAGGAGTTTTGGTCCAAATCAGGAGGACTGCTGTAGTGTTGTTGTAAACAATCTTGCAATAAGAAGAAGACAAACATTTGTTGGTTTTCCCCAAAGGACTGGGGTTTCTAGGGTACATCTTGTGTTCTGATTTTCTCTGTAATGGTTGCTTATCAGTGTGTTACATTTATCTTTTCTGGGTTAAATTTTAGTAAAAGATCGAAATTGTAACCATGATCTGTTAAGTGAAAATTTCTCAAAGTCGGATATGCCTAAAATCTGTGCATCTCTGAATTGTTTCTAGGACATAAATACCTCTCTCTATAAAATGTTAATCCCACATTGGTTGAAAAATATGGCCCACAACAACATATAACTCCAATATACCATGATCCTTATGCTAATGGGGTTAGACACAGGGGAGTGGTGCCTCCTATTAACATATTGGTTGATTGGTTGTGGTGTGAATATGCTTGTTTCTCGGCCTTGTCGCCTCCCTCTATGCAAAATTATCTAAAAAAATCTCTCATTGGCAGTACTTTACATTACCCCTTTTAGATGCCTTACTAAAAATTGCCCCACTAAGATGGAGATGCCTCAAATCTTTGCCCCTCAAATCTTGGTATTGTTTCTACAATATAAATACCTCTCTATACAAAATATGAATCCCACATTGGTTGAGAGTTGTATCCCACAACAACATATAAGCTCCAATATACCATGATCTTAAGCCAATGGGTGCAGCCACAAGGGAGTGGTCATTGGTGTCTCCTACTAACATAATGGTTGATTGGTTGGGGTGATAATATGCGTGTTGCTTGGATTTCCCCTTTCTCTCTTTGCAAAAATACCATAAAATCTCTCATTGGCAGTACTTCACAGTATCCCTTTCAGATGCCTTACTAAAAAATGCCCCTCACTAAGTCAGATACACCTAAAATCTATGCGTCTTGGAATTGTTTCTACGACATAAATACTAATCTATACAAGAAATTAATTCCACATTGGTTGAGAGTTGTGACCCACAACAACAGATAAGCTCCAATACACCATGATCCTTGTGCCAATGGGGGCAGCAACCATAAGGGAATGACGCCTCCTACTAACATAATGGTTGATTGGTGGCGGTGTGAATATGCTTACTGCTAAGCTTTCATCTTTCTCTGTATGCAAAAATACCAAAAGAATCCCTCATTGGTAGTACGTCACAATACCCTTTTCAAATGCCTTACTAAAAAATGACCCTCACTAAGTTAGATATGCCTAAAACTTGTGCGTCATCAAATTGTTTCTATGACACAAATACCTTTATCTACAAACAATAGATCCCACATTGGTTGAGAGATGTGTCCACAACAACATATAAGCTCCAATATAACACGATCCTTATGCCAACGGGGGCAACCACAAGAGAGTGGTGCCTCCTACTAACATAATGGTTGATTGGTTGTGGTGTGAATATACTTTTTGCTCGACTTTTTCCCCTCCCTTTGTGCAAAAATACCAAAAAATCTCCCATTGGCAGTGTTATTCCCCACTTTGCATGGGTGTCCACATGTGACTTTTATCACATTTTCAATAGGGGGTTACATGTTGATGGAGATTTGAATGGCCTAGTATTGGTGCTTTTGGAGGCCTTTTCTTGTGGAGCACTCTTAATCCTCTGCACATAAATGGCATCATAGCACTTTTGGGTATTGTCTTTGGTTGAGCGCCCTTCTTGTTTCTCTCTTGTAGCACATGTGGTGGCATTCTAGTGACCTGTAGAATAGGCTGTCCCCTTATTGATTTTTTTGAGCAACATCGAGAGCCATTCTCTTAGGAGAATGGAGACATTTGGTCCGGGACCAGGATGTGGAACTAGTCCAGCACTGGGGGACTCAACCTTGAGTTGAGTGACCATTCTGTTGAATGGAGATATCTGGTTTGGGATAGCAGGATATGGAACCAGTCTAGCACTGGGGGACTCAACCTTGAGTTGAGTGACCATTCTGTTGAATGGAGACATCAGGTCCGAGACTAGGATGAAGAACCAGTTTAGCACTGGGGGACTCAGCCTAGAGCTGAGTAGCCATTCTTTGAATGGAGGCACCTGGTCAGTTACCAGATATTTTACTTAGTCTGGGACTAGGGATTCAGCTTGGGGTTGAGGGCCATTCTCCGGGAGAATGGAGGCGCTTGGTCTGTTACCAAGTATTTGACCTTGTGTCAAATTATGCAGCCTATGGCTAAGGCACTTGGTCTGTTACAAGGATAACACTATAAGCCCTAGACCGGGTCTGGGCATGTGTGACACCCTAACCATCGATTAGTGGGCTTTGCGATCTTCTCCAAGGATTAGCTACCTTTGGTTAAGACACCTTAGTATCCGATCTTGGTGTCACACAGAGTGTGAGATAAAAGCATTAGTAATTCTCTCTGTTTATCATGATGTACTTTGAGTGGGGATGAAGGACCACCCTTGACCACTTGTTGTGACCACAGGGCACTTGAAGAAGGCTAAACTAAATTTCTAAAATACATAAGGACCCTTAGTACCACTAAGGAGTCAAAGTGAAAGTAAAAAAAGGCCTTTGGTACCACTAAAGGTAAAAGTCAAAGTAATAACAGAATAAAATAATATTATTTTGTTCTTTTGAGTTTTGGTCCACTTACAGGTGACTCAAAGGCTATAAAAGAAGATCAATCCATTTCATTATTACATACACACTTGCTCTTGCACTTGCAACTGCTCCAATAGAAGAATTCGCTGGTTTTGAAGGAGAAGGAAGTTTTGTGGTTGTGCCCTAGCATGGAGGATTCTAGCTAGGGCATCAACACTTGATCACCAAACCCTAAACTAGGGTTTCACCATTTTTGCAGCAGCTAGGGTTTAACCCTAAGTCTTTTCCTCTTCACGGCTGCCTCAACAACTTCACGGGCAACTTCTTCTCTTCATTGGGAAGCTCCTTCACTTCATGGGAAGCTCTTAGATTTCACGGGCAGCTCGTATTTCCTCATGGGTAGGCTGTTGGGACTTCGGGCAACCTCCCTCCACCTTCGGCAGCCACCTCCTCACCCTTGGTCAACCTCCTAGTAGGTTCGGGAAACATTAGCAGAACCTAACAGAGCTAGGGCAGCTTGCTGGTGCCTTCGGGTAGCACTCAGCAGGCCCCGGGCAGCCTGCTAGTGCCTCCGGGCACATACAGCAGGCCACGGCAGGGCCTCGGGCAGTCTCGAGAGGACCTCAGGCAGGCTAGAAAAGCCCGACAAGGGTCCGGGCAGTAGCAAAACAAGCTCGGACAGGACCAAACAGGTCACGGGTAGAGCAGAGTGTTACCACCTAAGTTGTACTCGGTGGTTTTTTCAAGCTAGCCTGCGAAGTAGAACAAGTACACTTGTTCATGATCAGAGTTCAGGAGTTCGCCAGGCTTTTTTTGAGAGTCTGTTCGTAAATTTTTTGTAACACATGTTCATACCCCCTTGGAGAAATTGTAAAAAATGTCCTAGCATTTAAATTTTTATAGAAGGCTCGGCTTCCTAGACTTAAGCATCAAGCCGACTAGCCCAGAGTGTTTTTTCCCTCGGTTATTATTGGTTGTTGAACAAACGACTAATAATTTATGAGTTTTTCACTCACACCTCCAAAGCTGGGGTAGTAGTCTTGGTGTTTCGGCCTTAGGAGGTTATTAGAGCCTTCGTGTCAGTGTTTTTCAACATGCTAGGCATTGATTTTGAGTCGTATGGACTTGTGCTAAGTCCCCTTAGAGTTTCGTCTGATTCCCAGAAAATAAAAATATTCCGCAAAATTAGGCCATTTTTAATGGTTTAATTAGAAAATTTCAAAATGTAATAAAAGTCAGATACGGAGTCCGTTTCTGACGTGGGGACACTCGTTTTCACACCCGGAGCGTCCACTTTACCCAGGGACCACTTTCCACATCAGTAGGGTAGCCAGATCACCCCGTGGAGCATTATTCAGCTAAAAATGCATCAAAAGAGCATTTTAATGCTAAATTTTGACAAATTGACACCAAAGTCAAAGTTTGAAAAAGTAAAAAATAAAAAAAATAAGTTAATGGGGTGACATGGCATGGGTCCCCCATTAAACTTACGACCCTCTTCAACTTAAGTGGGTAAAATATTGTATTAAAACTTGGTTTTAAAGAATGGCTTAGTGCATGAAGCTCACGTGAAGTAGAGGGGTGACGTCAAACTCCAATAAGGCTAGCAAATGGAGAAAACATGAGTGGAGCCCTCCTCAAATTCAAATAATTTTTTAAACATTGGTTTAAACTTGGCATATGGTTTGTGTTTAAGAGTTGGTTTAAAAGAGTGGAGGCTCACGTGAGGATATATGACGTGAGCTCCACGCTAGCTTGGAGGCTCGCGTGAGGGGAAGGAGGGGTCCACCCCCTCCATTATTTATAATCGTGAGTGGTAAATAAACTTTGGTTTATCATTGTTAACGAATCTTGTTGGGTGACATCACCACCTCTCTTTTCACCAACTCATGCATGAGAGTAGATTGACGCCGAATTGATCTTGATTTGGCATTGATTGAGTGTGTTGGCAGTATTGGTGAGGCCCCCCTGGGTCTCTCTTTTCCGATTTAAGCAGGGCTCTTTTCCTCATTTTGGCATGGTTAGAGGACCGAAGGAATGCTATTGCTTGTATTGTATTGTTTACCATTTGGAATAAAGAAGGCTTTGAAGGCAAGATCTATGGTGTAATGCTTTTCATGTGTGGATGGTGATTGTCAAGTGATTATGAGGTATAATCTGTATTATTGGTCTTTGCTTTTTGTTGGTTAATTGTGGGCCTTGAAGGGGAGCTCCTTCCCAGTGGGGTAAGAGATTAGTCTAGTTTGATTTATGCTCTTACTGTTTGCTTGTTTTAGATCTCTTGGAGTTGCATGTATTTTAAGTTTAATTGCATGCTTTCTAATTGTCTTTTTCCAACAACACCTATGTTTTAACCATCTGTTTGTGCAAGGACTTCTAAGTTGCAGGTGATCTCACTTGTAGAAGGGGTTGAGCTAGTTTGAATCTTCCTCGTCTTCAAGATCTTTTTGAGGACATAGTTCCTTGGTGTTCCACCAAAGCAGACTCCATGGTCCAACATTCCTAGGCTTCCAGCACTCTTTCTATCTCTCTTTCCTTCATTTTTTAAAGAAAAATTAAATCTTTCTCGGTTACGGTTACTCACATGCTTAAGTAGTTTACTTTATCTTTCAAGCAATATTTAAAGGCTGATCTATTTAAACATTTATCTAGATCTAGAAACATAAAGTAATTTTTTCAAAGTAGATCTAGTTTTTATTAAGTACTTGTGCATATTTCCAATATTTCATTACTTAATATTTTTATGTTCTTAACGCTTTATTTGGCACATTTGGTGCATTACAGGTGGCTGGTTTTTCACTTTTATTGCCAGGACAAAGAGAAGTGTTGCCGAAAAATCAAAGATCTAAGTTGTTCAAAGACATCCCGGAGCACCACTCTTGATCTTGTCTTACTCATAAAACCTGTAATCCTTTGGATCCAGATCTGTAAGGACCATTGGCATCCAGCTCAAGCATTGTAAATACCATTAATAAAATATCTTTCTGAGTAGGCTCTTTCGAGCCCACTCCCCTCCCCCCTGGGGGGAATCGGTGTTTTTGGTGTTTTTTGTTTTTTTCATATTTTTTCTTTAGTTTAGTTGTTTATTGCAGTAGTGTGTACTTTGAATCGTCTATACAAACATTCCATACTGTTTAAATCCAATGTAACAATACTACTTACCCCACGTTCTCCCGAGTACCCCGAAAGGGTGAAAGAGATTCGTGGTAGGATCAATTAGAAAATATTTCTTTTATTTATGTGTTCTTAATTTTTAAATCAATGCGATGAAGGTAGAGAAGCCTTCAGATGCATTAAAGAAGCCATCACTAGATCTCCTGTCTTAGTCAGCCCAGACCACTCCAAAGATTTCATGATCTTCTCCTTTGCATCTGAGGATACTATTGTGGGGGTTTTGCTCCAGAAAAACAATGAAGGATTTGAGCAACCCATTGCTTTCATGAGCCAGGTCTTGTAACACTCTGAGCTTAAATATACAACCATGGAAAAACAGGCTTTTGCCTTAGTAAGATCTTGAAGCATTTCATAACATATGTTGGTTATTGAAAGATAGTCTGTTATGTACCTCACTCGACAGTTAAGGATATCTTGGGTCAACAAGATTGCTTAGGCAAAAGAGGTAAGTGGGTGTCTAAAATACATGAGTATGATCTAGAAATCAAACCCACAAAATTAATCAAAGGACAGGGCCTAGCAAAAATGTTAACTCAGGGTAATGAAGAAGCCTTAGGAATAATTTGTCAGAATGAAGAACCTACACCGAGCATGCCTCCAGAATTGCAGCGTTTAGATCAACATTGGTACGTTGATATTATTTTCTTTCTTCAAAACCTTACATGCCTTGAACATCTAAAAGGTCATAAAGAAGGGCTTTAAGGTTAAAGATCGTCATATATTGCATCACTTAGGAGGGACTGGGTTGGAGAAACCCAGATGGAGTGATCCTTAGATGTGTTAATGAGCAGGAGTCTAAGCAGCTCTTGACTGAGTTCCATTCAGGATTTTGTGGTGAGCATTACGCAGCAGATACGGCAACCCACAAAATCCTTAGAGCAGGTTACTATTGGCCCTCCCTATTTGTGCATGTTCATTAATTGGTTAGGAGTTGTCAGTAGTGCCAGTTGTTCACTGGGAAGCCTAGGTTGAAAGCCTTACCTTTGCAACCAGTTGTGGTTCTAGCCCTTTTCCAACAGTGGGGACTTTACTTCATCGTTAAATTCAAAGACAACTCTAGCAATGGTTATTGTTGGATTTTAACAGCTACCGGTTATTTCACTAAGTGGGTGGAGGCTATCCCCACTAAAAAGGTTGCTGATAAAGTTGTTATGGATTTTCTAGAGAATAACATCATTACTAGATTTGGTGCTCCAGCCAAAATAACAACTGATAATGCCAAAGCTTTTAGTTCCGCAGAGTTCACCAGATTTTGCTTCAAATATGGCATTATCCTATCCCATTATTCCAATTATTACCTGCAGGGTAATGTTCTTGCAGAACCCAACAATAAGAACTTAATGACTATCATTAATAAAACAGTTGGAAATAATAAGAAGTCATGGGAAAGTATGATTAAGTATGCACTTTGGGCAGATCGGATAACTAGGAAAAGTGCAATTGGGAAAACCCCTTTTGAACTTGTATATGGTTTGATTGTTTCATTGCCCATTTTCCTGCAGTTACCTGCCATGAAGATACTCCAGGGGTATGAAATGGAGGAAGATTCCATATCCAATAGGATCAATCAAATCATTGAACTAGATGAGAACCGAAGAAAGGCCCTTGACCATAGTATCAGAAACCAAGATAAGATCAAAAGAACCTTTGACAAGTCGGCTAGGCCAAGACCTTTTAAGATTGGGGATACAGTTCTTCTTTGGGATAAAAGGAGAGAGGAGCCAAGAAAGCACAGAAAGTTTGACAGCCTGTGGATGGGTCCATACATTATATATGACGTGGCCGACACAAATTCATTTCTCCTTAACACTATGGAAGGGGAAAAGTTGCTCTTACCAGTGAATGGGCAACAATTAAAATTGTTCTTCGACAATGACATTTGATGCCCATGGGGGCATTCTAAGGGCTTTTCTAAACCCTCATCTCTTTTCCTTTCAGTTTTTTCTTTTGTACCATAATTTTGTACATTATCTTCTGTATCATAGTTAAATTTCTGTATATTATGTATGTACCATAGAGTTTTCATTACTTTATATATACTAACATTGTTACAACTTATGTATTTCATTTTGGCATTTGAATTATATATATATGTGGTACTGATGCACTTTAATTTCGTGCAGAAACCAGAGATTCTGGGTCGCTCGCACACTCTTTTTGAATAAAAACCTAACAAGTACATGTCCCGCAGTTGGAACTAGATGTTATCACCTACGTTGCACTTAGGGGATTTCCAGTGAGCCGCCAGAGTATTGAACAAGTCAATTGTTCATTGTAAGTGCTCAAAAGTTCTGTGGTTACATAAGGACCAATTGTGGTCTAATCTTTTTAATAAAATGCATGTTCATATCCCTTGGGGGCGTTTTAATAAATGCTTTAACACGACAAACTTTTTGTAAAGGACTTGGCTTCCTAAGACTAGGCTATCAATCTGATTATTGCAAGGTGTTTTTTCCCTTGTCAATTATGCAATGCTGAATAAGCGATGTATAATTTTCGAGGTTTTCACCTCTCCTCCAATGCTGGAATTTTCGTCTTGGTGGTTAGGCTTTAGGAGGTTATTAAAGTTCATGTGTCGATGTATATAAGCGTGTTAGGCATTGTTTTTGAGTTGTATGGACATGTACTAGCCCCCCCTAGAGTTTCGTCTGATTCCGAGAAATTTTTTTTTTTCTCGTATTTTAAGCCATTTTTATGGTTTAAATGGAAAAATTCAAAAGGTAAAGAAAGTGTGATCCAGAGTTTGTTTTTGGCGTGTTTGGGCTCATTTTCAAGCTCAGAGCAACATCTTTACCCCAATAGCCACTTTCACTATGTTTCGGGCAGCTAAAACACCCCGGAAGGCATAATTTGACTATTAGAGCACCAAAATGGCATTTAAATGCTAAATTATGAGAAAATGCAAAAAAGTCAAAAATTTAAAACAGTACAAAATTAATAAAAAAGGATGGGGATGACATGGAGGTGGGTCCCTTATGCCATGCGACCCACTTCAAGTATAATGGCACTTAAACTTTGGTTTAAAAAAGAAGCTAGGAATTAATTCAAAAGGAATGGTTACGAATTAGTAGAAGTGGAGAGTGATGTATGTTAAACTAGCAGCAACAAGAAAGGTCTTCCTGCATGTATGTGTTCTTGCATGTAGAAGACTTAAATTAGGAAACCGGTTGTATTTAATTTACTTTTCCTAAGTTTACTTTGGAAAATAAATTAAAGTGATCTAAATTAACTTTAGTGAAACACTAGTTAAAGTGAAAGTGAAATTAGGGTTTTTGCTTTACCACTAGTTAAAGTGAAAGTGAAATTAGGGTTTTCGATTTACCTTAAGTTATAAAAGAGCGATCAATTGGTGGAGAGGACACACACACTTGTGTTTCGACAGAGACAGGATACAGACAGGGAGAGAAAGTTAGATAGAGGATTTAACTGGGAAGACGGAGGAGCGAGCAGCAGGATCATCGAGCTTCGTACAGTTGGGCCGTACACTCACATAGGAGGGTGTTGAGGTTTAGCTAGGATTTGCTTAGTGATTCTATCGGGTACTGCATTCGCTAGGTTTGGGTGAATTTGCAGTGATTGTAAAAGTTCCATATTTTCTCATAATAAAATCTATATCTGGTTGCTGCACCGGCTTTCCCATCTTGGATTTTTTCGAGGGTTTCCATACCCAAAATAGTAGTGTCATTATTGTGATATGATGTTGTGATTTATTTCTCAGTTTTATATTTCGCTGCATATTGTAAAAGATATTAATGTGTAGTTATCAGTAGAGATCTTGCATGCACTGTTAACTCTAGTTTGAATATTAAAGGAAAATTTTCATGGTATCAGAGCTCTGGTGAGCTAAAGCTGAGAGATTTGCAGTAGCAGTGATATATATGGGGTAGATCTATAGGAAGACACAAACCTAGACTTCCAGATGTAGGGTTTGACAGGTACACTTCATTATGGCTGTGCCGTTGAGAGTTGAGGATAGACTCTAGGGTGCGCAGAACTTTCCTACATGGAAAGAAAGGATCACAAGGATCCTAGATGTCAGTGATGTAGAGGAGCACATTGACTCCACAAAGGTTGCACCCACAGATCCGGCAGATCTAGCAGCTTGGAAGAAGATTGATTCTAGAGCCATGTTGATTATCATGGATGGAGTGAAGGACCATATAGTTCCTCACCTTTCTGGTAGGAAAACTGCAATAGAGATGTGGACGACTTTGAAGAGTCTGTACCAAAGCAAGAACGAGAACCAGAAGATGGTGTTGCAAGAAAGGATGCGCAGCACCGAGATGGCCAAGGGAGAAGGAGTGGTGCCTTATCTCACGAGGCTCACACAGATCAGGGATGAGCTTGGAGCTGTTGGCTCTAAGACAGTGGATGAGGAGCTAGTTCAGATAGTCCTCAATGGCTTCTCTAAGCCATGGGACACCTTTGTCAAAGGTGTTGTGGCTAGGGAGAAGCTCCCTGATTGGCAGAGACTATGGAATGACTTTGTGCAAGAGGAGACTCACATGGGTCAAGGATTAGGCTCATCCAACAGTGCCCCATAGATTGTGGATGAGGAGGCTCTAGCCCTTACAAGGAAGAGCAAGGGGAAGGCAAAGAGGAAGAAGGATGGTAAGAAGAACCTTGACGTGTCAAAGGTTAAGTGTTTTATCTGCCATAAGCAAGGACACTTTGCCTCCCAGTGCCTGGACAGGAAGAAGAAGAGTAACACTTAGATGGCTGGATCTGCAGAGGTGGATGAATTAAGTAGGAACTTCGATGAGGAGTTTTTCTTGATAGCTTGCATGGCAAGCACCACAGGGAGCAACATATGGTACATTGACAGTGGAGCATCTAGTCACATGACTGGACAAAAGAGATTCTTCAAAGACTTGTAGGAGGGTGGAACAAGGATCCACGTTGAGCTGGGTGATTGTTATCACCAACTGTAAATTTTCTTTTAATATTCAACTAGGGCTAAACAGTGCATGCAAAATATCAACTGATAACCACACATGAATATCTTTTACAGTATGCAGCGGAATATAAAACTGATAAATAAATCACAACATCACATCACAATATTGACACTATTATTTTGGATATGGAAACCCTCGAAAAAACCCAAGATGGGAAAACTGGTGCAATAGTCAGATATAGATTTTATTATGAGAAAATATGGAACTTTTACAATCACTGCAAATTCACCCAAACTTGGCGAATGCAGTACCTGGTAGAATCACTGGGCAAATCTCTCAGCTAAACCTCAACACCCTCTTGTGTGAGTGTACGACCCAGCTGTACGAAGCTCAATGATCCTGCTGCTCGCTCCTTCGTCTTCTCAGCGAAATCCTCTGTCTGACTTTCTCTCCCTGTCTGTATCCTGTATCTGTCGAAATACAAGTGTGTGTCCGGTAGAATCACTGGGCAAATCTCTCAGCTAAACCTCAACACCCTCTTGTGTGAGTGTACGACCCAGCTGTACGAAGCTCAATGATCTTGCTGCTCGCTCCTTCGTCTTCTCAGCGAAATCCTCTGTCTGACTTTCTTTCCCTGTCTGTATCCTGTATCTGTCGGAATACAAGTGTGTGTTCTCTCCACCAATTGATCTCTCTTTTATAACTTTAGGTAAAGCGAAAATCCTAATTTCACTTTCACTTTAACTAGTGGTAAAGCAAAAACCCTAATTTCACTTTCACTTTAACTAGTGGTTCACTAAAGTTAATTTAGATAACTTTAATTTATTTTCCAAAGTAAACTTAGGAAAAGTAAATTAAATACAACTGGTTTCCTAATTTAAGTCTTCTGCATGCAAGAACATATGCATGCATGAAGACCTTCCTTGTTGCTACTAGTTTAACACTCCCTCTCAACGATGAAGGGATTCGGTAGCAACCCCAACTTATCCCTGAACTTCACAAAACTCTGTCTGCAAAGTGCCTTGGTGAAAATGTTCGCCACCTGCTCATCTGTCTGTATGTACTCCAACCGAATGGTTCCCCTCTGAACACAATCTCTCAAGAAGTGGTATCTGATGTCTATGTGTTTGCTCCGGTCATGGAACACTGGATTCTCAGATAGCCTGATGCCACTCTGATTGTCCTAATGAACTACTGTAGCCTCTAGCTCACACTCGAACAACCCTGCAAGTAACTTCCTCAGCCACATACCCTCACAAGCAGCCATGCTGGCTACCATGTACTTAGTCTCTGTCGAGCTCAATGCAACTGACTTTTGCTTCCTGCTGAACCAAGAGACAACCCCTGATCCAATGCTGAAACAACAACCTGAAGTACTCTTCCGGTCCTCTACACATCCTCCCAGTTAGCATCTATGAAACCTGCTAACTTGACACTCCCCCTGCGCTCATAAACCAATCCACACTCCACTATACCTCTGATGTAGCGAAGTATGTGCTTCGCAGCCGTCCAATGCACTCTTCGAGGGTCCACCATGAATTGACTCGAAGAGTTGACTGCAATGCTGATGTCTGGTCGAGTGTTGACCAGATACATAAGCGATCTGATAAGATCAAATCCTTCTGATCTTGATGCATCAATCTTTCTCTTGTTGGAAACTAGAGGTATGGCCATAGGTTTGTAGTCCTCCATCCTAAATCTCTTCATGATCTCTACTGCATACTTCCCCTGTCCGATGAAGAAGCATCCATCTCTTTGCCAAACCTCCAAGCCCAAAAAGTAATGCATTGGCCCAAGGTCATTCATCTCAAACTCTACTGCAAGGTTGGACTTACAGTCTCCAATCAACCTCTCATCTCCTGTCAAAAAGAGATCATCCACATATAAAACCAGTATGAGAGGCACCTCACCTGTCAAGAAGTACAGGTTGTGGTCAGCCTCACTCCGCTGAAATCCCATCTCCTGTAGATAGCTGTCAATCCTCGAGTACCATACTCCTTGAGGTGCCTGCTTGAGCCCGTAAAGAGCTCGATGTAGTCTGCATACATGCCTCTCCCTGTTCTCCACATCAAACCCCTCAGGCTGCTCAATATACACCTCCTTCTCTATCACTCCGTTGAGGAAGGCAGTCGTGATGTCCATCTGATGGACACGCCAACCATCTCAGCTGCTAGTGAGATAATGGTTCGAATGGAAGAATACCTGGCAACAGGGGCGAAGGTCTCCTCATAATCAATACCCTCCTTTTGTGAAAACCCCTTTGCCACGAAGCGCGCCTTGTACTTCTCCACGCTTCCGTCTGCTGCATGCTTCACCTTGTAGATCCATCTGGATCCCACCACCTTTTTCCCTTGTGGCCTCAGCACAACCTCCCATACCTGGTTTTTCATGATGGAGTCATACTCCTCAACCATAGCCTCCTGCCACACATCATGTTGTGCAGCCTCCCTAAAGTTGGAAGGTTCAGAGTTAATCAACTTTGTCATCAGTGCCATATAACTAAGCCTCTCTGGTGGTACA
This sequence comes from Pseudotsuga menziesii, assembly GCA_001517045.1. Classification (NCBI taxonomy): domain Eukaryota; kingdom Viridiplantae; phylum Streptophyta; class Pinopsida; order Pinales; family Pinaceae; genus Pseudotsuga; species Pseudotsuga menziesii. Next base: position 274,185 of record LPNX010444954.1, read on the forward strand.
CTCTGTCTAAAAGATATCTGTGGAGGATCTACCTGCTTGGAATCTTGCCTTATGGACCTAAACCACTTAGGCCTTGGCCTAGTGTCAACCTGCTGCGGCTGCTGGATATCCGTCTCCTGCTGCAGCTCATCCTTCAAGTCAATGACTGAAGGATCCTGTCCACCTGACTCCCTTTGACCACTAGAACTTGTGCTCTGTGTCTATACCTATACATTTGGCTCCTCCAAATTGACTCTTGACTCCTATGCTGGTTGTTGCTTTGCTGGTAAGTCCAGAGATCTTCGCAAGGCCTTGTTTTCATCGAACTGGAGATCCCTGCTCACAATGATCCTCCTGCGAGCAAGAATGTAAACTCTATATGCCTTCGAAATCTCGCTGTAACCAACAAGTAACCCCTTCTCTCCAGAAGGGTCCAGCTTCTTCCTATTGTCAGCATGAACATGACAATAGTAGACACTGCCGAATACGCGAATGTGACTCACATCTAGCCTAGTGCCTGTGAAGACCTCTTTCGGTGTCTTCCTCCCCAAGGCTGTGTGGGGACACCTGTTCTGAATGTATATTGCAGTCCTGTATGCCTCAGCCCAAAGGAATAGTGGTAATCCCTAATCAAATAGCATGGCCTTGGCTGCTCCAACCATAGTCATGTTCTTCTGCTCTGCAAATCCCTTTTGCTGTGGGGTATGGGGCACAGTGTGCTCCTTCTTGATCCCCTTAGCCGAACAATACTCCATGAACTCATTGAAAGTGTACTCAGCCTCGTTGTCTGTCCTCAACACTCGATTCTTCTTTCCTGTTTGGTTCTCCACAAGAGTCTTGAACTCTCGGAACCTCTCAAAGACCTCTGACTTGGCCTTCAGGAAATAGATCCAGGTTTTCCTGGAATAGTCATCAATGAGGATTACGCAGTAACTGTAACCATTGAACGAATGGACACTCATAGGTTCGCATACATTCGAATGCACCAAGTCCAAGGGCTCCTTAGACTTGTGCTCACTCTGTGGGAAGGGCTTTCTGATGTTCTTCCCTAAAGCACAACTCTTGCAGTGGTTATGCTTTTCCTCCTGTACCTGATTAACTCCAATGACTGCCTGTCTCAAATGCTTTAGTGCTCCATGGTGTAAGTGTGCCATCCTCCTATGCCACAACTCACCCTGACTGCTGCTACTGCTGTTGACTAGAGCCTTTGCAGGCTCAAAGTGTAATCTGTACACTTTCATGCTCCTTTTGCCAATCACCCGATCCAAGCTCCTATCTGACCCCTTGGGCCTGAATACACTCTATGGCCACGGAACTTCACCTGATATCCCTTGTCCTCCAGAGTGGAGACTGATATAAGGTTCTTGGTCAATCCTGGAACATATAACACATTAGCAAAACTGAGGGGTTTGCTAGACTCCCTCTCAAATGAAACAGTGCCAACTCCCTGCGCCTGATACCGCGCATCATCACCCAGCTCAACGTGGATCCCTGTTCTACCCTCCTGCAAGTCTCTGAAGAATCTCTTCTGTCTAGTCATGTGACTAGATGCTCCACTGTCAATGTACCATATGCTGCTCCCTGTGGTGCTTGCCATTCAAGCTATCAAGCAAAACTCCTCATCGAAGTTCCTGCTGAACTCATCCACCTCTGCAGATCCAGCCATCTGAGTGTTACTCTTCTTCTTCCTGTTTGGGCACTGGGAGTCAAAGTGTCCTTGCTTGTGGCAGATAAAACACTTGACCTTTGATACGTCAAGGTTCTTCTTACCATCCTTCCTCCTCTTTGTCTTCCCCTTGCTCTACCCTGTAAGGGCGAGAGCCTCCTCATCCACAATTTGTGGGGCACTGCTGGATGAGCTTGATCCTTGACCCATGCACAAAGTCATCCCATAGTCTCTGCCAATTAGGGAGCTTTTCCCTAGCCACAACACCTTTGACAAAGGTGTCCCATGGCTTAAAGAAGCCATTGAGGGCTATCCGAACTAGCTCCTCATCAACTGTCTTAGAGCCAACAACTCCAAGCTCGTCCCTGATTTGTGTGAGCCTCGTGAGATAAGGCACCCACTCCTTCTCCCTTGGTCATCTTGGTGTTGTGCATCCTCTCTTGCAACACCATCTTCCGGTTCTCGTTCTTGCTTTGGTACAGACTCTCCAAAGCCGTCCACATCTCTGTTGCGGTCTTCTTACTAGAAAGGTGAGAGACTATATGGTTCTTCACTCCATCCATGATAATCAGCATGGCTCTGGAATCAATATTCTTCCAAGCTGCTAAATCTGCCGGATCTGTGGGTGCAACCTTCGTGGAGTCAATGTGCTCCTCTGCATCACTGATGTCCAGGATCCTTGTGATCCTTTCTTTCCATGTAGGAAAGTTCTGAGCACCCTGGAGTCTATCCTCAACTCTCAACTTCACGGCCATAGTGAAGTGTACGTATCAAACCCTAGATCTGGAAGTCTGGGTTTGTGTCTTCCTATCAAACCCTAGATCTGCCCCTGATCTGTTACTGCTGCTGCAAATCTCTCAGCTTTAGCTCACCAGAGCTCTGATACCATGTAAATTTTCCTTTAATATTCAACTAGGGCTAAACAGTGCATGCAAAATATCAACTGATAACCACACATGAATATCTTTTACAGTATGCAGCGGAATATAAAACTGAGAAATAAATCACAACATCACATCACAATATTGACACTATTATTTTAGGTATGGAAACCTCCAGAAAAACCCAAGATGGGAAAACATGTGCAACAGTCAGATATAGATTTTATTATGAGAAAATATGGAACTTTTACAATCATTGCAAATTTACCCAAACCTGGCGAATGCAGTACCCGATAGAATCACTGGGCAAATCTCTCAGCTAAACCTCAACACCCTCTTGTGTGAGTGTACGACCCAGCTGTACGAAGCTCGATGATGCTGCTGCTCGCTCCTCCGTCTTCTCAGCGAAATCCTCTATTTGACTTTCTCTCCCTGTCTGTATCCTGTCTTTGTCAGAATACAAGTGTGTGTGTTCTCTCCACCAATTGATCTCTCTTTTATAACTTTAGGTAAAGTGAAAACCCTAATTTCACTTTCACTTTAACTAGTGGTAAAGCAAAAACCCTAACTTCACTTTCACTTTAACTAGTGGTTCACTAAAGTTAATTTAGATCACTTTAATTTATTTTCCAAAGTAAACTAAGGAAAAGTAAATTAAATACAACTAGTTTCCTAATTTAAGTTTTCTGCAATGCAAGAACACATGCATGCATGGAGACCTTCCTTGTTGCTACTAGTTTAACACCAACCCTGTAGTTGTCTATGTGAGATGGATCCAGGACGAACGGTAGAGGGACAAGCAACTAAGGAGGTGGAACCAAGATTGCCTCGACTCCCAAATTGATGGTTGTCACACCAATCAAGGCAGTCTTCACTTGATGTTGTCTTATCCCAAGACAACAATGGGAGAGACCCAGATCTACTCCCGACAGGAGAGATCAAACCTAGACACCAGATCAGATCAAATGGACATGAGGTACGTAAGGTGTAAGGTGATGGAAACCCTAGATCTATGGATGATGTCACTAGATGAACCAAGGCTCTGGATTGGGGTTTAGGAGATATGAAATTTGATTCAGGTTGGGACACAAGTGACCTATGAGGCAAATACTAGATTTGGGATTTAGGTACTAGCAAAAGATGAAGACATCTGCTGCCTTGGGAAACTTGACCAATGCAAGGAGGGGAAAACAGGATTGGGGCTATTTAGTACTGAGGGATAGACTCGGAAGAAGGTATGACAATGTCAAAGCACCCGAGCCACAAGGAAAAAGTCAAAATGCAAGAGAAAAGGCAAAAGGAGGGGTAGCGCTAGGGTTTGAGGATCAGTGCCTTGGGATCTGGGCCAATGGAGTCACTTTTAGCCCAATGTTGAAGAAGACATCACACTCATCATTAGAACTCATCCCATGCCATTTCGTTGCCTTAGTAGCCCAAATCGAAGTCTTCAGTAGCCATTTTAATTATTTTTTATCTGCCTCGAGAAACGTGATATGCCAAAAACTGCCTCCTAGGGTGCCTACATTATGCAACTGAGCCCACCAGGCTCACTGGGAGGGGGGTAATATGGTACAAACAAGTGGCTGGACCCCACCTTCCTCATACAACGCCCTAGGAGATCCAACAAAATCATCTCCCTGCTCAGACAGGTCATCCAGTATAGCAAAACTGCACTAGAAAGGTACACTGAACCAAATCATCTTTGCAACTACCTGGAACTGAAAGCAAGCTGTCTCATTGGGCTCAGGGAGTCTAAATCCATCCTAGGTGCATACCCATACACCCTATAGGTCTTTGCATTATCATCTACAATATCCAATATACCTAGATAGACAAAATAATAACCTGTAAATGACCATATAATATAACCCAGGCTATCATCCATTCGCTGCAAGTGTTCAAAGGTTAAGACATGCTCTACAAATCATTCAAGTAATAATCATAACAAGTAGCAATCATTTCACTGGCGATCTATCAACCAAATGTATAGGGTTTACATTTATTAACTATAACTCAGTCCAGACTTTCAAGACCATACTCATTTCATAGTTGTAATCAATTTGCTAGTGCAGGGTGAAGGTTAGAATTAAGAGGCTAGGCCAAAGGATTACTACCAACTTGACACTGTGACACTTCGGATGTGGGAATGGGATACTCACTCTAGAATATGCAGGACAAGCAATAACACAGGGGATGGCAGTGTCTCACAAATGGATAAGCTACTTCAGAGGTGCTTATTCACTTTGGCAAATGCTCACAATCGAAATCAATACACATAAGGCCAACAATCTTTGGATATAACTTTTAAGAACCATTGCTTTTTGGGCCTTTGATTTTCCATAGCCTTGGTCCATGTATTTATTACACGAATTTTATTATTGAGGCTTCATGCATTCATGTCTGTTTAAAAACACTACTTTTCATGAATATTTTAATATATTCATTTCAATGTACTTCAAAGCCAGTTTCATTAGGCTTGCCTTTCATTCATGTATGTTGAAAAACACTACTTTTCATGAATGGGCTTTTTTATAAGATATTTGTTCATTTCCAAATACATTGTATTGATGACAACGCTACTTGTTTCAGGTTTAGCCAACACAACTTAGGAAACTTAGAGCCGAGACACAAATAAACAGGGAAGCTTGTCCAACAAAGAGGCTCTAGTGGGGGAAGGTCCTCCATGCCACAAGTCAAGTAGTAGGTCGGGTTGGAAACAATAACTGGAAGGTAATGGACGGGTGGAGACAGTGAATAATGAAGCCAACACTAGCAAGCCAAAGTATGGTGGGAATGACTACCTCTATTCTCCCTAAGGAGGGTAAAACCAATGAGCACAGATCAAGAACTTCCAGCTTTGAGTAGGGACATCAATACATAATATCAATACATCCAAGTCCACATATTTATATGATCGCCAGATCATGACACTAAATGCTAATACATGTCACAAGAATGAGTATAAGAGCAATGCTAACCATAACACAAGATAATGTAAGTTGAGTCATAACATGTAAATAATCCATCTGAACCAATCATCTATCCAATGCGAAAACACTGATGCAACTCTGGGCACTACTAACTGCTCTGAAACTGGCTAAATGGCTACATCAGTCCTCAAATCTGAGTGTCCTGAGACTCAATCATGGCATGGGAGAGTACTATAGTCCATCAATCATATAATGATCCATCATAAATGCTCATCTTAGCATCTCATATGTAAGGGAGCTAGCTGAAAAATGTACTGGAATCTGAAAAATAGAATATGGTAGCCCGACTACTATATACGTGATAACAGTGATGATGCGCGGTATCAGACGCAGGGAGTTGGCATTGTTTCGTTTCAGAGGGAGTTTGGCAAACCCCTCAGTTTTGCTGATCTGTTGTATGTTCCCGACTGACTAAGAACCTTATATCAGTCTCCACTCTGGAGGACAAGGGATATCAGGTGAAGTTCCGTGACCATAGAGTATATATTAGATCCAAGGGGTCAGATAGGAGCTTGGATCGGGTGATTGGCAAATGGAGTGGGAAAGTGTATAGATTACACTTTGAGCCTGCAAAGGTTTTAGTTAGTAGCAACAGCAGTAGTCAGGGTGAGTTGTGGCATAGGAGGATGGCACACTTACACCATGGAGCACTGAAGCATTTGAGACAGGTAGTCATTGGAGTTCCTTAAGTATAGGAGGAAAAGCATAACCACTGCAAGGTTGTGCTTTGGGGAAGAACATTAGGAAGCCTTTCCCACAGAGTGAGCACAAGTCTAAGGAGCCCTTGGACTTGGTGCATTCGGATGTATGCGGACCTATGAGTGTCCATTCGTTCAGTGGTTACAGTTACTGCGTAACCTTCATTGATGACTATTCCAGGAAAACCTGGATCTATTTCCTGAAGGCCAAGTCAAAGGTCTTTGAGAGGTTCCGAGAGTTCACGACTCTTGTGGAGAACCAAACAGGAAAGAAGATTCGGGTGTTGAGAATAAACAACTGGGGTGAGTACACCTCCAATGAGTTCATGGAGTATTGTTTAGCAGAGGGGATCAAGAAGGAGCACACTGTGCCCCATACCCCACAGCAGAATGGAGTTGCAGAGCGGAAGAACATGCCGATCGTTGGAGCAGCCAAGGCCATGCTATTTGATCAGGGATTACCGGTATTCCTCTGGGCCGAGGCATACAGGACTGTAGTATACATTCAGAACATGTGTCCCCACACAGCTTTGGGGAGGAAGACACCGAAGGAGGTCTTCACTGGCACAAGGCCAGATGTGAGTCACATTCGCATATTCGGCAGTGTCTGCTATTGTCATGTTCATGCTGACAATAGGAAGAAGCTGGACCCTTATGGAGAGAAGGGGTTACTTGTTGGATACATCGAGACTTCGAAGGCATATAGTGTTTACATTCCTGCTCACAAGAGGATCATTGTGAGCAGGGATGTCTAGTTCGATGAGGATAGGGCCTAGCAGAGATCTATGGACTTACCAGCAGAGTAGCAACCAACACAGGATTCGGGGGTAGAGATCCTGAAGAGATTCAGGATGGAGGACTGCAAGCCTATGGCCATACCTCCAGTTTCCAACTGGAGGAAGATTGATGCATCAGGGTCTGATGGATTTGATCCTACCTTGTATCGTCAACTTATCGGATCTCTTATGTATCTGGTCAACACTCGACCAGACATCAACTTTGCAGTCAACTCTTTGAGTCAGCTCATGGTGGACCCTTAGAGAGTGCATTGGACGGCTACGAAGCACATACTTCGCTACATCAAAGGTATAGTGGAGTATGGATTGGTTTATGAGCGCAGGGGGAATGTACAATTAACAGGTTTTATAGATGTTGACTGGGCAGGATGTGTAGAGGACCAAAAGAGTACTTCAGGTTGCTGTTTCAGCATTGGATCAGGGGTTGTCTCTTGGTTCAGCAGGAAGCAGAAGTCAGTTGCATTGAGCTCGGCATAGGCTGAGTACATGGCAGCCGACATGGCTGCTTGTGAGGGTATGTGGCTGAGGAAATTACTTGCAGGGGTGTTCGAGTGTGAACTAGAGGCTACAACAGTTCACTGTGACAATTAGAGTGGCATCAGGCTATGTGAGAATCCAATGTTCCATGACCGGAGCAAACACATAGACATCAGATACCACTTCTTGAGAGATTGTGTTTAGAGAGGAACCATTCAGTTGGAGTACATACAGACAGACGAGCAGGTGGCAGACATTTTCACCAAGGCACTTTGCAGACAGAGTTTTGTGAAGTTCAGGGATAAGTTGGGGTTGCTACCGAATCCCTTCCTTGTTGAGAGGGAGTGTTAAACTAGCAGCAACAAGGAAGGTCTTCCTGCATGCATGTGTTCTTGCATGCAGAAGACTTAAATTAGGAAACCGGTTGTATTTAATTTACTTTTCCTAAGTTTTCTTCAGAAAATAAATTAAAGTTATATAAATTAACTTTAGTGAAACACTAGTTAAAGTGAAAGTGAAATTAGGGTTTTTGCTTTACCACTAGTTAAAGTGAAAGTGAAATTAGGGTTTTCGCTTTACCTAAAGTTATAAAAGAGAGATCAATTGGTGGAGAGGACACACACACTTGTATTCCGACAGAGACAGGATACAGATAGGGAGAGAAAGTCAGATAGAGGATTTAACTGGGAAGACGAAGGAGTGAGCAGCAGGATCACTGAGCTTCGTATAGTTGGGCCGTACACTCACATAGGAGAGTGTTGAGGTTTAGCTGGGATTTGCCCAGTGATTCTGTCGGGTACTGCATTCACCAGGTTTGGGTGAATTTGCAGTGATTGTAAAAGTTCCATATTTTCTCATAATAAAATCTATATCTGACTACTGCACCGATTTTCCCATCTTGGGTTTTTCGGGGGTTTCCATACCCAAAATAGTAGTGTCATTATTGTGATGTGATGTTGTGATTTATTTCTTAGTTTTATATTCCGCTGCATACTATAAAAGATTTTCATGTGTGGTTATCAGTAGAGATCTTGCATGCACTGTTAGCTCTAGTTTGAATATTAAAGGAAAATTTACAACGTGAGGGTGAAGACTCACACTAGCAATATGAGGATGGTGAGTGAGTGAGGGTGGACCCCACTCCACTTAAGAAATATTAATTTAAAATCAAACCTTGGTTTTATTTGTGCCTTCCCAATGCAAGCGAATGGTGGACATGGTGATGACGTCAACTCTAAGGAGAGCTCACGCTAGCTCTTAAGTGGATGCGAGTGGGTGAGGGTGGACCCCTCCCCATTCGTTTATAAACCTTTGTTATTTCAAACTATGGATTCAAACCTTTATGCAAATCAGCCATTCACGTAACTATTATGTCGTACTTTCGCGTGAGGAAGGAAAGGTCGCACATGTGGTGTTTTTGGTGAGGTTTTGGGTGTTTTGTCATTTGTTGGGTGAGTGAGGTTAGTTCCTCTTCACTTCAACTCCAAATTGACTCAGTCCAAGTTTAGTTGAAGTTCAGTTCAACTCAGTTACACTCCAAGTTGATCTTCAGTTGGTTGGTGCCCCCCTGGGGCTGGGTTTTGTTATAAAAGCGAGGCCTTCTTCCCCATTTGGGACGGAAGCAAGGAACCTCTGCTCATGTAATTTGTTTGTTATCATCTGAATAATATTGAGACTTTGGAGGTCCATTGGTGTTTATGTCACATGGTGAATGGTGTTATGCTTATTGAGGTAATCTTGTTTTAAGTTGTTTATGCTTGATATCGAATTGGTAATCGATCTAGCTTAGAGGGTTCTCTGAAACTCATAGGGTAAATATTTGATGCTTCAAGTTATTTACTTACATTTTGGCTTCTTGAGATTCAAGAGTAGCATTGTTTATTAAGTTGTATTCATGCTCTTTTGGTTTCCATTGGTTGAATGTATTAGATTTGATCCTTTTTTGTGCAAGAGTGAATAAGTTTTTTCAGGTTGCAACTTTGGAGTAAGGGGAAGAGCTAAGTTGCATTGCCCTCTTCTTCAAATCTTGAAGAATCTCTTGTGCCTATTAGTACCTTCAAGTCTCAGAAATATTCAAGCTTGAGCAAAGCTTTTCTCTTCTTCCTCTCTCGAACCTCAAAACTTTTCCTTGGTTACCTGTTGAAGCAAGTTTTTTTCATTTAAAAAAAAAGGCTTTATCATCAAGATTAGCTTGTTATTTTACTAGATCTAAAGCGCATCTAAATCATAGTTATAAGCCTAGATCTAGAAGCTATTACTCAGTACTTTAAGCCCCAAAATTTTCCAATCTTTGCTAGTACTTAGTAGTGTATTTTTCTTATTGTATTATTGCACTAATCCACTAATTTGTAAACATTTAACTTGCTGGTTTTTAGCAGGTTGAACAAAAAGAGGGATTCACTGCTGAAATTTTGTGCTTTAAGCCTTCCGGAGCACCCGAGATCCAACCCACTTCCCCCTTCTTCATTCCCCTTTTTCCCCGGGCAATTTGTAAGCCATTTGACCAGTTTTTGAGGGTTAAAAGGCGGTTCTTTCTCTAAAAATTTAGTATTGTAATAAATCATTAATAAAAGCAAGTGGGATTACGGCTCCCACACCCCTCTTCCCTCATTTCGGGGAAGCCTGTATTTGTCCATTTATTTGATTTATACCCGCACCGTATTAAAGTAGTTTCATTTTTTTGTTGTTTGCTTTTTGCAAGTAAAATAGATCAATCATGGTTCCTTAAGTTTTATTTTTTCTTTCTCGCAAAATTGAATACTTACCCAACCTTGCTTTCTCGAATACGGCATCCAGGCCAGAAAGAGATTTTTGGCAGTAGTAATTATAAAAAACTCCTATTTTGTACTTTTCTTGTTTGTAAAGAGAGAGGATAGTATAAATAAAAAAGGGACAAGTGAATACATTGTGAGAGTTAAGTTTAGGCGGTGCTTAGGTTGGTGAAAGCATTTGATGTACTTTCACATTAATATTAGAGTAAGAAGATGGAACCCTAATTTTTTCATATTTTCTCCTATTCAATTTACTAATGGTGGAACCTATGTGAATGGTAAAATCTTATTATTTAAACAAATTTACTAATTGTGGTTCATTAGGTCCAAGTAACCTGTTAATATTGATATACTTTGACTTTATAGAATTTCATTTTAACAGGGTTGATTTTGTTCATGGTAGGTGGATAATGGCTTGGAAGATGAACTTGTCTTAGGTGATCCCACTGCACCTCGTTTTATATTGTGGAATGGCAAGTTAAAGCCAGTGCCTTCAAGTCCAACTGATTTATTGCGTTTTGATTTGATGAGCTTTGGTGGGAAATTACGAGCAGGCCTTGGTGCCATAGGATTACGCCCTCCTCCACCGGTGTGTTCTTACTTTTTCTTATGATAAATTCATTTTTGACTAGGAGATACACATTGCTTTGTGTGCATATATTTGGCGTTCTTATTCTTTATGATTCCTTATAATCAACATAATACTATTGAATGGTTGTAGGATAGGGAGGAATCAATTGAAGAATTTGTACGTCGCAATCTTGGTGATGAGGTTTTTGAACGTTTAGTTGAACCTTTTTGTTCAGGTATGAGTAAACATTGTTAAATATTTCCATAAAAAAAGTATTTTATTTGGTCTATTTCTTGTTTGGTGAAAGTTGAAACTTATTTGAATATGATAACATAATGTGTTTTTCTTATACTGTTATATGCTGAAGTTGTGAAACTTGTAGTGTTTTAGATCTATCTTGTACGAAATTGAGGGTTTAATACAGGTGCAAAACATAATAACACAGTTGGAGAGAATACAAATGTCACAATGTATTACTGTTGCATCTATTACATGATTTGGAGCTCAAGGTAGGCTACCCAACGTACAAGTACCTCTTTCTCAAGATAGTAATTTTTCAACACATCATTATATGAGAGCCTAAGTTTATTATGGTGGTTTAACCACTTAACGCCTAACATCAACATTTTAATATGATATTCATCAATATAAAGTGACCATACTACACTAAAATATATTTTTGTGTTATCCTCTAACACCGACCCCCCCACCAATACGAAAATAACATCATCATATTATTAACTCAAAAATACAAATCTGAAGATCACATATGGGTACACCTCCATCCTCCTAGGCATTTGGGTAACTGGCCACAATACTCACTGGTTCTCTAGGTAGGCAACCTAGTTACACATTGTGTTTTAAACAAACAACTGTTTCCCCAAAACTCATCATTGGTGCTTCTTGATTGTCATCACCCTGTTAATCCCTAGTTGTGCTTCCACTACTGGAGGGTTAAGATCCAGCAAGATTCCATCAGGCTGGTCACATTATTCGTGATCCAAGCATGCACTTTGTGATTCAGGCATGCACATTGATCAGGAGTGCCACATGACATGGATATTCATTCATGTTGGGTTTGTAAAGAAGCAAGTCCAAATGAGACTGCTTCTCTGTTTTTTATTTTGCTTTCCTTTAAGCATATCATTATTACCATTTGTTTTATGTGACAGGAACAGGTTCAATCTCAAATCTTCAAGAAATCAAGTGAGGAAGGTGGCCAGGGTTTTTGGTGCTGAAGTATGGTTGAGTTAAGGAATGGTGTTAGAGTGGATTGCACATGTCCTATGGGACAGGTTTCATAAATTATATCATAATTACAAATTGGAAACCACACAGGTTTAATGGGATATGAACAGAGGTATGATTACCTCCTGATCATGGTGAAGTTATTATGAACTGCTAGCACCCAACACTGGTTTGGTTTTCTACTCAAGAGGAGAAGTTTCATTCCTGACAAGTTCAAAGTCAGCTCATAAGACTTGTACTCAGAGTTCATTCTTCCTATGTGAGAGGTTTGGTCTAATTCAAGTGTGCTTCACTGTCAAATCCAAACAGAAGTATATACTACTGCATGAAGATAGAAAATAAGGCGGTGTAGATCTAATAACAGCACCAAGGTTAATGGTTTTCAAGACTTGAAAAGGTAACAACAGATATAAAGGGGAAACAGTGCTGCTATATATTCAAGGAAGGGTGCATGGGTTCATTGAACAAGTAATCTTTGTTTTAACTTCTAATACCTCAGAAAATACCCCACCATGTCACCTTAAGTTTTCAGTTATTTTTTTGAATATAGGTCTACACACAAAATTTAAAGGGAGTGATCATGTTTGAGTATTAGGAGGAACATATTACAGCTACAGGTCTGTGTTTTGGAGCAGAAAAAACAAGGTACAGCCTAGATGAGCAGCCTGTGTACATTTAACCACCAGCTAAGCATTTTATGGAGCATTGGGGGTGCCTTCTTGTCCATAACACTTTGACAAGCAAAATTCTCTTTATGCAAATTGTATTGTTATATATTTTCAATATATAACATTTGTCATGACTCATCAAACTCATCACTAAAGTTGTACTTGTAACCAAACTATAACAGTGAACATCAACCATGAAATGAAACCATTCATGAAGCACATATTCATTAGCAATTACCAACAGTTATAATATGCTATTATGCAGTCAATAGTGCAAAGTTGCAAGTAGTGAACTTCAAAGGTAGGTTCAACTTCAAAAATCAAACTTAAATTGCCATATAATGTTTTCAAAATAGACCATAAGAAATATTAAAGAGTTAGTAGTTACAATTTGCAAAGTACTGAAAACTAGAAAAAGACAAGTTCTAAAATTTCCTCTTGCCACGGGAAACTAGAAAAAGACAAGTTCTAAAATTTCCTCTTGCCACAGGAAACTTCTAATTTCTTTTCCCGTTATCTACGAGCAGTGGGAGTAGGAGTCTCCCCATCGTGAACCACATCCAATAGCTACACGACCCCCACACAACGATGGAGGTTGTGAAGCTTGCGGCAAAGCTAGTGCATTTGGAATACTGCTAGTGGATGGGGGTGGCAACTCTACTGCTGCACAGTCACCATCATCATCGCCCAAAAGTTCAGCCTCCAAAGGCTCTAAAGCCAAGGCTCCATTCTCAAAATTTTTCTCCTCCGAGTTGTTGTCCCAAGTGATATATGTTCTATCACTTTTGGCCCACTCACAAAAATGAGACAACAACTTCAAGTTGTAGTGTACAAAAACCAAGCTTTTTGTCTGGTTTTTATTAAGGTTGTTTCTTTTCAGACTGTGGATGTAGCTATAGGTGCTCCAACACCTCATTGTAGAAGAACCATTAACCACCTGTGAAAGCACTCTAATGGCCAATTTATGCAGCTATATGGTGGAGGATCCAGACATGTTCCACCACTCTATAGGAGCCAACCTATCTCGATCTTTGCTTGCATGCAAATTAGCAAACACTCTATGTTGACTAAGGTATTTGTTCAATTCACCACTCAATATGGCACACTCTTTTTCAGGGACCAGCTTGTCCAAAGCTAGCATGTACCCATTCTGTACCTTTGGATTTGTGTGGGTTTTTTTTTCCTGACCCCACTCCCAGGTGCTGGTTTGGCCACCCAGGATGGAGAATAGTATTTTGGTGTAACGACGTATGCTAAGGCATGGAGTGGAACATTAAGATTATCCCATCTTTTGACCACATGCTTGTGAATATGATCACACAAAATGGCATCTTTTGGCTAAACAATATCTTTTATTTGGCCTAGCATGCTATCCATTTGTTCATACACCCCCCCAATTACCAGTTGATTAGTATCTGCAAACCAAATCATGTTATAAATGGGCTTGGTTAATTGCAACACATATCTAACACTTGCCCAAAACTGACCATTAAGAATGGTGCACTCCACCTCCTAAAAATCATGCCTGTCATATATGGATGTAGCCTTGTCTTTCAAAATTTGCCATGATTCACTTGATACCATACTAGCCAATACCTCTCCTACCTTCAAAAGGCACTTGAAGGTGAGGTAATAGCTAGCAAATCTAGTCTTTGCATTCTTCAATAGCTCCAGCCTTGAGTGACTGCAGAAAATGTGGTGGGCGTTACTATGATTGGTAATAAATCTTATCATGTGCTTGCCTTTCTTGTACAACGAACTGATCCATCTATTATTATGGTCTTGCATCTTGATATTGTTATGCATCAAAAGGTTCAATGTGTGAACCAAACACTCGAACCAAAATATGTTGGGGTATCTATCCTCCATGTTTGCTCCCGTTTCCTTACAATTAACAACAGTATTGGTAATGACTTGAATGACATTATATGGTCCAATAGATTCAATGGTTTTAATTAAGGGTTCTGCAATATCGATGCTGGTCCAATAGATTCAATGGTTTTAATTAAGGGTTCGACCCCCTGTTGCATGGGAGTGACCCCCCCCTTTGCTCCCTCTCCCGCTCTTGAAGCTCACTCTCTTCTCGTTCCCTTCAGAAGCTCGCTCCCAAAACGCTCCCAAGGCGCTACCTACCTCTTCTTTACTAAAAGCTCCTATACTAGGTTGATAATTTGATGACAATGTTATGGTACTTCCCTTCTTTGCCAAGCTCCTATAAAAGCTATTATGGTTGATCATTTGATGACAACGTTATAAGTTATAACTACTATATGATTGATGTTATATGGTTTAATCCATATTTTCTATAGCTAATTCAACATCCTACATGTTTTTTTAGATATAAATCCATTAACATATATTAAAATGTATACTATATAAAAATGCTCCCGAAATGAGAGATTTTAAAAATTCCGCTTTTCGCTCTGCTCTGCGCTTCCGCTCCGCACTCCCAACAACTTAGGTCCAACCATCAGATACAGTGGGCACCCCATATTTGCTCCAAGCGTTTGTGAATTGTCCCAAAGCATTTTGGATCTTGGCTTTTTCCTTGTCAACTCCCATGGTTCCAACTTTGTCATACCCGGGGCTCTTATATCCTTTAGGGGCACAACGAATGGCTTTTACCATTTCATGCCAATAGGGTAAGTGAAGAAAATTGAATGGTATGCTACATGCATAGAGAAACACGAACACTTTTGCATCCATGTCATCCCTACAACCTTGGTCAAGAAAATCTGATTTTGTTCTACACCCTAAATGCGTGGGTGAGAATCCACTAACATGGGTGGATGGGGATCGACCACTGAATGTTCTATATGTGAGCTTGAGGTCTAATGTTCAACCCTTGATTTTTTGGATATCTATCGTGGTTCCTCCTCTTCCCTCTTATATTTGCTTCTGTCTATCGCTGGCACTTCCCTACAGGTTTTGACTCCTATACCCTTCCTTTCGTCCCATGGCATAATCCCATGTAAATGCTTTCTCACACGGGTATATGAACCTATGTAAGTTACTCTACATTGGGGGCATACAAATTTAGGGGTTCCACCCCCTTTCCCTCCTCCAAGCTTTTTGACATATTTCCACAAGGGTGTTGGGTTCTCTTTGGTTTTCTTTCCATCACCACCATCACTATCATTTTCATCCTCTTCCTTTTCCTCTCCCTCCTCTCCATGATATGTGCCACTACCCACCTCTTCATCCTCTTCATCACTTCTCCTTCGGTTTCCAAACACAACCATCATAATAAAAAATGGAACCAAACGAATGTTGAAATATTGTAACTTCGAAGAATATTCTATTGTATTTTTTATTATTGTAGTTTATTTAAAGATGTTTTATTCCTCCTGTTATCACCAACCTTGTAGTTTCCTATGTGAGATGGATCCAGAATGGACGGTTGAGGGACAAGCAACTAAGGAGGTGGAACCGAGGCTGCCTTGACTCCCAAATGGATGGTTGTCACGCCAATCGAGGCAGCCTTCACTTTATGTGTCTTAGCCCAAGACAACAAAGGGGGAGACCTAGATCTACTCCCGACAGGAGAGATCAAACCTAGACACCAGATCAGATCAAATGGACTTGAGGTACGTAAGGTGTAAGGTAATGGAAACCCTAGATCTATGGATAAAGTCACTAGGTGAACTAAGGCTTTGGATAGGTCTTTAGGAAGTATGAGGTTCGATCCAAGTTGGGACGCAGTTGACCAATGAGGTGAATACTAGATTTGGGGTTGAGGTACTAGCAATAGGTAAAGATATTCGTTGCCTTGGGAAATGTAACCAATGCAAGGAGGGAAAAGGCAGGATTGGGGCTATCTAGTACCGATGGATAGACTCGATGAAATGGTATGACAATGTCAAAGTACCCGAGTCACCAGAACAAATCAGATTTCAGGAAAAAGAGGCCAAAGAGGGGGTAGCGCTAGGGTTGGAGATCAGTGTGTGTCAGATCTAGGGCAATGGAGTCACTATCTGCCCAGCGTTGGAGGAAACCCACCTGGGAAATAGCTCGATCTACAAACCTGAGAAGGTATTTTGCCGGAAAAATCAGATCTCGGAAAAAGTCAGAAAAATGGTGAGGAGCGCCAGGGTTTGGGAGGACAGTTTCTCAGATCTAGGGCAAACCAGTCACTTTCAGATTAGCGTTGAGGGTGATATGGTGAGGGGAAGACCCGATCTACAAAACCCAGCAGTGGTTTGTTCAGAGATCGAGCGGTCTAAATTTTTAGTATTTTTTGTTTTTTTTATTATTTAGGAATTTTCAGTGTAAGATAAATAAAAGCATGTGCCAATGGATTGAGATCCGGAAGAAAGGGACTAACCTGTATACCTTACTTGGAAATCCTTGTAGATGCCTTGATGGTGATGATCCCTGCTATCCCGATCAATTTGAGAAGCTTTAAGCAAGTTCTATGTCCAATGTTTTGCCCCAAGAAGTCAATGCGCCCTCTCTCCTACACAACAAACGTCAACCATATCAGCTTTGCTACGACATGAGAAAAAAGCTAGATGCTACAGAAAAATAGCAAGAAGCCATAGATCGCAATGACACTAATGAAAACCCCTTGATAAAAATCGAAGTCAATCCAAGCGAGTTGATGTCCCCCTGCAAAAACGTCCAAGCTGAAGTCGCCCTCCTGTAGACAAGACAAAGATTCCCGAAAAATATAGATCTCACAAAAATTTCTTGAATGCTAGGAAGCAAAATACTTTCCAATCACCATTTAAGAACATCAGATGCAAAGGAGATCTAAGAAATATCCACAAGAAAAGTTTTTCTATTATCCAGATCCAAGAGCCAAAGACCCCTTACAAATGAGAAGCTCTCTCCTTTAAATAGGAACGAGAGAACCAAAATCTTAACCACTTTTCAAATGGGTGGCTAAGATTAAAAGATACAAATGTTCTAATCAATGGTTGAGATGAGTTCAACATATAATACATGGATCAATATAACAATATAAAATGAAAGTGGACTAAATCACCCTAGGAGAGGGGATCCCACTCAATAAGAAATAAATGAAGCACATGGTGGGTCCATGGAGTGTTAACTAACCCCCTCTGGGTGTCCCCATGGCACAATAAACTAATATAAATTTTAAATTGTGAAATTGTGCCTCCTTGAGGAAATCGTGAGCCTCCAAAAGCTCCAGAAAATAATATAAAATGCCCAAAAAATAGATGTGGGCCTATCCAGGTGCTGCAACTGCTGAAGAAGGTGTGGAAGACATCACTCTCATCATCGGACCTTATCCCATGCCATTTCCTTGCCTCAGTATCCCAAATCGAATTCTTCAGTAGCCATTTAATTATTTTTTAATCTGCCTCGGGAAACGTGAACCTGGCAAAACAACCTCCTAGGGTGCATACGTTGTCCAACTGAGCCCACCAGGATCTCTGGGAGGGGGGTACTATGGTACGATCAAGTGGCTAGACCCTCTATGCCCCATACAGCGCCTTAGGAGATCCAACAAAATCATCTCCTTGCTCAAACTTGCCATCTAGTGAGGCAAAACTTCACCAGAAGGGCAAGATGAGCTTGACCATCTTTGTGCCCAGAACTGAAAACAAACCGTCTCACTGGACTGATAAAGTCCAAATCCATCTAAGGTATATACTCATACCCTCTTCAGGTCTCTGCCTGATCATCTACAATATCAAATAGACAAAATAATAACTTGTAAATGACCAGATACCAATAATGTAACTCAGGCGGACATCCATTTGCTGCAAGTGTTAAAAGGCTAAGACACGCTCTACAAATCATTTAAGTAACAATCATAACAAGTAGCAATCACTTCACTGGTGGTACATTAACCAAATACATATATAGGGTTTTATTTATTATAACTTAGACCAGACTTTCAAGACTATACTCACTTCATAGTTGTAGTCAATTTGCTAGTGAAGGGTGAAGGCTAAAATTCATAAGGTTAGGCCAAAGGATGATTGCCCACTCAACACTGTGACACTTTGGATATGAAAAGGGGATACTCACTATAGCCATATGTTGGACAAACAACAACAAAGGGGATGACAGTGCCTCACAAATGGGTGAACTACTTCAGAGGTGCTTACTCACCTTGACAAATGCTCACAATCCAACTCAATATAAATAAGGCCAACAATCCTTTGATATAACTTTCAGGAACCAATGCTTTTTTGGGCCTTTGATTTTCCATAGCCTTGGTCCACGTATTTTTTATATGGAGTTTTATTATTTAGGCTTTATGCATTAATGTATGTTGAAAAACACTACTTTTCATGAATGTTTTAAGATATTTCATTGCAATATTTTTCAAAGCCAATTTCATTAGGCGTGGCCTTGCATTCACATATGTTTAAAAACACTACTTTTCATGAATGGGCTTTTTCATAAGATATTCATTTCATTTCCAAATACATTGTATTGATGGCAGCGCTACTTGTTTCAGGCAAGCAAACACATCCTAGGCAACTTAGAGCCGAGACACAAATGAACAGGGAAGCTTGTCCAACAAAACCTCTAGCGGGGAAAGGTCCTCCATGCCACAAGTCAAGTAGTAAGTCGGGTTAAAACATAACTGGAAGGTAATGGATGGGTGGAGACAATGAATGATGAAACCAACACTAGCAAGCCAAAGTATGGTGGGAATGACTACCTCTATTCTCCCTAAGAAGGGTAAAACCAATGAGTATAGATCAAGAACTTCCAGATCTGAGTAAGGACATCAATACATAATAACAATACATCCAAGTCCACATATTTATATGACCGCCAAATCATGATACTAAATACTAACACGTCACAAAAATGAGTATAAGAGCAATGATAACCATAACACAATATAATATAAGCTGAGTCATAATCATGCAAATAATCCATATGAATCAATATTTGTCCAATGAGAAAACACTGATGCAAATTTGGGCACTGCTAACTGCTCTGCACATGGCTAAATGGCTACATCGGTCCTCAAATCTGAGTGTCTGGAGACTCAGTCCTGGCATGGGATAGTACTATAGTCCATTAAATAAATAATGATCCATCATAAATGCTCATCTCAGCATCTCATATGTAGGGGATTTGGCTGAAAAATGTACTGAATCTGAAAAATAGAATATGGTAGCCCATCTACTATATATGTGATAACACCTCCGTCGGGATGTTATTATTGCATTTGGTCATCATAGAGTGACGAGGTAAAACCTCCGTTGTAATTCGGGTTGATAAAGGTATCACACAAAGTGTAGCTACCCACTAAAGGTATCCCATCCGGACGGTAGAGGTGAGGTAGCTAACTGGTGACACCGCAAGGGTCTCGTCCACTACGGATAAAGTGTAGTTGTCACACCGGAGGGGCTCTTGTCACTTTAGATCAATCCGTAGAATGACCAAGGGGGAGACCCTACTAGCCTAAGACGCTAGCGAAACTACTCAAGACACTCCTAGGGTTTGACAATGTATAAAGAAGGAGAGATAATGAGTGGTAAGACTAGATTTTTTAAATTGGAGTGGTATGGAGATTAGGGCCAAGTTGGGGAGTCTTAGTAAATATAGGAAATAACCCAACTTGGATGAGATTGTACCACAAATGAGTTAAGAAAGTAGATCTAGGGAGATCTAGCCAAATGAAATGAAATCCTAAAGGGACCCACTTAGGGTTTTAGCATAAGTGGACAAAATGGACACAAAAGAGTAGATCGGGACATGAGATGACTAGATCGGGGTGCTTGAAGGTTGGATCTATGATATTGAGGTGGGTCCAAGCATACCCATCTGATAGATCTGAAGAAATGGCCACCCACCCAAGAAGGGTGCTCCCACCTAGAGTGAGTAGTGTTAGATCCCAGGGCAAATGGAGTCCGATTTTTATGAAACTTGACATCTAGGGTTTATTCATTAATCTCCAAGTGGGTTTTGATGGCCATCATAAAAAACTCAGGTGATCTATCACATCTACAAAACTAGGGTTTTAAGAAAGAGGGTTTGGTTGTGACAATTGGATCAATCCCTTGAAAAATAAAATAAATTGCAGACGTACTTGGAAATACTTGCTACTAACCTTGTATGACGATGATCTTGCCTCCCCGATTAATTATGAGCATTTTCTATGCCTCTCCAAGTGAAATCGCTACCTCCTCTCAGATGCCAAGCGCTCCTTCCTCCTGCAAAAGAGATCTTCTATGAGAATCAATTTACAAAAAGAAGGATGAAACGATGAAGAAAAATGAATCAAAGAACATCAAGATGGCCGTGAGACACAATAAAGATATTCCCTGATTCAAAAACGATTTGAGTGGACGATATGGAGTTCAGTCACAATAGCGCTCCTACCCAAGCGCTTCCATCACCGGATGGATGGCAACCTGCAAAAATATTAGAAATGCATAGATCCGCAAGAACGCTAGAGAAAACAAGACTTTCCAATCTCCATACAAGACATTCGACAAAGCTTACAAGATTTTTCGCAAAAATATTTTTATTAATCCAAGAGTTTGAGAGCCAAAAGTTCTTTTACAAATGAGAGAGCATCTCAATATATAGATCTCTCAAGTACATAATACCTAGATCCAAAAAGATCAAGGGTCAAGATCATAAGATCAAATCATTCTAATCTACGACCAAGATTAACCGGATAGATATCACATGGATCAACTCAAAAATATAAGGGGGCACATCTCTAAAAGTGCCCGATGAGGGGCGCACAACATAAAATATGACTAAAGTCCATGAAATAACACATGGTGGGGCTAGGAGGTTATGTTATCCTTCACTAACATGGCCCCATGGCACAATAACAATGTATGGTGGAAAATAATATAAAAGAGTGATACAAATCACTAGGGAATTTCCCTCAAAATACATCAAAATGTCCTTAGAATGCATAAACGAAGGACAAGTGGACCCCGACTGAAGTGGAGCTGATGCTGGATGATGAAGATGACCCAAATACTCTGCTTTAAACCAATTTCATGCCAATCCCTTGCCTCAATCTCCCAAATTGATTTCCTCATTAGCCATTTTTAATTATTAAAATGCTGCCTTGGGAACATTAAACAACCAATATCTTACAAGGGGCCAAAATTCAACGTGAAAAGACTGGATGGATGGATCCAAGACCTTGGAAGTATGGTAAAGACGACTGGCTGCACCCAAAGAATCCCTATAGCACCCTAGGAGAACATAATTTTTTCTTCATTGTGCTTTATTTCCATTTTTCCCAGGCAAATCTGCTGCAAGGAAGCCCAAAGACCCAGATTTGTCCTATGCCCGCCTGAAACCGAAAACCAGCTGCACCAATGGACTCAGAATGTCCAAATCCACTAGGAATGAGTACTCATACCCCATAAGTCCATCTCAAAAGTACATCAAAGGCCCCATCCATGTCAGAACAATAAAAATAATAAAGCCTATAAATGCTGATAATCATAAGAACAACACAAACCATCATAATAAATCACCATCTGAAGCATGAATATGTCTAATGGGCACCTGTAGACCATAAATAATCATCAACCATAAATGTCGGTTTATAACTCATCCTGGATCCTGGTCATGACCTGGCCAATATTGAGTTGACCAAGTCAAAATTGATCAAATGATGACCCAAGTGCTAAACTCTGATACTGCAAAGTACAAGTTGACATGCATGCTCAATTATCTATGTTAGCAGTGACACTTCTAGTATGATTAGATTTAGTTGGCATGTATAAGCACAATAAATATAATAATAGTCCAAATAAAAATGATCGGTAGCTTCAAAACAAGAACCTCCGGTGTATACTCATTTATAGATCTAACCCTTTTGCTAGTCAAGGGTGAAGGGATTATGAACAACAGGTAAGGCCAAGGGATGACTTGATGACTCAACACTGTAAGCACCTGGGCTGAAGGACAAGGGGATCCACACATCACATAGGTTGGACTAGGTGAACAATAGGGCATGGAAGTGTCTCACAAATGGGTGGAATGATGAGAAAGTTCCACTAGATTCTAGACAAGCGACCTTTTTAATACTTTATTTGCTTAGGATTTATTTCACTAGTTGACCTCTAAAAGTCAGGTGCCCTGGTAACATTCTGGGTTACATATAATGACAAAGACATGACCTTCTTGGGCCAGTCTCTCCCTGCTGTCTTGTCGGGCAGATGAGCTGAACATTATACAAAGAATGAGTGCTCATCTTATACCCATCAACTTTATTGATCATTAATAACTTGCCAACCTCCAAGAGCAGGTGCCCTGGAACGCCTTCTGGGCTTCCAAAAAATGACTAAGGCTCAGCCTTCTTGGGCTTGCCTCCCTGATATCCTCTGGGGATACATGAGCCTTACACCATACAATGGATGAGTGCTCATCTCTTGGCCACTGACTAGTTTTGTTTTGTTTCCAGTAATGTCTCAAAACATTGTTGCTTTGTTGGCAGGGCATCCATTTAGAATAACTTTAAGCTCCGATGCCTTAGTGTTTAGAGACACTTTCTTTGATAAGACTACTTGCGGTCAAGACCTAGAGGTAAACATTCCTTGTGACAATAATCACATAAACCAACACTGAGACACAATTTATACATGGAGACCCATTCCAACATAGAGGTGAAGGTGGGGGAAATCCCAGGTTTCACTAGTCAAGTTACAAGTCCAAGATAGGTAACGAAAGTGGGAAAGCATGTTAGATATTCTTAAGATCTGATTAGATTATCTAGGATGTTTATCTGAAAGAATAACAAGTACAGAAAAATGCATAAGATATAAAAGATACACAAGAGACAAAGATTTCATCAGGGAAACCATAAAGGAGAAAACCCCGCAAACTTCTTCAGAATAATAAGATGATCAAAAGCAATAATAAGAAATGTTCAACAACTATCTTTCTCTCCTCCTCTGACTGTCTCTCTCTCTCATGTGCCTTAGAGAGTGTGTGAGATATATAAATGAGGGAGAGCGCCTCCCTATTTATACCCTTTCAAGTCACTGACCAAATATAAGACCCGAGCCTACATGTCATCTCACTTGGGGCCCACTTTTCCTAGAGAGACCATAATTACATATTACATGATGTTACACTAGGGACTATTGCCTTGACTTACAAGGAAGATTGTACCTCAAGGACTAGACACAATTTAGACATCCCGTAAAGGGGTAACACACATCCCCAATGGGGATGCAACGACATACAATGATAATATACCTCAGAATATCTTCCGAAGTTACAAATACATCAACACTCCTTCTTAACTAGGAAGGTATTCTCTCTCTACACAATCATCAACACATCTGGTTAGGTCTTCATCGCATTGTCATCATCAAGGAGTCATAGAGTCTTCATCATAGCTGCTGCCATCATCTTCTTATAATTTGATCATCCTCCCATACTATCTGTCATCAAAAGTTTCTACAGTGCCAACCCTTTTTCATGCTGGATGTAGACCTAGCCTCCATGTAGGTCTTCATCATCTCTGCGACCAAGCCATCAAGTAGGTACATCCCAGGACTTATTATATGCCTCTTGCTAAACTTGCAGGATCTCCCAGGACTGATTATATGCCATTGCAAAACCTGAAGGAGCATCCCAGGACTGATTAAAAGCCTTGCAACACCTGTGTACCCTACTATTACCTCATCATCTTTAGATCATTTCATTGTCACACAGAGCACAACCCAGATACACATAACACAACACTTACATCCACCGGCATGGGAGGACAAACCTACCACCATTCGAGAAAGGCTCAACATTTACATCAATGACCATGGGAGGACCAACCTACCACCATGTTGGAAAGGCTCCAACACTTACATCAACGACCATGGGAGGACCAACCTACCACCATGTCGAAAAGGCTCCATCACTTACATTAGCGACCATGGGAGGACCAAACTACCACCATGTCGGAAAGACTCTAGCACTTACATCAGCGACCATGGGAGCACCAACCTACCACCATGTCGGAAAGGCTCCAGCACTTCCATCAACAACCATGGGAGGACCAACTTACCACCATGTCGGAAATGCTCCAGCACTTGCATCAACAACCATGGGAGGACCAACCTACCACCATGTCGGGAAGGCTCCAGCACTTGCATCAACAACCATGGGAGGACCTACCTACCACCATGTCGGAAAGGCTTATGTGTATCTGCGTCTTTTGGGCTCATCACTTCCCCTTGGAAGGAACCTCGATCTGAATTACACCAAGCTTCTCTCTGAAGTATTCAAACTTCACTCTGGCTATTTCTAGCATAGAATAACATCGGGATTGATTACGTCTAAGGATAACTTGCGAGCTTCGCCAGGACTGATTACATTCGAGGACAACCTACAAGACTGATTACGTCTGAGCAACCTACGAGCTTCGCCAGGGTTTTATGCTCAAACAACTTGTCTCATCGGCTATGCTAGAACTCATCACTTCCTCTTTCGAGAGATCTCGATCTGGATCACATACTGGAGCTTCGCTGCTTCTCTCTGCATCATACACAAATGCAAGTCACATCAATCAAATCAAATAGTAGTTTTCAAAATACTACCTCACAAATAACCGAGCAGGTGGCAACATATTTTGCCTCGGCTGTACTCAGTGTCATGCAAGACTGCATATTGGCAAACCAGTAGGCCATACTAGATCTCAAACTGAAGAAGCAACCCAAGGTGCTCTTCTTCTCAGTGGCGCTACCAATCCGAATCAACATAACCTTGCAGGTTAGTCTTCTGGTTCGTATCATACTTGAGCCCATACTCAACTGTACCCTTCAGGTACCTCACTGCATGCTTTGCAACCAGGTGAGCATTTTTCGGATCCGTCAAGAACTGGCTCAGGTTGTTCACAGCAAAGCATATGTCTGGTCTCGTATTCGTCAGGCACATCAATGAACAAATCATCTGACGATACATCGTGGCATCAACCGTCTCTAATGAAGCATCACACAAAAGCTTCAAGTTTGATGCCATAGGTGTGGTTATCGCCTTGCGGTCTAGTATTCCGAATTTCTTCAGAATCTCCACTACATACTTTCCTTGACCAAGGAAAATCTCATTCGCATTCTTCCACACTTCCATGCCTAGGAAGTAGTACAATATCCCTAGGAATTTAATCTTGAACTCTGTAGCAAGTCTCCTTCTTGCATCTTTAAAGAGTTCCTCTTTTCCTGTCAGGAATAGGTCATCAACATATAACAGGGGCATCGCTGGTCTTCCGCCTTCAACCTTGAAGTAAAGGTTGGAATCCTCTTTACTCTCAGTAAAGCCTAGAGCCATCAGTAAGCTGTCCATCCTGCCGTACCATGTCGACCCTGAGGATCTTTTGCAGTCACTCTCTCTGAAGTAGAGCATCGTTCTCCCTCTGCCTTTCATACTCTATGTATTGAAACATTTTGTAATGGAGTGACAAGTAGCTTCCTCTGCTACTAATATTCTATGTATCCATCTAGGGTCACTGGATACCAAGATCCTCTATCTTGAACTTTGTTGAAATTTTTTTCTCGCACCCATCTGTGAGCTTGTCATCTTCAATCTTGTAGCAAAGGTTAAGACCTTCATCACTCTAGGTGTTCTTCAAGCTCCTTATGTAGCTGTATGTTCTATCCCATGGGTGCCTTCTGAGCTCGTACAAGGCCTTCTTTAATTTGCACACATGAGTCTGCTTGTCATGTGTCTCAACTCCCAGTGGCTGCTCTACGTATACTTTCTCCTTGACTTGTCACTAGTGCAAATGTGTCTTCATAGTCTGTGCCTTCTTTCTTGTGAGAAGCCTCATGCTACGAGTCTTGCCTTGTATCCCACGATGCTGCCATCTATTGCATGCTGGATCTTGTAGATCCATTTGGAAGACACTACAGACTTTCGTTCAGGTCTCGACACCGCATCCTAGACATCATTCTTCTTGAACTGGTACTCTTTGATGATAGTTTTCTTCCCTCTCTTCTTGGCTACTTCTTCATAGCTAGAAGGCTCTGCATCAATGATGTCGCTCAATAGTGTCACATATGGAAGACACTACAAACTTCTGTTCTGGTCTTGACACCGCATCCTAGACATCATTCTTCTTGAATTGGTACTCTTTGATGATAGTTTCCTTCCCTTTCTTCTTGGCTACTTCTTCATAGCTGGAAGGCTCTGCATCAATGATGTCGCTCAACAGTGTCACATAACTAGAGTGTGTCTGAGGCCTCTTGCTTTCTTTGGAAGTCTCGTCATACTATTCTTCATCTTGGATTATTTCTCGTGCCCAAGGTGGTCTTCATCTCTCGAGGTGGATTTACCGTTCTCTTTATATTCTTCTGAAGTTCTTTCTTTCGCCATAGTGTCTTCGACCCGGGAAGCTTCAGGTTCCTCTTCTGAACTGTCGTTATTTGTTTTTCGTAATGATCTACAAGTCAAGTTTAGTTACATGATTAGAAACATCTCATGAGTCATAATTTCCAAAACATATTAATAGTGACAAATATATGTGTTATCACATATATAGTAGCCGGGCTACCATATTCTATTTTTCAGATATAGTACATTTTTCAGCCAGATCTCTTACATATGAGATGCTGAGATGAGTAGTTTTGACAGATCATTATTTTATTTGTGGACTATTGTACTCTCCCATGTCAGGACTGAGTCTCAGGACACTCAGATTTGAGGACTGATGTAGCCATTTAGTCATTATAGAGCAGTGATTGATGCCCAGTTTTATATCAGTGCTTTCTCATTGGACATATAATGTTTCAGATGGATTATATGCATGATTATGACTTAGCTTTTATTATATTGTGTTATGGTTAATATTGCTCTTATACTCATCTTTGTGACATTTATTAACATGTAGTGTCATGATCTGGCGGTCATAATTATATGGACTTGGATGTATTTGTATTATGTATTGATGTCCCTACTCTGACTTTGAAGTTCCTGATCTATACTCATTGGTTTTACCCTCCTTAGGGAGAATAGAGGTAGTCATTCCCACCATTGTTTTGGCTTGCGTGTGTTGGCTTCATCATCCATTGTCTCCACCCATCCATTACCTTCTAGTTTTGTTTCTAACCCGACTTACTACTTGACTTATGGCATGGAGGACTTGTTCCCCGCTAGAACCTTTGTTGGACAAACCTCCCTGTTTATATTGTGTCTCGGCTCTGAGTTGGTGACAGAACTTGATTTTGGTGAGTTGGATTGTATGCCTAAATCATTCTGGTCGGTTGTCCCGATGTTTGGCACTGTGCTGAACTCCCCCTGGTCACTTGAGATGTTGTCGGCTAAAACTGAAAGCTCATGTACTACTTATATTGGAAATGTTTATATGCGCCCATGGAAAATGAAAATGCTAAAACTGTGTTTCTTAACATATGTGAAAAATGGCAAGAGCAATGAAATGCTAAAATACTCCTCGAAGGGTATAAGAAAAGGTCCAAAAAGGCAATGGTTAAATATATGCTATATCCAAGTATTGCTGACCTTGTAAATTTGAAAATGTCTTGGATGAAAGCTGCAATTAGTTGTGCTTTTAAGCATTGGTGAAGTCCCCAAAATGACATATAGGCCAAAAAGGCCATGGAAATAAATTGAGGATCCTAATGAAAATGGATCAAACTTGATGTAGACATAATGCCTAAGTTGAATAAGCACTCTTTGAACAACTCAACCATTTGTGAGGCATCGCCATTCCTTGTGTTGTTGTTTGTCTGGCAAGTGGTTATAGTGAGTATTTCCTTGCCATATCCAAAGTGTCATGATGTTAAGTAGAAAGTCATCCTTTGCCCTAGCCATGTCAATTTCAGCCTTCACCCTTCACTAGCAAATTGACTACAACTATGAAGTGAGTATAGTCCTGAAAGTCTGGTCTGAGTAATAATAAATAAACCCTATATATGTATTTGGTTGATACACCGCCAGTGAAATGACTGCTACTTGTTGTGATTGTTGCTTAAATGAGTTGTAGAGCATGTCTTAGCCTTATAGCACTTGCATCAGATGGATGATAGTCTGAGTTATATTATTGATATCTGATAATTTACAGATGGCTATATTGTCTGTTGGATATGGTTGATGATCAGGTAGAGACCTGAGAAGGGTATGAGTATACACCCTAGATGGATTTGGATTCTTTGAGTTTAATGAGACAGTTTATTTTCAGTTCCGGGCACTTGCAGAGATGATCAGGCTCATTTTATCTTTCTGATGCAGTTTTGCTTCACAGGATGATGTGTCTGAACAGGGAGATGTTTCATTTGGATCTCCTAGGGTGTTGTATGGGCATAAGGGGTGCAACCACTTGATTGTACCATAGTACCCCCATCCCAGAGAGCTTGGTGGGATTAGTTTGACAATGCAGGCACCCTAGGAGGCTGTTTTGGCAGGTTCATGTTTCTCGAGGTAGATTAAAAAATGATTAAATGGCTATTGAAGAAACCGATTTGGGCTACCGAGGCAAGGAAATGACATGGAATGAGTCATGATGATGAGAGTGATGTCCTCTGCACCTTCTCCAGCAGTTGCAGCACCTGATTGGGCCCACACCTATTTTTTGGGCATTTTTATATTATTTTCTGGAGCTTTTGGGAGGCTCACGATTTCCTCAAGGAGGCACAAAGTCAAAGAATTAAAATATTATATTATTTTATTGTGCCACGGGGCACCCAGAGGTAGTTAGTTAACACTCCATGGACCCACCATGTGCTTCATTTATTTCTTGTTGAGTGGGGTACCCTCTTTATGGGTGATTTAGTCCACTTTGGTACTTTATGGTTATATTGATCCATGTATTGTATGTTGAACTCATCTCAATCATTGATTAGAATATTTTATCTTTTAATCTTAGCCACTCGTTTTTGAAAGTTGTTAGGATTTTGGTTCTCTCATTTCTATTTAAAGGAGAGAGCTTCTCATTTGTAAAGGGTCTTTGGCTCTTGGATCTGAACAATAGAAAGATTTTTCCGTGGATATTTTTTGGATCTGCTTTGCATCTGATGTTCTCAAATGGTGATTGGATAGTCTTCTGCTTCCTAGCATTGTGGAAATTCATGTGAGATCTATATTTTTTTCTGCTATCATTGTCTTGTCTACAGGAGGGCGTTTTGGCTGGAGCATTTTTGCAGGGTGACCTCAACTCGTTCGGTTATCTTCGTCTCGGATCAGGGGGTTTTCATTAGTGTCATTGTGATCTATGATTACTTCTTTTTACTTTCCTATAGCATTTGGTTTCTTTATCTTGTCTTAACAATCTGATATTGTTGACGTTTGCTCATGCATGGTAGGGGGCGCATTAGTGGCTTGGGGCTTTACATTCGTCATAAAAATCACTTGGATCTTCCAGAATTGATCGAGATAGCAAGGATCATCGCTGTTAAAGCATCTACAAGCATTTCCAGGTACGATCTAACAGGTAATTCTCTTCTCTTTAGCAGATCTAAATCCATTGTACCTGCTTTCCTTCCATTTTTTTGAAAATCCTTAAAATAGTGAAAAAACCTAAAAATTACTAAATCTGGGAACCGTCTGATCTTTGGCCAAACCACTGCTGGGTTTCATAGATCGGGCCTCCCTCTCACTGAATCTAATGCAACGCTGGTCAAATTCCTGCTGGTTTGACCTAGATCTGAATTATTGTCTGAAAACTGCATAGCGCCCCCACTGAAAATTTGACCTGCTAGGGTTTTGATTTTTTCTGATTTCTGACTTCATAGACTGATAGATCGGGTCTCACACATTCCAAATCACCCCCAACGCTGTTCAGATTCATGACAGTGTGACCTAGATCTGAATTCTAGATTGAAAACAACCTTAGCGCTATCACTGAAAAACTGGACCTTTTCGGAGTTTATTGTTTCCGAAATTTGACAGGCTAGGCTGATAGATCAGATCCTGAGCACTCCAGAACATCCCTATCGCTGAGCTAGATCCAACGTGCTTGCCCTAGATCTGAAGAAATCAGTTTAGCCTCATTCATCAACTTTGACTTTTCCGGGATCGGACTTTTCCTAAATTTCTCTGAACCGAGTGTGTAGATCAGGCCCTCCTGATCCCATTTCTTCTTCAATGCTGAGCTGGTTGTCTGCTGGTGGCCTTAGATCAACAAATCTGTCTCATCCAACCTTAGCGCTAGCCTTTCTTGACTGAATTCCTGCCTTAACTGAGCCATCCAGACCAAAACACTTATCTGGGTCCACAGATCAGGGTTTACCCTAGGTGGGTTTACCTCAACGCTGGGTGTATACTGACTCCATTGCCCAATGCACGAAAGGCACTGATCTCCCATCCTTAGCGCTAGCCCTAAATTGACCTCTTCCCCTTGAAATTGGCTGTTCCTTGATGACTCAGACAATCACACCTGTTCACTTTCTTCATTGAGTCTGTCAGCCAGGTACTAGATAGTCCCGACTATTTTCCTGCCCATTCTGCCTCGGTTACGCTTCCCAAGGCAGAGATCATCTTCTTTAGTTGCTAGTATCAAAACCCTAGATCTAACCATTTCCCCCAAAGGTCATCCTATTACTGTTTTGGATCAGCCAATATACTGCTAAAGTTTTGATCCATCTACTGAATCCTACTGTAGATCTAGAGTTTCTGAACACCTTACACCTTACGTACCTCAAAGTTTATTTTGATCTGATCTGTTGTCTAGGTTTGATCTCTCCTATCGGGAGCAGATCTGGGTGTCCCCCATTATTGTCTTGGACTCAGACAACATAAAGCGAAGACTGCCTTGATTGGCGTGACAACCATCTCTTTGGGAGTCTAGGCAGTCTGGGTTCCACCTCCTTAGTTGCTTGTCCCTCTACCATCCATCCTGGATCCATTTTGCACAGGCAGCTATAAGGTTGGTGATAACAATATGTCACATAACCATGCAACTATTTTAGCCAATGCTACAACATTCATTCATATCCCGTACACATAGAGTAACTTCTAGATGCCTTCTACCCCAATGTTATTAAGAGTGTGTACTACTCCTAATATGTCAGCAAAGAGGTTTCAATCTAGAAAAATTGAATGTTGTACAACATCATTGACTTTTTACCCATCATGCGCAGTTCAGTGGTATAAATGCAAATACTCAAACATGCATAACACATCAACTGAATATAAACAAATGCACGACCAAACAATATTATGAAATGACAGTTGGATACTTATCTTTATTTGTTTTGGTGGGTAGACTCCTTCTTGAGCCTCTAGCTTCATCATTTCTTATCCAAATGCTAGGATGGATAAGAGGTTCTTCATGAGTTGATTCCTTCATATTCCTCATCTCTTGAGGGATCTTCTTTGAATCGTGAGATCTTGATCTTCAGTTGCTCCCATCTTCTCTTCTCTTATTATGAGTCAAGCTTCTTCTTGTGTGCACCCTTCCCAGAGTTTGCTGAAGGTAATCAACTTCCTTTTGGCACACATTCCTTGAGTGAATGAACCCCATGATCTTGGGAGGCCATTCAAGGAGGTTATAACAATCTCTTCTTCTTCTTCGATTTCTTCGTCATAGCATCTAACACTTCCTTTTGGTATCTTCAATGATGACACATGAGGGATGAGATGATCTCTAATAGAATTTGCAATGATTCTCTTGGCTCTAGCCTTAGCCTCATCTCCCTCTGGCTCTTAGAACTTCCTTACGATTAGAGGTGTCCAACCTGGTTACAAAGCTGGCTGATCTAGGGTTTGTTAGAGAAACCCTAATTTTTCAAACTTCTGATTGGACAGAAATATTAGCCTCTTCAAGGTGTGCTGTCCAATGTACTCCTTTTCTGAAAACAGTGGTGGGAAGCTCCCGTAATAGTAAACCCTAGTTTTCCAATTTCTTTTGCAGAAATGTATGAAATTGATTCTGCTGTATCTCCAAATTTTCGCATCATTACAGTCTGAAACTTCTCACTAAGATATCCTGATATGTCTTATTTCCAACCCCACATGTTAGAGCAGAAATGGATTCTCCAAGTGGGACTTATGCTGAGTTTCCCAAGGTGACTGTTTTGGGGACTGTTCAACATAGCGAACTTGTATGGACTGCCATGTGTCATTTCTTGACATTTTGGGTTTGAAAATCGTCCCACAGAAACTGCAGTCCGTCCCCTCCCTTCAACATCTTGCGAAATTTTTTTTGGACCTTCCTAGCCCAAGATATAGCAGATCTCCCTAGGTCACCTGTTTATGATTGTATTTTGGAAAAGGCTGGAACCTTGATTTGGAGGAACCATATCTCCTGAAGTATAGCGAATATGAGGCTGAAAATTTTACACAAGGTACAACAAGAATTTCTCTTCGGCCTGTAAAAGTTTCGGCTTCTAAGCCTTCTCCAATCTCGTGTTATAGCGAAAGTCCTAGAATGACTAAAATCAGTCTTCTAGGGTTTTCAGGCATGAAACCCTAATTTCCATTAGCTGCCATTGTAGTTGTATTTTGGGTGCACAGTGAAACTTCTTTGATTCAAAAACTGCTACCACCAATAGATGCGCCCTAGTGAGGCGAGTTGGCCTAGCCCTCCTTGCTTGATGATCTGTGGAGAGAACACCTTCAACTAGGAAGCCCTAGTTCCCGCAGCTGCATAGTGCCTTCTTTCAGAGAGGCTCTGATACCATGTTAGATTTTCTTAAGATCTGATTAGATTATCTATGATCTTTATCTGAAAGATTAACAAGTACAAAAAAATGCATAAGATATAAAAGATACACAAGACACAAAGATTTTCATCGAGGAAACCATAAAGGAGAAAACCCTGCAAACTTCTTCAGAATAGTAAGATGATCAAAAGCAATAATAAGAAATGTTTAGCAGCTATCTTTCTCTCCTCCTCTGACTGTCTCTCTCTCTCATGTGCCTTAGAGAGTGTGTGAGATATATAAATGAGGGAGAGTGCCTCCCTATTTATACCCTTTCAAGTCACTGACCAAATATAAGACCCGAGCCTACATGTCATCTCACATGGAGCCACTTCTCCTAGAGAGACCATAATTACATATTACATGATGTTACACTGGGGACTATTGCCCCGACTTACAACAGAGGTTGTCTCTCAAGGCTTAGACACAATTTAGACATCCCGTAAAGGGATAACACACATCCCCAATGGGAGTGCAACAACATACAATGATAATATACATCAGAATATCTTCCGAAGTTACAAATACATCAACAAAGCAACGGATGGACGAAGACAGTGGAAATGATGCCAGGACTAACAAGCTGTGTCCTTGAAAGGGAAAAAACTAAGGAGTAGGGCAAGGCCAACGAGTATACAAAAGAGCTTCCCGGTAGAAACCACTAGATCATTTATGCATCAGGTTCCAAGTAAACCAATATAAAGTATTGCCAACATATAATCCATATCAACTGAGTCTCAATAGGTAACAGAGCAACATCAAAATCCATATGCACAAACTATAATATCACCTGGGTCATATACTTGTATTGGATCTGAAAACAATTTGAAAATCACTGGGACAATTGCTGCTGCTACACATAGGAACTACATCAATCTCTGCCTTGGGTCATAAGAATGGTTAACTCGGTCATCAAATCTGGGGCATGAGGCTTAGTCATGGCATAGAACTGGTCAATCTGGATACGTTGGATTTGCTGAAAGTGGGAGATCATCAACTCGGGCTCATCATTTGCTGATCTCGTAGTAAAGGATTGGCTCACAAAACTGCTCAACACTGCTCAAGAAAATAAAGTAGCCCGTCTACTATATGTGTGACAACAGGACCAACAAGACCAGTAAACTTTTCTCTCTCTCAAGGTACATTGTTTTATATATTTTGTCATCATTGTATAAGGGAAAGATCCAAACGAATGGTACAATCCTTAGGCCCTCAACACTGCCCCTAATACTTGGGTGCTAGTGACATTGTCAAGGGGTGGCCATTCCCTTGAGAAGCAACCTAGCAATAACCGATTAGGAGAGTGGACAACACACATCATTATCTTCCATTCTTAAAGAATGGCTTTGAGCCCTAGGCTGAGTTTCAGTCTCACATTGAATCATCTTGATCAACCCCTGGACCCTGACTGGGTCCTCCATTCTTTTGGAGAATTGTACTCAGCACTAAGCTCAGTTTCAGTCCCAGACTGAAGGTTGATCAACTACCTGCAGGACTTACTTGGACATCGCGTCTTTGGTCCCAGACCAGAATATATCTCTGCCTCTATCTGCAGGATTTACTTGGACATCGTGGCACTGGTCCCTGACCAGAATACCCTAGAGGCACATAGGGTCCCTAGCCACATGCTAGGGGCTTTACCATGGCATGAACTTGCTTGGTCCCAGACCAAGAACCCTAGTAGATTACCGGGGGCCCTAGGGTACCTTCTAGGGTCTTACTCTGCCCTAGTTAACTGACTAGGGTACCATCCTCTCTGAGAATGGGTCTAGCAGCTGCACTAACTTTAACACTACCTCTCAGCAAGAGGGACATTCTCAACACATTGATAACAGACTGTACCCTTACATGGTGATAACTCATCTCGATGTCTTTCAATCTGTCATCAAATACCGGGTTTTTTGAGAGCTTCAAACAACTCTCCATCTCAACACAAAGCATGATCTCATAGATCCTCTTGGAAGTTATAACTGACTTCCTTTGATAACTGAGAATCACTTTCCACATATCATCTTTTTAAACCTGATGTTTCATTGACTCCTCATAGTGGGAGTAAACTAAATCAATGACATGGTTCCCACTGGAGCAACCTTGAAACTTTTTAACAGGCTTCTCAATGAGATCAGTTGAATGCTTCTTGGCCTTCTCCCTCTGCTCCCTAAACAAGAAATCTCATAGAATTCCATCTTTCAGTCATTGGAGGACTAAGGGAAGATTACATTTACATTTTCATTTTCTGCAACCCCACTTGGTTGGGGACTGAAAAGTGCAGTTTGCTCCGTCTTGATCTCTGAATCTTGACTGGAGTATAAAGCTTTAACAACATGTCCTGGGATCTTATAGAGGTCATCTTCATGAACTCCAATCACAATGGTTGAACTTATACTTCTACCTTTAGGCCATCTCAAAACCTTTCCTTCTGAGAAGGTTACAGAGAACCCCTTGGCTTCTAAAACTGTTACTAAAATAACATTCTTCTTTAGACCAAGAACATATAAAATTTCTCCAACATTTATCAACGTACCTGAATCAAGCTATATGTTAGTTGAACCAACCCCTTTAATGTTAAGGGTACTTCCATCTCCAAGTTCCACTTTCTTGTGGAACTGCTTGGCCTTGATAGTTGCAAGGGTCTTCTTGAATTCACTCATATGCTTGGTGGCTCCACTGTCTATCCACCAGGAATCTGATAGGTTGGAGGTGGAACTTGAAAGTGCTGAAGCCAAGTAATATTCTTTTCCTTGA
The DNA here is from genome assembly GCA_001517045.1 of Pseudotsuga menziesii. Classification (NCBI taxonomy): domain Eukaryota; kingdom Viridiplantae; phylum Streptophyta; class Pinopsida; order Pinales; family Pinaceae; genus Pseudotsuga; species Pseudotsuga menziesii. The sequence goes on from LPNX010444954.1 coordinate 310,243, forward strand.
TCTAGATTCTTGGTCTCAACTCTTGACCTCTTTTGTTGAGGCTGCTCTTCTTTTGAAGCAATTGAAACATGATGTTTCTTTCTATGCCAATTTTTGTTAGATGATTTTCTACACTCCCATGCATAATGACCAAGCCTACCACAGTTATAACACTTAACCCTTGATCTAGAATCTTGGTCTCAACTCTTGACCTCTTTTGCTGAGGTTGCTCTTCTTTTGAAGCAACTGAAACATGATGTTTCTTTCTATGCCAATTTTTGTTAGATGATTTTCTACACTCCCATGCATAATGACCAAGCCTACCACAGTTATAACACTTAACCCTTGATTTAAAAGAATACTTACCTCAAGGTTCCTTACTATTGCCCTTGTGTGGTGGAGGATTCTTTCCTTTCTCTGTTTTGACGACTAGAGCTTGATTCTTCTCAGGTGGAGGCTTGGATCTACTCTGGATCCTACTTTCTTCATTTAAACAATCATGCCACAACCTTTTGAAGTTTGGCTGAACCTCTCTTCCATTTACTAAAGCCAAGAATGTCTCGAACACTGTTTGCACAAGATCATCATCTTCTACTTTATCTCCAATGGCCCTGAGTTGATCTCTTATTTGAGAGATATTGGAAAAGAAGGTTGCAACAGTCTCGTCCTTCTCCATCTTAAGTGATCTGAGTTGCTTCTTCAAGGCTCTTCTCTGAGTAGGAGCTTTCTTCTTATAGAGGTTAGCTAGAGTATCAAAGCATTGTTTGCCTGTCCTTAAAGGAGCTAACACAACCATCAAATTATCTTTAACTGAGTAAAAATTGACCCTCTTTTCCTTGGCTTGCTTCTTCTTGAATGCTGCTCTTCAACAAGTCTGGTAACCAATTCATTTAGATCGCTTTATTCTAGGATATTTAGAACCCTAGCCTTCCATGCATTGAAATTTGAGGCTCCCTCAAGCTCGTCTTCTGATTTTACTGAAGGAGTACTCATCTTAACCTTTACTTGTCATCTTGAAGAGCAAGCTTCTATAAGGTATAAATCTTGTCTTAGGATCGATGTAGTTTCTGTTGGCTACAAAATAGAGTTAGCTACACCTAAGCTTTGATACCATGTTGAAATTTAAAGGTTAGATGAGTTTTAACATAAGTAGTAAACTTTAATGCATGAACATATAAACTCAGATTCACAATAGTACTGCTTAATAAAATTTAAACTGTAATAAAACAAAAACAACATAATTTTCATCTCTTTCAACTTAATGCTCCATTTGGTCACCACGTTAAAGTTTGTCCTCGAAAATCATCAAATGCTATGTATAGTAAACTAATAAATCTCAAATGCCATGTACAGTAAAATAAATCTCAAATGTCATGTACAGTAAAAACATAAAATAATGCACAGGAGATACCAAGAAATCCTAACCATTATTTGAATCAGCCTTATACTCGGATACTTTTAAGTTTGATCTTGTCACTGAAGGTACAAGTCAATCTAGGTAAACAAGTTGGGTACCATGAGAGAGAGAGTAGAAGTAAACAGACCTCGGATTCTTCAATCAAATTAGCAGCACGGTTATACTGACAAGAGACACATAGTCATGCTGTTGATACAGTCATGTGAAGGTAGATCATGTTGAGCAAGGTAGTTAAGAAGTCACGTGGGTGTATACACAACCAAGATAGGATAGAGACCGTAGATATAAGAGGAACCACACAAGTGTAAATAAACCACTCTAGGATAGAGACCACAGGAAAGGGAAATTGCGCTGGTGTAATCACGTTGGTGAGTTCATGTTCTGCGAGTAAGATAAATCACATAGATACGGTCACGCTGGAGTATCAACATAGACTCAATCACAGTGGAGGATGGGAGGCTCATGCAAGAATCATCGTGGAAGGATCACGCAGAAGTAGTGATCGTGGAGAAGGCTCACACAACAGTCACTGTGGAAGAATCACGCAAAAGTATGGGTAAGGTAATCCACGCGAAGTGTGAGCAAGGTTATCCATGCGGAGGGTGAGCAAGGTAAGCCACGCGGAGTGGTAGAGAACACTCGAAGCAAACCCTGTCTCGTGGAGCAAAGAACACGCAGAGCAAACCCAGTCCCGTGGAGCATAGAACGTGCGGAGCAAACCCAGTCTCGTGAAGTAGACAAAGCACATGGAGCAACAAAGAAAACTCGAAGCAACAGAGAACTCGCAGGATAAACCCACTCCACAACCCAGTCCTGTGGAGCAGAGAACATGCAGAGCAAACTCAGTACCGTGGAGCAGACAGAGCACACAGAGCAACAGAGAACACGCGGGATAGGTCAACTGCAGCAGTTGCGATGGAGTCGCAGTTAGCAGCAGGATAAAAACCGGAGATAGATAGGTAATTGAGAAATCTTGAATGGATAATAATTAAAGAAGGATAACATATCCTTTTTATAAGGGTAGGAGAAACAAATGGGTTGACATAGGATAGGTAACAACGGTAAAGTGGTCCAATGAAATAGTAAAAGAATGGTCCAATAAAATAAGAGTGCTAGGACCAAGTATGGTAAAGGACCAAGTGTCAACCAAGAGGGTCACAACAACCCACATACCCATAGGATAAGGTGAACCATAAAAGGTGGACAAACGACTCCTTTAGGACCAACAAAACCAACAAGCGTTTCTCTCTCTCAAGTTACATTGTTTTATATATTTTGTCATCACTGTATAAGGGAAAGATCCAAACGAATGGTATAATCCTTAGGTTCTCAACACTGCTCCTAAGGGTTAGGTGCTAGTGATTAGCTAGGTGGTAATCCCAAGGAGGGGGCGCCTACCTATTGTGAGGTGGCTCCATCCTCTTGAATGCCAATCTCAATCTCATCCTTTCATTCTCTCATAAGACGCTCGATTAACTCTCTCTTGAAGGATGCGCCTCCCTCTCTTCATTTGGCTCTTTAAGCATGCCATCTCTCTTGTATTTTTGATGGCCAGAGAGGACCAAAAGGTTGCTTAGTTTTGTAATTGTTATTTGTAATGTCATTTGGAATAAGAAGGCTGTGGAGGCAGATCTATGGTGTAATGCTTTTCATGTGTGGATGTTGATTGTCAAATGCTTATGAGGTAATATCATGTTTGTTATTTTTTTTTGTCATAGGCTTGTAGATCTATCTCGTTTAGAAGGATACTACCAGCCCATAGAGCAAGCATTTGTAATTTCAATTTGCTTGTTTGTGTTTTGTTATTAGAGATCTAGGAGTAGCAGAGTGTAGTCGGTTATCCTTATGCTCTCCTAATTTCTTTTAGTAAAATATACTAGATTTGACCTTGCTTGTGCAAGGTTTTGTGTAGCTGTGTAGATTGCCATTGTTGAGGGGGTTGATCTTGGTTGCATCCTCCTTGTATTCAGGATCTTTTTAATGACATAGTCCCTTGGTGTTCCACCAAAACATACTCCACAACCCAACATTCCTAGGCTTCAACACTCTTTCTATCTCTCTCCTTCATTTTTCTTTAAAATTTCTTTGGTTACGGTTATTGACATGCTTTATTAAATTAGTTTGTCTTTTAAAGAATATCTAAAGGGCTGATTTTTTCAAGCATGTATCTAGATTTAGAAGCATAATTTAATATTTTTTGAAATAGATCTAGATTGCTTAAATACTTATGCTTATTATCTATCTTTCTAAACATTTTATGATTTTAATGCTTTTTTTGGCACATTTGTTGCATTTCAGGTGGCTGGTTTTTCATTTTTCTCGTAGGACAAGAGGAAGTGCTGCCGAAAAATTGAAGATCTAGGTCATCCTAGGCCTCTCGGAGCAATATTCTTCTATCTTACTTCATTTCTGAAACTTCTAAAGCCTTTGTATCCATATCTGTAAGGACCAAAGGAATCCACCTTTAAATTTGTAAATTTAATAAAAGAAACAGGTGGGCTACATAGCGTCCTCTCCCCTTTTCCCCCTGCGGGGAGTTGTGGTGTCTCCTGGCATGGTTTGCTTCTTTTCGATTTTTGCTTTCTAACCAGTAGAATATATTTGCTTTACTTAGTTTAGTTTTCTTTCAATTTTTACCTTTTTTGCCAAGTAATAAATCTGACCTTGCTTTCCCGAAGTAGTGACAGAGCTTGCTTGAGTATGTGAAAAGAGATTCTTGGCCTTTAATAATTAACAAACTTTTCACTGCTTTCCTAGTTTTAGTTTGACTTTCTTTTGCAATAAATCAAAACAAATATTTCGGACAAATCTCCGCGTATGCTCTATCCATTGCAGGCTTGCCTGAGCTTTGGAATCTAGAAACAAGGTTTGTCGCATTCAATAAGTTTTTACATATGATTAAAAAACTCACATTTAATAAAAGCTAATCCTCTTAAATAGATGGATTTCCAACGTTTCGATCTTTGCCTTTTGTGGGCAAATTTCACTGAGAAAGCGAGAACAACTAGATAGTGACTGCGGGTGTAGCAACCAAAAAATTTAAATTGGAGATTAGAATTTTTAATCCCACATTACCTATTTATGAAGTATTAACAAAGAGAGGAATAATAATAAAGTTAGTTAACAAAGCAAACTTAATTATGCAAAACATGATTAGAAAAAGGCAAGGTGCATGAAGGCCATGTGGCTCCCATGCAAAAATATCTCAAATTAAATTTGTAACCATTTGAGTTGCACTTAGTTGGACTTTCAAGTGAGCCGCCAAAAATGAACAAGAACTTTTTCAAATTCAGAGTTCAAAAGTCCATTCAGGTCTTCCAAGGTCTTTTTTTCAATTTTTAACCACATGTTCATATTCTACGAGGAGATTGTAAAAAATGTGCTAGCATGTTTTTTTGTAAAGAACTTGGCTTCCTAGGACATAAACATCTATCCGTATATTCCAAGGTGATTTTTCCTTGCTAATTATATGTTGTTGAATAAACGACTTATAATTTCAAGTTTTTCACCTGCTCCTCCAAAGCTGGAATGGTTGTCTTGGTGGTTAAACCCTGAGAGGTTATTAAATTTCACGTGTCAATGTATATGAACGCGTGAGACAGTATTATTGAGTCATATGGACATGTGCTAGGTCCCCCTAGTTTTTTTAAAGTTTCGTGAAAAATAATATTTCCCATAAACTTGGGATATTTTTTAATAGTTTAATTGGGAAAATAAAAAATGTAATAAAAGTGTGATCTAGAATCCAAATTTGCCATGGGGGTGCTCGGTTTCACACTTGAGCACCCACTTATCCCTAGACCCACTTTACTATGTTTTTGAGTTAGTATTTATCCCCAAAATTGAATATTACTCGAAAATGGAGAAAAAGACCAAATATTGGAAAATAAAGGAAAAAGACAAAAAATTGGAAAATAAAGGAAAAAGACAAATTCCTTAATCAGTGGAAACATGTTGGAGACATGTCTGGAGTTTAGGGAAGTGAACTAAACATCAAATAAGAGTTAACTGAGGATTCTAATCGACATTTGGCATCAAATCTAATCAATATGAGTTTGCCAGATTAAGGGGACGTTTTTCTCCTTAAAAGGGAGCGCAATTGCTCATGTGGCACCCATCCGACATGTTTTGGAGATCCCAAAGAGGGGTTGTGCCTACCTCTTGAGAGTTGGTGCATTTTTCTTGAGTGTAACTCCCTCTAACTTGCCCGAATCAAGGGATTAACTCCCTCTCAAACTCAAATTTGCCCCAGTCATCTTCAGTGGCCCATGCGCCCCCCTTTGCTTGGTTTTCCTATATAATGAAGGCACATTACCTTTGTAATGCATCGGAAGGTGGAACCTCTGCTTGCGCTCTTGTTGTAAAACTTTTTGTTTGACAATAATACAGAAAGGATTTGGAGTCTCATGCTAGTGTTCTCATTGGATGTTTGGTTGATTTGCTCTTCATGAACCATTGAGGTAAACAGTGTCTTTGCAAAGTTTGTTTACAAGTTTGGAGTTCTAATAGCCTTTGAAGGGAATTTTCATTCTGGTAGGATAAGAAGTAAGATTTGAATGATTTGCTTCTTATTGTTAGTCTTATGAAAGATCCAAGAGATGTTGTCTATTCTTGTTTGAATGCATCTATTTCTACATCTTTTATTTGGTTAACACTATCATGCTTTAACCTAAGTCACCGGATTCGGCGATTTTTCGCCTTAAAATTCGAAAATCGCCGAATTTTTGTGGAAGACGAATTATTCGTTGAAAATCGCTAGAAAAAATCGCCGGATTTCATGAATGAGTTTTAAACAGCTAAGTAATGGGTCGATTTCAGTGTAAATTCAGCGTAAATAATGGGTCGATTTCAGCGTAAATAATGGGTTCGATTTCAGCGTAAATTCAATTTACTTTTCGTTTGGGTAGCCAACACCGTAATCCCTAACCTCCGCGAGTATATACATCGTGCGGCTGCTATCGTGCTCTGTGAAGCTGAGCACAGTGAATTGTTAGTAGGCCCTCAATTTCGTGGCCCTCAATTTCGTGAATTGTGAAGCCATAGGTTTAGTCCGTCACGCGTTAACGTTTTTTACAGCCGCTGGTGTGAAAGTTGCGTACCCAATTAAATTAGGAACGGAGGAGCCTGCCCGATAGCCTTTCATTATTTGGAAATTTCATATATTATTTTATTGTATATTAAATTTTAAAATTAAATTAAATTTAGCCTTTTATTATTTGGGAATTTCATATATAATTTTATTGTATATTAATTTTAAAATTAAATTAAATTTCATATATTATTCTATAATTCTATATATAATTCAATTAAATTAAATGATATAATTTTATAATTGCATATTAAATTTTATTAAAAATATATATATATATATTTTTTATTTTCAAATTTTAGACTGTCGAATTTAATGCCGAATATTATTACCAAAATTTTTATTGCCGAATTTTTGGCGAACTTCAAGGTCGTCGAACTCGAACACGAATTCGAACCAGGTGACTTAGGCTTTAACTCCCTTTTTGCAAGCTTTTGTGAAGTATTTCAGGTGACCAAGGCTGGAGAAATTTGTGAGCTTGCTTGCTCTCTCTTTTCTCAAGCTTTTTTGAAAGAAGAGTGTCATCCCTCTGACAACACTAAGAAGAGGACTCATTTGCCCAAGCTTTTCTTGCTAATCAAACCATTGGTTCTTATTTCTTCTAGATCCACAATTTTTCACTTTTCTTGGTTACTCTTTTAGATCTATCATTAAAAGTAGAAGTTATAAGTAGATATAAGTATCTAGATCCAGTTCCTTATCAAAGTTTATCTCGGAGTTCAGATCTAGTTTTTTTTATATCTTCTTTCTTCAAAGCTTAAACTTTAAAGTTTTTTAAAAGGAATCAGGATTTAAGAAGAACTTGTGCTTTCAATTCATAATTTAGCATTTAGTGCTTTCCCATTTGCTTTCCTTCTCTTAAAAAAGTAAGCAAAGATCCTAAGAAGGCAAGCTTTCTAGCTTGTCTTACTTAGTTAAGTTTTGCATTTCTATTTTTCTTTTAACTTAGAATTTTTTTGCAACTTTTTGTAGTATTTTCCCAAACACTCCGAAAGTGTTTGGGACCATATTCTAATAAATTTTGTTGGCTGTTTTTTATCATTTGATGCACAAGTAGAGAGAAATGGTGCCCAAAAATTGAAGATTCAAGCGAACTAAAGTTTCCCTACCTTCCCTATTCTTTCATCCCCTTTTCTCTCCTTCCATCTTTAGAGAAAAAACTTGTAAATCAGTTGATCTCCATTATAAAGGTCACGGGCATCCCAAAAAGATTTACTTTTATATTTGTACCCATTGTAATAAAGAGAGCGAGTGGGCTACCAAAGTGCCCACACCTTGTCTCCATTCGGGGATCTGTGTTGTCTCTCCTTTTTGGTTTGATTTCTCCTTAGCTTAGTTTTAATTTCTTATTTAGTTGACGTCAATTTTAGTTTTACTTTATTGTTTCAAGGAAAATAGATACTAACCTCACGTATTCTTGAGTACCCCGAAAGGGGAAAGAGATTCGTGGTAGATTAATTAAAAAATATTTCATTTATTGCATTTTTTACGTTTTTTGGCAAATGAACTCCCTTGCTTTCTCGAGTAAGGTATACAAACCTGAAAGAGACTCTCCGGGTCTTAATAAACAAGAAAATATGTTCTAAAATTCTTAAAATTAACAAGGTTTTTATCCTCGTATGCTCTACTTCCGCTGCAGCTTCGTCTGATCTGTTGGTTGTATCAAAAAAGGATTTGAGTGACTGGTAATTAGTTTCATCTTTTAATTGATCTCTAATTGAAAATCCAACGTTTTACGAATATTGTTAAGTTGTGGGCCAAGTCTTCAAGTGAAGCGAGAACCACTAAACAATGATCGTGAGGCTCGTCAGGTTACACCCTCATTTGGTGTAGTGTTGGACACACCCTTGCGACTTTGGTTTAGCCCACATTTCACTGTGAGAACGACCTCTAAGCAATTCCAGACACATATCTTGTACCCCTTGGGTATATCTGGAATTCCCTCTCCCTTCTAATAATCCAGGTCACTACCATTTTAATAAAATTGACCAACAATTTACCCACTCCTTAATTAACTCATTAATAAATTAAAACGGACCAACGAGATAATTGCAATACTTTCACATCACAACACTATTCGACTCCATTATCACTGGTCTATTTTGCATCAATCTCGTATTTACTTTTCTACTATCTAAGTTAATTCATGTGTTGAATGGAATGCTTCTGTAAAATTACATGTTGTTGATCTAAATTATTTGCAAAAGTCTTGTTCTCAGTAATCTTTTTCATCTCTTAAAGTAGCTTTTGTTATCATAGATTAACAACCTTAGATTATTTTTATAGGGACCACCCCCCTTGGCGTCGCTAGGAGAAAGCCTAGACGAAGGAGTCAAGATCAAGTGATGACACTTTACTTTTACTTGCCCCCAAGGTCGCACCCAATGGCTTGAAGATTTTTGCTACGTGACCTGAGGTGTGGATTAAGCGGCAACAAAATCAATTATTGTAAATTCTTGCATAAATCTTGGAAAGGAGGACTGGTTTAGGCATGGTTGTGTTTTGGAGCTTGGGCTAACTTTGCTATGTTATGTTGTTGGTTTTGGGGAGGCTAGTCTGTGTGGTTGAGTTGTGCCTATGAGGGTTGTTGCTGGTAAGTGAGTGATTAGATTATAGTGGGTGATTGTCTTTTATGTAAATTTAAATTATTACAAGAATATTTGTCTGGTTAATTTATGTTGTTTTGTAAAGTTCACATACGTTTAATGAGGAATTATTTCAATTTAATTCATGTTTTTAAATTAATTATAGATTTTATTTATGTTACAAATGTAGTCACTTCATTATTGAAATTAATCCCTAGTTTAGTTTCTGAGTTGTTATAATGGGGCCCTGTCAGCTGCACCCTTGTTTGGTGTAGTGTTGGCACCCCTACGACTCCGATCTAGCCCACATTTTCTCTTGTGGAACCACATTCGTCGAATCTGGACTTTGTTCCTCATAGCTCACGGTACATCGGAACTTCCTTCTCGTAATCCATTCATCCTTAATAATTAAAACTGACCAAGATACACTTACACAACATTATTTGACACCACACCATTGGTCTACAATCTTTGCTTTCTGCTTAAATCGATCTATGTGTTGTGAATGCTTTAATTTCATATGCTGTTGAAGTTATTTAATTCTTTGCAAGTCTTGTTTGAGTAATTAATTTTTAAAACTCCTAAAAAACAATCCCATTCATAACTAAGAATATAAAAAACCTTAGTAACTCTTTTGTAGGGACTACCACCCTTGGCTTCATTAGGAGTTAGCCTAAACGGAGGAGTCAAGATCAGGGGACAACACTTGACTTGAGACTTGCCCCCAAGGACGCACCCAGTGGCGTGAAGATTTCTGCCATGCTAACCCTGAGGTGTGTGAAAGGCGGCAACAAGAATAACAAAAAACTAGTTGTTGTGTGTGTGGAAAAACAAGGTTGATACAAGTTGAGAACAGAGGATTTGTTCAGTAAATAGATTATTGTAATGTCAGTGAACACTCAATGACAATGCCTAGGTGTAATGTCCTCTTCCGATTAGGCCTTGAGGCCCAAAACCGCTAACCTATGTGATTTCTGTGGGTTCGAGTGGTTACTAACAGCTAGGGAATCAGCTGAGGACTGATGCCATCCATAGAAGATCTAGGGCATCATCATTGGTCAAGAAGGGCCACCGGGGCCAAAGGCCACCTCCGTGCATGCCATCCAAGCATTATTTTATGATGCATGCACTCTTTAAGTCTCCCTCCGCATGCATGCAAGTCAACTGCAAATTAGAAGATAAAGTGACCTAATTAGGTCAAAGATTAGGGTTTTCGCAGTTGAAAGTTATAAAAGAGGGATAAAGCGAAAGGAGGCTACACTTTTGATTATTATTATTTTGGGAGCTCTTGGATAGCAGCACAGCGTGCCGCATAGCAGTTGGGGTTGGAGACGGAGTCTTCAGCTAACGGGATTTCGGCAGTGAAACATCTGTCCTAGTCTCATTCTGGATAAGCCATACAGGTTCACCATTTGTTCTTACATTCATTCATAAGTTATCCAGTATATGGTATAGATCGTTGCAGGGACACATGTGCAGCCGTAAGGGGGGTTTTCAGCCAGAAAGCCCTAATCAGTTGTAGGGCCTTCAGATCTCAGCTTTACTTCGAAACTCAGGCACCATTCTCATCATCAGCATCATACTCCGGTACCTGGTGATTATCAGATCCGTCCGTGCTCATCCGGAGCAGTTATCAGCAATTTCGGGATCCAGGGGGCGTGAGTAGCTGTCTCTCTGGAGCAAGTCGCTATCCTGCCTAGATATCTCAGAAATCCCGCATGTACCAGGCATTGTCTCCGGCATGGGAAGGCTATCAGTCCTGCAAATCGGCAGCATCATCGGACACCTCCTTCACTGAAAGCGTCACCCTTTTCTGACTGGGGTTCTTGCTGCTAGGGGTTCACCGGAAGCATAAGAGATCTGCCCATCTCCAATCCAGTTCTCGGTGCTTGCATACTATATCAGGAGCAGTCTAGCCGGCTTATCAGTGGTAAGTGTTCATTCTGTCCCACAAACCCTAACCCTAATTTTTGCTATAAAATAGGGATTTTTGCATGGCAGTTTGCATGCCCAGTTGTATCAACATATTTGCTTAGAAATAGAAAATATCGGGATTTGGGATATTACAGTGGTATCAGAGCTATGTTCTTGGCCAGCTGTGGGCTTAAGAAATGAAACGTAGATGAATACAGGAGGAGACCCTTTTGTAACCTATAGGAGGAGAAAGAGTAGATACACAGGGGAGTTTGAGGATATCCAACTAGAAGATACCAATTCAGATATGGAACAAACAGGTATACACTCAGAGAGGGGAAAAGGAATGGGAGAAGAGGAGGATCGGATGGAGTTTCACAGCTTGGTCTCTGCATTGCAAGACTTAGCGAAAGGACAAAAAGATGTACTCAATGCAATCAACAGATTATCAGCGAAACTAGAAACAGGTATCAACAGTACACCTCCCTCACCGGTAGATCGGGGATCTACAAGCAGCAGTGGAAAGATAGCGTACACTAACATTCAGAATACTCCACACATATACAACAGACCTTCTATTAGGCCTACCATGCCTCACTTCTTGGCAGATACAGTAGGGGGCCCGGTCATGCAGGTAGAACCTAGCGAGACTTTTGGGGCTTATTTACAGGAGTATAGAGACTTAGGGGATGAATTTCATGCTGCCATGTCTTTTTCAGATTTCTGCAACATGAAGAGTAGAAACAGGCCCAGGAATTTCAACAAGGGTTTCAATCACAACTATGAGCTACAGAAGACCTTGGGTAGGTTGACCATCCCAAACTTTGATGGGACTTGCGGAGGATCAGCGAGGATATGGGTTCAAAAGTTGGATACCTATTTCCGACTCAACCCCATGACAGAGACAGACGCCATTAAATTGGCTACACTTCACCTAGACGGAGAGGCTCACAAGTGGTGGTACCACGGATTGGTGACATTGGGTCACAACACCATACATTCCTACGGTGAGTTCACTCAGAAGCTCATAGAGAGGTTTGACAGGAAAGATCCAGAGATACATTTCAGGGAGTTGGCTCAACTCAAACAGACCGGTAGTGCAGAAGCTTTCATTTCAGAATTTCAGAGGATAGTCGTTATGGTAACAGACGTGTCAGAGAGCAGATTGAGTATGTTATTCACTGAGGCCTTCATAGAGCCACTACGGGGATGGGTGAAAGCCTACAAACCCCTCACTCTGCAGGATGCCATTAGCAGAGCAAGAGATCTTCAGGATTCAGTCCCCAAAAACAAATTCCCACTGAAAACCAATTTTCCTGTTAGGGACAAGGACAGGAAACCTTTCCAGCAGGATGTGCCCAAGAAAACCTGGTTAGACGAGGACACTAGGAAAGATCTAAGAAGGAAGAAACTATGCTTCACCTGTCAGGAACCATGGGTACCAGGACACAGGTGTGCAGGGAAGGCGAAGGCTCACTACATTGAGGTATATTCAGACAGTGATGAGGACGACTCTGAGTAGGAAGCCACAGAAGAACTACGGGCAGCTGAGGAGGAATCACACCAGGGTGATACACCAGAGGGGGTCATTGCTACATTATCTGGAATACCAACATTCCATACTCTCAGGGTCAGGGGAGTAGTACAGGGTCACAGAGTAGGAGTATTGATTGATGGGGGAACCACCCACAATTTCATTGACTCCGTTTGGGTAGCCAAGAGAGGTATTCAAACCGAGAAGTTCGAAGGATTCATTGTAGCAGTAGCCGGGAACTCCAGCATGGAGTGCAACTACTGGATCCAAAATTGAATGTCGCCTTAGGTAACTATCAGATGACAGACTCTTTCTATGTAGTGGATGTAGCGGATACTCATGTGGTATTGGGTGTTCAGTGGCTTTATTCTATAGGGAAATACACTACAGACTACAAGGCAATGGAAATGGAGTTCTAGGGGCCAGACGACAAAAGGGTAGTTTTGAGGGGCATGAACACTTATCTTCAAAACCGGTCTCGTCACAGAGGATGGAGGCAGTACTCCGACAGGATGATATAGAATGGGCTGCAGAATGTTTGGTCACCTTCAGGAAACCCCCAGAGACCAGCACACAACACCCAAGTGACATTTAGGCCTTGCTACAGAAACATGAAAAGGTTTTTCGGGACTTTCCATCAGGTAGACCACCAGACTGAGGTTTTGAACACATCATCGAGCTAGAGGAGGGGACACAAGCAGTCATCACCACTCCTTACAGGCATCCCAAAAGATACAAAGGATGAGATTGAGAAAACAATCAAAGAATTACTGGAGCTTGGATATATTCGGCCCAGTTCTAGCCCTTTTGCATCCTCAGTAGTACTGGTAAAAAAGAAGGATGGTACATTGCGAATGTGCATCGATTATCGAGCACTCAACAAAAAGACCATTAAGAACAGGTATCCCATTCCCAGAATTGACGAACTCATGGATGAGCTTCGGGGAGCTCAATACTTCTCCAAGATCGATCTTCGCTCGGGATACCATCAGATTAGGGTAAGGGACCAGGACATCTCCAAAACAGCTTTTCGCTGTCACTATGGTCACTATGAGTTTTTGGTCATGCCCTTTGGACTTACCAATGCTCTGACCACTTTTCAGTCATGCATGAACCACACCTTCAGAGCACAGCTACGTAAGTTTTTGCTCGTATTATTTGATGACATCCTGATTTACAGCAAAACATGGGAAGAGCATCTGAAACACCTGGACGAAGCATTGAGTATTTTAGAAGAACATTCGCTTTATGTGAAAATGTCCAAGTGCGAGTTCGGCATGAAGGAAATGCTGTATTTAGGACACATAATCAATGCAGAAGGAGTACAGGTTGACATGGAGAAAATCCGAGCTATCAGAGATTGGTCCGCACCAAAAACAGTTACAGAATTGAGAGGTTTCTTAGGTCTGTGCACTTATTACCGACGGTACGTTAAGGGATTCTCCCAATTTGCAGCTCCCCTCACAGATCTCACCAAGAAAGGAGCGTTCACTTGGACAGATTTAGCACAGAAAACTTTCGAGGAGATGAAGGTTATTATGAGTTCTTGTCCAGTTCTAGCATTACCAGACTTCTCACAACCCTTTGTAGTAGAATGTGATGCCTCAGGGGAAGGGTTAGGAGCAGTGTTGATGCAGAATAATCACCCTATTGCATTTGAGAGCCGTAAACTGAAGAACTATGAGCGCCGCCGTAAACTGAAGAACTACGAGCGCCATTACTCCATATATGACAAAGAGATGCTAGCCATCTTGCATGCTCTCACAAAATTCAGACAGTACCTGGTGGGCAGTAAGTTCAAAATCAAAACCGATCATAACAGCCTCAAGTATTTCCTCGAGCAGAAGGAACTGAATGAGCGACAGCAGAAATGGGTCAGCAAAGTACAAGCCTACGATTTTGAGATCGAGTATGTTAAAGGTAAGAATAATGTAGTAGCTGATGCATTATCCAGGCGTCCAGCCCCACGTCCAGACCCATTATCTCTCAGTAGTATATCCACGGATTGGAGGGCACTTCTCTTAGTGGAATACTCCAAAAATAAATTTGCTTGCGAATTATTGGACGGGCAAATCCAGGGTGACAGGTACAGGATTGTGGATGACATCATCTATTACAAAAACAGGATATACCTCGTTCCAGAATCCACATTGAGGAAAAAGATCATTCAGGCAGCCCACGATTCTCCTTTATCAGGGCATCAAGGTTTCTTAAAGACCTACAGGCAGATCATAGAGAGGTTCTCATGGAAGGGCCTCAAGGGGGAAATTATGCAGCATGTCCTGGAATGTAGCATCTGTCAGCAGAACAAGATTGAGAACACCCATCCAGCAGGGTTACTCCAACCACTACCGATTCCAGAGCAGAAGTGGGAAAGCATCTCCATGGACTTTATTTCAGGCTTGCCCAAGGTCCAAGGGCGAGATTGTTTATATGTAGTAGTTGACAGACTGACCAAGTTTGCACATTTCTTCTTGATATCATCAAACTACTCAGCAGCTCAAGTGGCTGAGTTATTCTTCAGGGAGGTCTTCAGGTTACACGGGTTACCTAAGACCATTGTCAGTGATCGGGATAGCAGATTCACGGGTG